>JAQPZY010001189.1:0-140000 GCA_029931535.1 Margaritifera margaritifera | reverse complement strand
GCATCGTAACACAAATCTGTATATTGGGGCATGAGTCGCTTTATAGGTCGACTGAGATAAATCTGCAATGTGTTTGTGTAAATATTAGTGTAAACAGAAGATGGCATAATCCAACTTCACGGATAAGAGGTTATATTATTTTATTATAAGCAAAAAATAAATCAGACATTAGTCATTAATAACGTAAGGCTCATGATACATACACAGTCTGGTTCAGTTACTACTCTACAGCAAGGATACATTTTTCAGTAATTATCTGATATTCATGCTGTTGGTTTATTTATAATCAATATGTACGTTTGTTCTTGCAGAGCTATCTCCCCTGATTTATAGGTTCTTATATCTTTATTTTTCTAGAGATCTTGCAGATTTTCCAGTGTGCCTTGATAGTAGTTTATGAGCAAATACATTTATTTAATGGACTTTTGATATGCACCCTACTTCATAGAACTAGTTAATAGTTTTCACAATTTTGTACATCCATCCAAGTGATGTTATCTATAAATGAACAATAAATAAAATGTATCCTCATATTCAGTAAATTAAATATCTACCCTAATCATCTCGTTTCGTTTCAACAGAAATTTTCTTTAGAAGACTAATTGTATCATATAGGTATTGAGAGTTTTTGATGGACAATGTTCAAAAAGAAATTATTATAGATTAATATATACCATCCATACCCAAATTCAAAAGATGTACAGACATATAAACCTTATCATCTTGTTCATACCTGTCTCTCAATCACTAAGGAATAGTTTTGTGCATACACATGGTGAAATGATTCGTGTATTGACCCCAACAAGCCTTGAATCTGAAGACATAACATTTCTTACTAGCTGGATCTGGGAGGTGGTAACCTTGCATTAGCCTTAAATCACTGTAAAGAAAACACGAATCCTATTTGATACAAGTGGTAATGGAATACAACATTTTTTTTCCCTTATGATTACTAATGCACACCAAAAGCTGGTTTTTGCAGATATCATAGTTTTGAATTGTCAGATTAAAGACTCAACGCCATGTAGAAGTGTCAACAAATCTTCAGCTATTTATTTGTTTAGAAGTTAACTATAAGTTATATTTGTAATTTATGAAAATATACTTCCTGCATAAAAAATGTAAATTATTGACGTGCCCATTAAATGCTGCGTGTGTGTGAATGAGCTTTTTATTTGCAACATTTGCTCTTTTCACAAAAAGAATGTTTAGGGTATTTCACTTTTAAACCCGAGGAAAGTTTTTTTTAAGGAAATTATCTAAGAACTATCTAACTTTACCTCAATGGCAGTTTTTAAGGAAACTAATATCAACCTCAATGGCAGTTTTTAGGGAAACTAACATCTACCTCAATGGCAGTTTTTAGGAAAACTAATATCTACCTCAAAGGGAGTTTTTAGGGAAGCTAATATCTACCTCAATGGCAGTTTTTAGGGAAGCTAATATCTACCTCAATGGCAGTTTTTAGGGAAACTAATATCTACCTCAATGGCAGTTTTTAGGGAAGCTAATATCTATCTCAATGGCAGTTTTTAGGGAAACTAATATCTACCTCAATGGCAGTTTTTAGAGAAGCTTTTACTAACATTTATAGGCCTATAATTCCTTTAAACCCTAGAAAAAATGTGTATCAATCAATAGATGAGGGGGGGGGGGCATTTGTCCAACTTGTGCAAACATAGCTTCCTGTGAGATACAGAGGAGTGAGGATTATACCGGTTATTTAAAATATTTACGTTTGAAAGTTGGCCAGACTGATTTTCACCAGGTAAGTATTGTTAAAGGCGCACATTTTGTCTAACTTCAACGTTTCATTTGCTTTCTCTTAAAATACATCTGTGACTGCAACACTCTAACCCTGTATAAGTAAATATTAAGACTGATTTAGCTGTCAATAATGCCAATTATATATGTTAATATATACCTAATATTGATATATTATGTATGTTAATATATACCTGATATTGTTATATTCGTATCCATAGATTCAAAGTTGATATGTATACACTTTTTTTTATAGGTCAGCTGTTTTCAAGCATGTCCTTAGAAAGTACACAAACAAAGCATATGGCCGCCCAGCCAGATCAACCTGGAATTCATAAAGCCAAGTCAAAATTTCCTCAATATGCTGTGTTTGCAAATAGAAAAGAGTCGTTCACAAATGACCAAATTATATATCCCAGTGCAACCAGAGCAACTTGCTGAAGCTGGGTTCTTTTATTCAGGTAATATTATAATTATAACAGCCTTTAAGGAGGCTCAGGATTCTCAGGATATATATATATATATATATATATATATATATATATATATAGTCGGAAATCCTGAGCCTCCTCAAAGGCTGTTATTATATATGTTTTTATGCATGTATAAAAGTTTTCATTCTTGAAGGCTGATATATGTCTCTAGAGGTTTTTTTATTAATACTTGAGTTGATCTCAATTTCCATAGCATAGGCTCGCTTACAGTAGTCTTCCTAAACTACATATCTAAAATGTGCCTGTCCTCACAAGTATCACGTTGTGTCAACGAGAATATATTATTGAATCGAATCTGTGCAAAGTTCTAGTATGTCTATAATTACATTTCCTTCATGAATATTTTCTTATGACCTCACTGGAAAGATGCTGAAACTTAATCTGGAATTCGTATGCGAGAATTTATTTAATCATATTATTTCGAGCTGATACAAAGTGCTAAATCTTTCTCCTTATGCTATAATGTGTTTATTTGTCACTTTGATCTGAATTTGAGGAGGCCTTGGATAGTGCCGCAAAAACCATCGTGATAAATAATCTAACATGCACCTTCTTGGATAATTTTTTATAACCAGATATAGGTTCAAAACATAGTAGAAACTTGTAACTAAATAGAATATAAAAATGAAGTTCTTAGCATTCTCTTCTAGATTTCTGCTTGGGATGAATTATAGAGCTCTAACCCGTTTGATTATACTGGTGTCATTCTATATTAATGTATTTTATATAATCATGTATACATTACATTTCTAAAATAGAAATCAGGCGCAGATGGGGTGGGTGGGAGTGGGGATGAGGGTGGGGCGGGAATTTACAGATGTGCTTATACATACGTGCTTATATGTACTTGCATTCACCCACTGAGTGAGCACGTGCAGACAATGTGAACAGCAGTGGCAAATCTGCTTTTTCGCTCCTCAAGGACATAATTTAATGTTAATTTTAATTAGCCAGTATATAGATTCGCCATAAGTTTGTTACGCTATGAGTAGGCCCCCCTGCCCTCACAAAAAAACCTAAAGAATGAAAATGAGTCGGAAATGACAGGAACGTTTTCTAGAGTAAGTTTTCTTTAGAGTTAGATGGTTACCCTGGAAACGTTTAAAATACCTTGCCCACTTGTTTACGACTCTCCATACCCACCCCCATTCTAACGATGTTCCTGGATCCGCCTCTACAAATCCATTGAAGAAAAGGAAAGAAAAACTAACTTCAGTCTTAATGCAAGTAGTGTATTTAGGCTAGTACATGCGTGCAAAAGTTTGTCGTTATCATGTCTGATTTAGATCTCCGAATTGATGCTAAGTATCAGCAATGAATAACTTACTTAATTAACCTAATTACTGCGGCAGGCATTAAGCCTGTTCGTAAAAATGCACGCAAGTAAATGTGAACATGTAGGTATTATCTTGTACAGATATATATATATATATATATATATATATATATATATATATATATATATATATATATATATATATATATATACATCGTCGCTCAATATTTAGCATGGCCTTTTTTGCTTCTCAAAATGACCAATGCACGAAATTTAAGTAACCAAGGATATGCATTTTTTAACCAAACAACGAAATTTGAAACCCACAAATTTAAAGAGATTCACAGTATCTTATATGAATATGTCTGTATGTCTGTTGTATATTACTGTGTGTAAAACGGAAGGTAATTAGACATATCAGTTCGTGTCAGTAATTTTGTTTGTATCGATTAAGTTAGCTATCTATTATGTTTAAAACGTTCTTATTGTTTGGCTCTAAACACTAATCGTTTATATTGTAAACGTGGAAAAGGAGTTTTTTTTTTTTTTTTTTTTTCCTTTGCGTTAAAGATATGTAAACACTTCGGCAAAATGCAATTTTTAATATTATTCAATATACTGAAAATATTACACCATTCATTACTATACAATTAGCAAGTGATCAAAACGTTTGCTTAAAAATAGACGTGCATTATTTTGTCATGATATATGCGAACTAATATTTTGTGCACGTAATGTGATCATAATATATACCTGGCGCCAAAGCAAATACCAAGAAATCAATGATCACTACGTCATACCGGAGAGAGATGACTGCAGTTGTTGCCTGTATTATCTCAATAAGCTGAAGAAAGATAGCATTAAAAACTCTGATTTTAAGATCTTGTGTTCATACATAAACAGAGGAAACGTTTTAGGTAGGCTGCATGGTTGTACAAAACTTGTACCAATGCAGAGCACACTGTAGGAGAGCGAATAAAGTGTATTGGAAAATATATTCATTATATCGATTTTGACAAATTGTGCAACAGAAGCTGTATTCTGCATCCGAGATCTGGAACACGAACGGTGTGTACCTCTTCTATTAAACAGCGTCTTTCTATATCATGTAGAGTGAATCGAAATTTGAATCGCGTTAATTCCGGAATAAATAATATGTTATTTTTTCTAAGCATAACAAAATATACGTAAACGAAAACAAAGTTTTCGATTTATTTTTGATTCTTTTATTAACAATATTTGTTCGTAAAACTGATTAATACCTGAGCACACACAACACCTCAAAACTGGATATACATATATAACTCCATTCATTAAACATTAAAGACGTTATGAGAATCCAATTATGTTGCATGAACATTCACAGGAGTCTGGTAGTTGGGCCATGTACAGTATATATCGTCAACTATAACGATGTACAATGTGCACACACGATTTTCGTTTCGATATAACTGATCAAAATTGGAGACGGTCCCTCCGTTGTTTCTTACAGTAGTAACCACTGCTCAGACTTTTTACATCCATAAACTGTTCATGCTGAAATACGTTGAAGATGGGACCGTACTTAGTACGTCAAAATGTAAACAAAAAACGCTAGGAGGTGAAGAACCTAATTTGTTTTGTCAATAAGGGCACCGTTGTAATATTACCTTCTCCATCGGATTTTATATATGATCCAAAGCGCTTTTGTCCTGGATGCAATGTTTTAATAATATTTATGTTTCTTACATCCACTTTTATGAAACACTTTGCAGAGATTGCTTTAATAGTTTAAAAACAATACTATCTTTTAAAAAACGAAAGAACATTCATAGGGCACTGCGCTTGAAATAAACGTGCATGATCTTTTTCTACGCAAAACGTGCACACAATTATACTGAATGTATGAGACACAAAGACGCAAGACAGAATATTGTTTTAAGTTCGCCACTTGCATGTGATCCTATGAATCATTTTGATTTAAAAATGATGTTGATTGTTATGGGTTTAACGCCATTTTTCAGCACGTGATAGGCAATACATGGCGGCCAGTACATTTGGTGGAGGAAGAACCCGGGAAAACCCCGAGCAGAACCACTGACCCATGGGTAAGCTTTCTCACATACCCATTTTGACTGACCCTGAGACCCAGTGATCTGTAAAGGCGAGTGCCTTAGACCATTCGGCCATTCGGGGCACCCGATTTGAACATGAACCAGGAAAGTAAGCAAATTTACAATTTGCCCCGATTTGATTGCGTAGCAACACTTTTTTTGTGTTCATGTTCAAAGTGCATGTTAGTTTAAAAGACACACTTGCTTTAGACCATTTTACAGTATGTCGCTAAAAGACTTACATAATTAAAGTCGCATTTAATATCAGTAAATATTGAACTTAAATTTGTTTCTGTAATGAATTTCTGTCAACATCTAAAATGTTGAAAAGCTCTTTTCTCTATTGTATTGATATTGTTACACCTGCCATAATCTAAAAGGTCAAGGTCACTGTAACTGGACTATTAAGCACGGGGTGGGCGTATACGGTGCCAGTACCCACATCGAGGACTATTAAGCACGGGGCGGGCGTATACTGTGCCTTTCAACATAAGGACGGAGGTAATAGGTTCATCTATCAAGGAGATTTGTGTTTTTCTATGTGAAGAGGTTTTTTTATTGATAAAAATGGGTTTCACAGGACTAGCTTTTTTCAGGGAAGCTCACAGGAGATGATGTCTTAGTGACATATATAATTGTCGAAAAATAGAAATTCTGACCCATGGTAAGAGAAATGAAAATTCTCGTAGCTTCTTGTAAAGGGAATTTTAAACAAATACTTTACTCACCATCTCAATGTAAAGCAGATTGATGCGCGGAAGTATGTGCAATCAACTGTGCCCTCCGTTCTTGGGCGCTCTGACTGAAATATTGACTCTAAGGTAAATGATGCTTTGCAATGAAATTATACGTCAATAGTTTCGGGGGTCGGTATGGAGGACTGGGAAGGTATAGTGGGAATTGGAAAATACACTCTCCGGTCATCTTGGATTGGGGTGGGGGGAGGAGGCGGGAGATGAGGAGGAGGATGGAGAATTTAATGTTAAAAACATCCACGTCATTCACAATGGGAATTGGTATGAATCCCAATGGGGATTTAAAATGGTAGTGCCAATAGAAATATCCCATCACGCTTATCTAAGTTTTTCTTTTCGCACCTAGTATTCTGCCTCTAAAGCTTTTCTATATATAATGGAGGATTAGGCAATACTGATAATAAATAAATAAATTGTTGCAAAATCAATATTCAACAACCCAGCAGTTGTTAGCTTCTTTTAACATCTTTGCATAATTTAGCTCTAACATTTAATCTAAATTCAAAGAAAACTCTGTTCCTAAAAGTCGAAAGGAAGTAGTATACCAAATTATTACAATGTGTGGGCACGTTTATCTTCTGAAAATGTATTTTTCCTATCCAAATGGCTTTTGATTTTGATACATTACAATATAAACCAGAATTAGAAAGCATCCTGACATGAAGGGCTTTCAAGTTCATACAACTGATGCTGATCTGCCATCAAATATGGCCGCCGTTACCAAGAATAGAAAAACTTTAAACGACTTCTCCTTAAAAGCCGCTCAACAATTGATAAAATTCGAGAGAAAGTAGTCTGGTCTGAGGAACTTGATGCCACTCCGCAATCAAATATGGCAACCATTACTAAAGACAGAAATGGTTTAAACTAGGTCTCCTAAAGAATTGCTGAACAGAATTCTACCAAATTTACAAAGAGTCTTCTGGCATTAAAGGCATTCACAGTTCTACAAATTGTTGCCAAACTGTCATCAAATATGTCCACAGTTACTAAAAATAGAAAATAAAACAATATGTAAAGGACTTCTTCTCAAAAAGTGCAGAATTTGAAAAAGTTTGAAAGAAAAAGAACATTATTAAGGGCTTTGAAACTGATAAGAAGGATCCGAATCCGCAGTCAAATATAATCACGTTTCTAAAAATAGAAAAACATATAAAGAGCTTTATCGCAAAACTGCTCCACAAAATTTGATCAACTTTGATAGAAAGCATCCTGACCTTTTGACATTAAACAAATGATGCTGATGTGTGATTAAATATGGATGAAGGCACAAAAATAGTGAAACCTTGAAACATTTTGTTTTCATAACATATGCAATCAACAGCATTGGAAGAAATTTCTACAGAAAACATTCTCCTGACCAATATTTCTTGGGGAAGTACTCTTTCATATGGTTATATCAGCCAGGTGAGATATCTCAGGCCCACATGAACTTTTTGCTTTTTCTCCGACTACTTTAACCGAAAATATAGATTACTTTCTTCATATGTTAACACATGTTCATCCGAAAATATAAATTTGGCTATAGTAAAGCTCGTATCTATCATTTCAGACATCTTTGGTGAGAAGCAACCATAAAGAACATTTCAATCTGCATCTGAATAATGGAATTCAACGAAGAGCCCCTCACATATGTTAGCGCCGTAATCGATCCTTTTGTACTTGTAAATGAAATAGATAAACAGAAACACACGGACCATAGATGGCTCAACAAAGTACAGCACCTCGCAGATGAAGGTCATCCGAAGATTGACATCTGTAAAAGACTTTTGAAATGTTTCCATATTTTGTTTCCTGACCTAAGATTGGTTCAAATTTTAGAATCAGCAGGGTATGCCGAAGTTGCTGGTTACATGGTTTCATCTAACTCAAAGCTTCAGCTGGTTCCCAAATCATGCTCAACTAGCAGAAAAAATGTTATCTACTTCAAGGATATTAAGCAATGTCTCGTTTATAATAAATCATTTGAATGTCCCTTGGACTGTGCAGAAAGGATTCACCAAAAGATAATTACTCAAATAAAGCGTGAGACAGATGAAAGAAAACTACATTTTCTTCATGATAAATTGTTCCTCAGCTTGGCAGTTCACTCTGACATTCCTCTTGGACGGGATGAATTGGAACCAAGCGATCTCTCATTCGAGAATCTCTTTAGACAAGAAGCGTACGACAAAATGTTGGACGTTCTTCCAAAAACTTCAAATCAATCGCTTATGAGAATGGTAATGTTTGGGCGACTCGCGAATGCCTTCGTGTACAAAAACAGAAAAGATTATGAAATGGCAGAAAAAATAATTAATGCCGGGCGGCAATTGGCCCTTGAGGTTGAAAATTGTCCATTAAAAATAGACTTTTACTACCTTGATGTCCATTATATACTAAGAAAATTTGAACGTGATCCAAGCGAAAGTCTACAAACACAGCTGATAGCCACTGCAAGAAGAGGATTAGAATTACTTGAAGATGAAGAGGAGAGTATACGATGTCAGTGGACATTAATGATAATGATGAGAATGATATTTTGCCTTGTAGGCATAGGCAACGATTGTAGAATTATCATGGGTTGTGCAGTGCCACGAAAGCACCTGACTTATGCAAAGTGCCTTCTCGTAAGAGTCAATAGTATGGAACAATATATGGAGCAGAAGAGGAAATTATTGTATTACATGGCAAGAGCAAGAATATCTGAATTGGAAGAAAACTTGGACCTGGCCCTGTCTTATTTAGCAACAGCAATTGATTTTGCAAGCAATATTCACAAAGTTGATCACTCTTTTATTATCAAATACCAAGACGAATTGCAGCAAAGAAAGAATGCAACGGATGTGCTATATAGCGTGCGGATCCGAAAGTTTGATCCCAACTTACAATTAATTGCGAATAGGATCACATTCGGTAGTGTTCAGTTCGTGAACGAATCGTCAAGCAGTCGTCCTCCACCTTCGGGGCAATCATATGCGGATGATGCAAATGTAGTGCCCCATATGGTAGTTTCGCAATTCTCAAATCTACATGGGGAATCAGAGCAGTGCATCGCAGATAGGAATGCAGGTGACACTATTTATTTTGAGTCGATGGAGAATTCACTGGGTCCGCGTCTTTTACCTATAGGACAATCATTCGAGGCTGTTGTTAATCCCAACCCCATTCCTTATCACACCAGTAACACACAACCTATTTCGTCAACATCAGAAGAGGGAACGTCAGATAAACAATTAACATATGCATCAATAACTACTCATGTTTGTGCCGCTTCAATGGAGAGGTTTCCTTCATCTGACCCAGCTGAAGGATTAAATATAAGTCTGTCAGACTTTAAATCACAATCGGGAGTTCAAGACTTGAACTATGAAATTGGCACAGAAATTATTCAATATGAAGGAATTAAAGATGAATACAAAAATGAGGACAGAACGATTAGTGCCAATCGTTTCTCAAAAGCAGACGCAGCTGACGGCACTAACGTAGGCCATCGCACGAACGATAAAAAGGCAACATCTCAAACAAGGGTGTTACTGTTGCATAATGGATTTGGAATATCTGTGATAGAGGCGGAGGAAACAGGTTCATCGTTTCACAGTGAAATATTGTTTGGGGACGGAGGGGAGCGAAAAGCAGAAAGTAGGATCACAGTCGGTAGTGTTCAGTGCTTGAACGAATCGTTAATCAGTCGTCCTCCACCTTCGGGGCTATCAAATGCGGATGATGCAAATGTTTTGCCCCATATGGTAGTTTCGCAATTCTCAAATCTACATGGGGAATCAGAGCAGTACATCGCAGATAGGAATGCAGGTGACACTATTCATCTTGAGTTGATGGAGAATTTATTGGGTCCGCGTCCTTTACCTATAGGACAATCATTCGAGGCTTTTGTTAATCCCAACCCCATTCCTTATCACACCAGTAACACACAACCTATTTCGTCAACATCAGAAGAGGGAACGTCAGATAAACAATTAACATATGCATCAATAACTACTCACGTTTGTACCGCTTCAACGGAGAGGTTGCCTTCATCGGACCCAGCTGAAATATTAAATTTAAGTCTGTCAGACTTTAAATCACAATCGGGAGTTCAAGACTTGAACTACGAAATTGGCACAGAAATTATTCAATATGAAGGAATTAAAGATGAATACAAAAATGAGGACAGTACGATTACTGCCAATCGTTTCTCAAAAGCAGACGCAGCTGACGGCACTAACGTAGGCCATCGCACGAACGATAAAAAGGCAACATCTCAAACAAGGGTGTCACTATTGGATAATGGATTTCGAGTATCTGTGATAGAGGTGGAAGAAACAGGTTCACCGTTTCACAGTGAAATATTGTTTGGGGACGGCGGGGAGCGAAAAGCAGAAAGTAGGATCACAGTCGGTAGTGTTCAGTGCTTGAACGAATCGTTAATCAGTCGTCCTCCACCTTCGGGGCTATCAAATGCGGATGATGCAAATGTGTTGCCCCATATGGCAGTTTCACGATTCTCAAATCTACATAGGGAATCAGAGCAGTACATCGCAGATAGGAATGCAGGTGACACTATTTATTTTGAGTCGATGGAGAATTCACTGGGTCCGCGTCCTTTACCTATAGGACAATCATTCGAGGCTTTTGTTAATCCCAACCCCATTCCTCATCACACCAGTAACACACAATCTATTTCGTCAACATCAGAAGAGGGAACGTCAGATAAACAATTAACATATGCATTGATAACTTCTCACGTTCGCACCGCTTCAATGGAGAGGTTTCCTTCATCTGACCCAGCTGTAGGATTAAATTTAAGTCTGTCAGACTTTAAATCACAATCGGGAGTTCAAGACTTGAACTTTGAAATTGGCACAGAAATTATTCAATATGAAGAAATTGAAAGTGAATACAAAAATGAGGACAGTACGATTACTGCCAATCGTTTCTCAAAAGCGGACGAAGCTGACGACATTAACGTAGGCCATCGCACAAACGGCAAAAAGGCAACATCTCAAACAAGGGGTTCACTAACTGATCAAGGAGTGCGAGTATCTGTGATAGAGGTGGAAGAAACAGCTTCATCGTTTCACAGCGAAATATTGTTTGGAGACGGAGGGGAGCGAAATGAAGAAAGTACTAGGGACTCGGTGTCTAGCGTTGGAAAACTATTCGGAGACGGCGGAGAACATCAAGAAGGAAATACTAAACACTCTATGTTTGACAATAAAAATCTGCACGGGGACTACGGAGAGCAAAACGAAGAAGAAGAAGAAAATACTAAGGACTCCATTTATTACAGTAAAACATTGTTTGGGGACGGCAAGGAGAAAGAAGAGGGAAATTGTGAGAAATCGATTGCCCACAGGAGTTCCTAGTATATTGAGACTGATAGCATACTTGTAAAATTTAAATGAGTACTATCTTTTTTGCTTGGTTTTCGCAAACGCACAATAAATAACAAACAAAACGATCCACTGTTAAATTCAGAGTCCATCTATCTCAATATACTAACTACTATAGTACAGCTGGTGAGCCAGCACATTAGTCGAACTATTGAAATAATACTATTAATTAGTACACTAGTCAAACTATTGAATTAATAGAGTTAAGTATTACACTAATCAAACTATTGAATTAATAGTGTTAATTAGCACACTAGTCAAACCTATCTACTCTAGCACAGCTACTGAGCTAGCACACTTGTGAAATTTAAATTAGTACGATCTTCTATCCATAATATATCTAAGTAATCAGCACACTTAGAAATTCTGGCTTCACCTCCATATATATCTACTCTAGCATAGATGCCCATGTATTGAGTATAAGCAGAAATACAGATGGACGGTCTAAAAGAAACTCGATAAACATCATAAAAAGAAAATCAATAACAATCACGAGCTAACTCTGTGTTCTTAGACACGTACCAGTAACATAAATCCAATAAGCATCATGAGCACAAATATTCTTCTTCTTCTTGATTCAGTTGTTCAAGTATGATAGTGGATTTGGTTACTTGGTCTGCGTGTAAGGAGTATGGCATAAAATCGGTGTCATGGATGTGAACTGACATTGCCTCAGAGACACGTGAATCAACGTGCACCTTACAAATTTTCAAAGAGACTTCTCATTCCCTGTAATCTGAAGTGCTTCAGCAATATACCAAACAATTTGACGTAAGAAATCAAGGTGACATCCTTCCCAATTCACTGTATGAATGGGCGATGAATCCTGCTCCCAGGGATTGACAGACCAGAGAGAGAGAGAGAGAGAGAGAGAGAGAGAGAGAGAGAGAGAGAGAGAGAGAGAGAGAGCTTTTGCGACATACTATGATCATTTTTTCTGTGCGTTATGTATATTTATCCGTGATGCCACCTATCTGGACAGATATTGTATTCGATTGTAATGGTACCCTCCATCTATGTAGCTGTTTGAATCATCGCTTGAGGTGAATATCATCAACATGTCAAGTTGTTTTACTTTCTCAGTTTCAGTTACTCTCACAGTTTTGATGTAGTATCAGTAGCACAGTCGTTGTCTATTTTGGACAAGACTTGTCGCTTAGCGGCAACGTCTCCCCCTTCCAATATTTCATAAACATTTAGAGATATGGAACTCAGTTCAGTTTTTGAGATATCTTCTGTTTTAATAGGATATCTGTCAAATCATTTTACGCTTCCACATATATTGTATTTTGATGCTCCATGATGATTTTTTTGGTGAAGCATTTAAAATGTATTCCACAGCATAGAAAAAACACGTATTGTCTTTATTTGCTACCTTTATACAAGCTGGTTTGTTTTTAATCAATTAAAACAAATCTAAATACGACTTTCCCCTGAGCGGTTGATAATTGCCTATGTGCAATGTTAAATATTCAATTCTGTCAGACATCCGTTTTACACTTTCGTTTAAATCCTGTTCATATTTGGTACGTTAAATGTCGAATAAACGTTCCATAACATTATCAATTGCACTTCTGTTCATTATGTTAATTGATCTCGTTCTGCGGTAAAATTCTCTGTACTCAGCTTTTTTTTCCTCGTTGAAGAATCTCTTCATGAGTCTTATCATTAAATCTAGCTGAATTTTTACCGAACCAAAGGTTCTAATTTTCTGATTGATGATCGTTTTTAAATATGGTTCAATGTCATTAAAACTTCATACAAATCTTGGGTATTAGCAGTTTTTCAATATATTTTGTCACTATTAATTGTTTAGATATGGAAAAAAAATTCAGTATCTATGTGCTCTATTTTGACTTAATTAAATTACAAAATTTCAATGTTAATTTCACTAATTTGATTTATTTAAGGTAGAAAATATCAATATATCTATGTTACTATATTTGTTTTATTTAAGGTAGAACATTCAAATGTATATTGTATTACTTATTGGCAGATATGTAAAGGAAAAACTTTAACCAAAACTGTTTAACAATTAGAGAATTTACAACAAATTTGTTTACTACAAACTTATAAGTTTAACAATTATTTCACAACAATTTTGAAAATTGAACTTTGCCAAACATTTTGGCAAAATGAACACCTCATTATCTAATGCCTCTGCCACTGAGGGTAGTGTATGAGAGTTACACCACTTACCACACTCACGCGCTCACTATCCCCAGGAGTAGGCTACATTCTATCTTTCGTACGCCCCGGGATCGAACTGTATGCTCCTTTTGTGTGTGTGTGTGTGTGTGTGTGTGTGTGTGTGTGTGTGTGGCTGCACTAGATTGCGTGTCACGCTTTAATTATGTTAGTCATACAATTTTTGTTTTGGCTTTATTGTTTACATGCCCCATTAATTGTGTTTAATGTTTACCCGCCTATTTTGAAGCGCAAGATCATGTACCACGCTTCTGGTATGTTAGCCATACGATAAATTCTTTAACGTATCCTAGATTTTGCGTCACACGCTTCTGGTATGTTAGCCATACGATTAATCCTAGATTTTGCGTCACATTTCGAGTATATCAGCGTTACGATTACTTTTATTTAATTTGTTTGTTTATTGGCATATCTTGCTTTAAACCTATCAGAGATAATTTTTCGACCAGGAGTGTATATTTTTTTATCTGTTTGTTATGTGGCGTGCTTAAGATACTGAGGTTATTGGTGTGCATCAGTAGACGCACAAACAACACCTGGTTTGATTGGGCAAGCCCAATTTAAGTTTTTAGTTTTTTTTCTGTTTTTTTTTTTATCAGAATCCCCAATACAGGTGCCCACCATACTTACGGATACCTAACTTACTGAAGTTATTGATGTGCATCTTAGAAGCACAGACAATACCTGGATTGATTTAGCAAAATCCGAATTAAGTTATGAGTTTTTTTTCTTTTCTTTTTAATTAGAATCCCCAGTACATGAGTCCACCTTACTTAATGTGGTTATTGGTGTGCATCAGAGACGCACAATCGACGCCTGATTTATGTTCCGAGTATGTTTTCTTCAGAATCCCTAACACATGAGTCTACCTTACTTACTGAGGTTATTGGTGTGCGTCTGTTCAGAGGCACAATAAACACCTAGTTTGATTTGGTAAAGCCCGACTTAAGTTCAGAAGTTTGATGTTTTATTTTCAGAATCCACGATACACGAGTCCACCTTACTTACTGGTGATCCTAATTTCCTTACTGAGGTTATGGTGTGGATCTTTTCACACACATAAGCAACACCTGGTTTCATTGGGCTAAGCCCGATTTAGGTTCTGAACTTTTCTTCAGAATCTCCTACACATGAGTCTCCTTACTTACAGAGGTTATTGGTGTGTGTCAAAAACACACGCTCATTAACTGGTTTGGTTGGGCTGAGCCCGCTTTAAAGTATTTTGCCTGCAAGTATTTTGGTCATTTCAATTTCTCAACGGCAACCTGTATTTTTAATATATATATATATAATCCAAATTTCTTACTTACAGAGAATAACTCACATATTTAGGGCTTTGATGTTCTTCTATAGTTTAACATTTTATTTTGTTACATACTGTCACGTTTATCTATAAAATGGTATGTGGTTCATTGAAATACATATTATTGTGGTCATATATTTTTAAAAGCATACAAGCAGTTTCTGAGATTATTTTTAATGAAGGAGACACAGTTAATTACTTTATTTAGTAGTTTTACTTCTGAATTTTCTCTTTTGTTTTTTCTGGTTTGAAAAAATCTAGAAAAAACGATGATTACCGTATATAATGCAAACAACATAATCCCTGATCTACCGTCGCATAATGCTACTTTTTTTGTGTTGTTCTACTGATTAGTCCTTACAAAGTGCGTAGACCCAGATCTGCCGGCGCGTTATGCGACGGCAGATCTGGGTCTATGCAGTTTGCAGTTGATATCTTCTTATACGCGAGTATATACTGTTGTTGCAACAGAACTGAAGAAACTCATAATAGCATAACCAAAACACTAAGATTTATCTCCCTTTTACCATTATTTTTGTGGTCCAGGAACTCAAGCGTGTTTGTTGTTTTGGAAATGTATCAGTGTGCTCGTTTGTTCTTGTTGTTTCTTTGAAACAAGGGTTATTCCTTTGGACATCCTTGTACCCCTACACGAAATTATAATATTAATTTTGGAAAATTACCTCCAGTTCTCGGGTGTTTACAAGAGTTATTCACTTTTGGAACATCCTTGTACCCCCTACACGAGATGGCAATATTAATTTTAGAAAATAGTGGATAGTGAAATCGCTTTATCATCGATACCACTAGCAGCACACCAAATATGCTTGAAATCCATTCATTTCCAGTAAATTTACCTTGTAAAAACCAAACTATTGACAGATGGACTGAGCAGGGTGGTAACGAGAAATGTGCACACAAGTTAGAGATTGAGACACGAAAATATAAATCCTTTTGTAAGGTCAGATATAGCCAATGTCGAATGGTGCGAACGTCTAAAACCTGATTCATGCATTTGTTCTGAGCGCAGGCAGGAAATTGACATCCATTCACCAGATGTTCAGATAGTATAATTCAAACACAGTACTGGCCCAATGCTGTGTAAAAGCCGTGCGAATGAGTCTCTGTCGCCTGCCAGTGTTGTAATATTGTGACTGCGTCTGTCATTGCTTGTTTGTGATAAATCTCTATTGGCTGTAAAAGCTACACATTTTTTGCTTTTATGCAATAGAGGATGAACAACATTTCTTGTCTGTCCAAAGAAGGAAAAAGAAGCTACTTTACGATACAGTGTCAAATATATGTAAAGATTTTCAGACTTTAATAACCGAATATCCAGGTTACATAATTATTATAGTTGTGGAACTTATACACAACATTCTATAGACTCTATGCGACAGCTGGCAATGGTCGTCCAAATAGTTCTTTTAACACGGCCACCCACACATAAAAAATATAGGACAAATAAACCAGCGCCATCCCTGCCTCCCCTCCCCTAATTTTATTAGGTACAAAAATTATCTGCATAATTAACTATGAAATTTCTTTTGCAAAAATGCATACCGTCACTGCCGAAAGCCTCTTCCTTGTAGATAGACATTGGAAAGAAACAGAGGCCACATATCTTTGCAGATCTTTTTCCTACTCTCTGCTACCGAAATGGTGTGCTCCTTTTTAGATACACGAGAATCTGCGTCATGCTCTCCATACTTAAGCTGTATTTTATAAAATAAAATAAAAGTTATTTCCATACATGAAATTAATTTTGTGTCATGCTCATCATACTTTAACAATATGGTTTGATTTTATTTGTTTTGTTTTTTTTATTTTTGTTGTTTTTTTTAATTTCTGTGGATGTATTTTTATCTGCGTTTTATGCGGCTTGCTTTATACATTAAGGTGGGACAATAATATATGCAAAATATTTGAACCGTCAAATATGACGCTTAGACCGAGTTGCCCATCTCACTCAGATAAAAATATTATAATTTCTAGAGTATATGAGGAATGAATACACTTACCCTCTGCTGAGATAAATAACTTTTTTTTTCTTAGTATCATCAATCCAGAGAAGCAGTCCCGTTCCGCGTAATATCATAAAATATTCAGGCCTATTAAAAAATTCTTACACGTTTTACTTTATCACACAGAGAAAAAGCCATGTAGATTTAATACCATAGAAGATATTAGCTATCTTCATACATTTGTACAGTTTAATTATCACCTAGAAAGAAATATTTACTTTATTCTAATAAATTAAGGAAGGCCTATGAAATAAGCGTGTCAGTCCTGTATACATGTAGTTTTAGTATAAAATCAAGTTTATAGGAACTGGCTTTCATCGCTTTCGTAAGCAAGGTCATTGACACACAGGTTGAAATAGCTCGATCGATGAGACACGCCGTATATAACCTTCATGATTAACGGGACATTTTAAGAGTAATATTAATAAGGTAATAAAACCTTAATATTTAAATGGCATACACAAAGAACAACATTTAAAGAATATATAGTACGACCCTAAAGGTCATGTTGGTTTACTAATTGGCGTCTGAAATAAGCAAACCAGTCCTCTATACATGTAAAGTTCGCATAGCATCTTGTAAACAAGTCAAGGGACTAGTGCGATATACAAGATCAATAACTACACCCATAATACTCTGGCATTTTTTGTATGGTGGCTCTTTGTTGTTATACCAACTAATTTGAAGGCCATACAGTTTATATTAATAAATTACATACACTAACATAAAGAACAGTATTTAAGGGAAATATACTTCAACCCTAAAAGTCTGTTTGGTTTAGCGAATATTAATCAGTAGTGGAGGCAAAACTAACTTGATCGCGAAGCAAGGGCAAAGTCCGATTATAAGCAATCTTTAAGTCCTATAAAATATTCTGAACTTAGAGATTGGATGATAAAAGAGCCTAGTATCATATCAGACACACAGATCAATAAAATGATTTCTATATAGAAGGGTTTATGTTAGACACGCAGATGATTAATTCCAGGCAGATATAGTTGATTTACAAGCCTATCACAAAATTAATAATTGTTATATATATATTTTGCCAGTGATAGATGTCTTTTCGAAATATGCTTGGGATAAGAAAGTAAAAATAAAAAGGGAGATGACATACATGATGCCTTTATAGAAACATTTAAAAATAAAAAACCAGAAAAAAGATACGGTTTGATGAAGGAAAGGAATTGTATAAAGCAAAGGCAAAGGAATTATGGAGAAAGAAACTATTGAATACTTTTCCACTCACTCAGACAAAAAAGCTTCTGTAGTGGAAAGATTTAATCGAACTCTTAATACTATAATGTGGAATTAATTATTTTACTGAAAATGAAACCAGAAAATTGGTAGATATATTACAAAACCTTATTGACGGATACAATAAATCATACCATCGATCTAGACATGTCGCCAATTGAAGCAAGTAAGTACGAAAATCGATCGAAAGTAACGATTAACTTAGCTGGCTATCTTACAACCGATGCATATGGAATGACTTAATACAAAATAGATGAGAGAGTATGGCTATCAAAATATAAGTTTATCTTTGCTAAAGGCTATCTTCCTAATTTCACGAAAGAGATTTTTATAATCAGAAATGCAATTTTAGGAGACCCTGTAGTATTATATAAATTAGAAGACCTAATGGGAGAGACTATTGAGGGAATATTTTACGAGGAGTTACATTATACGACAAGCACGATGTCTTCAGGATTGAGAAAATTTTAAAAATTAAAAAAAAAAATGACAAAAATATGTGCTGGTAAAATGGAAAGGATATGCCTATTCTTTTAATAGATTGGAGCAAGAAGACAATGTTGTGTCACTAAAAAGATAGTGGAAGTTATATATAAATAATTCACACTATATAAATGGAACTAATTATTTATTATGCAAGTCATCAAATTAAGCCTTTTGATGAAATGGAACAACGAAATACCAACTACACACGATGTAACTTTTGTGCACATCTAATGCAATCTAAATGGTATTATACTGAAGGAGAAAAGAATATCAGAGAATATACCAAGGCATTACGTTCTATCATAAAATATGTAAATTTCACACTAATTTTATAATCGAAAAACCCCTAAAAAGAATTAAAATTTGTAACTGAAATTTCGATTGAAAGAAAATTGTGCTATTTAAATGGCACATAATTTGCTTGATAAAAAATACAGAAATCTGAAAGAAGAAAATTACAGCCTCCTGTAACTAGAAGAGAAATAAAAAGAATTGTGAATGAAATTAAAAAACAAAAAGAATTGTGAATGAAATTAAAAAACAAAAAGAATTGTGAATGAAATTAAAAAACAAAAATAATTGTGAATGAAATTAAAAGACAAAAATAATTGTATACAAGAAAGCTACAAGACTCATTGTGAATAAATGAGAAAAACATCATATGAATACATATTTGAAGCTAGAAAAGAAACTAAGCGGATTTTTAAAAAGTTTAAAAACAATTGTTTATTCTTTTTGACGGAGTTGAACTATACTCATGGAAAAAAACAGTTAGAAATATTAGGTATTTACATTCAGTAAAAGTCCAGTTAGATTTATTAATTCAACTCGTAAGAACGGAAACAGATGAAGATCGCGTATTTCATCATCGTTATGTACATTGGTATTATAGAACACAAGCAAAAAACAAAACGAATAAAATTAAAATTGAAAGTAACCTTGAAGAACTCTTTGATAGTCTAGATCCATAATTTGATCAGGAAACAAAGGTAGATACTCACTTTTTATAAAAAATAAAACAAATTATTGAACTTTGCATGTTGATAGATTTAGGCCAGTAAAAGAAAAGTCATACATAGATTTACAAGATTCAATAAAAGCCAAAACCAAAGCCTGTTTTAATGTGCAAATAGAGACAATAGATGCATTTTGTATGTAATAGAATCAATTATAAACCTGCCTAGCCGCCTAGAGATAACCCGTATAGGTAACAAAAATATAACTTTCATAAATATACGCATTGGTTTAATAAATGTCCCATACAAATGGTTTTAACATATCCGTTAATGTCTATAAACCAGTGGAACAACTTATAAGACCAGTTAGAACAAAAGAAATAGAATGAGACATACATGTAGATCTATTAAGCCTATTTAATAAAACAAAGATAATCATCATTATTGTGGAATAAAGGATTCATCAAAATTGGGTTAATCTCAAATAAGAAAATACACGACAAAATACACTCTTGTAAGAAGTACTTGAATGTTTAAAATTTGTATTCAGAATTAAAAGTATAAGAACACAACAGATTATGCAACCAAACATCTAACATAATAGATATAATGCCAGAAGCGGGTTCTATCGTTAAATTTAAAAATCACCAATATAAACAAAAGACTCCTTCCGTTCTTTGTTGTGATTTTGAAAGTATCATTAAGCCAATCAGTACCCAGGCCGGCAGCAGTCAGGACCGCAAATCAGTCCTAGCGAAGCATCCCTGACGTCCGTCCCGTCCAATACGCTATTCACAATAAAAACGTCAAAAGACATACCAGCAGGTTTTGTTCTTATCTTAAATCTGCTCACATGGAGTATGAACCAATAGTTTGCAGTCTAGAAGACTGTATAGGTAAATTTTATGAATATTTAGGATCAATTGCAAAAACTGGATATCAAAAACTAAGGCAAAATAACGCTGCTGAAATGATATTCACTAATAAAGATAAAAAGCATCATACTGCCACCTATATCGCCATATTTGTGAAAAAGGCTTAAAAACCCTACAGAGTTAGAGATCATGATCACTTAACTGGGAAATATATAGGTCCAGCACATCTGCAGTGTAATTTAAATTATAAATATCCGAGATATATTCTACCATTTATTTATAATTTGTCTGGATACGATTCTCATCTCATTATCAAAGCCTTTGTGAAAAACTATCCCGATCAATAAGTATAAATAATACCAAATAAAGATGAATATATATATATATATATATATATATATATATATATATATATATATATATATATATATATATATATATATCGTTTAGTAACGATTTTTATAGTTGATAGCGGTGAGAAATAATGCCCTAAGAATTGTTTGTAAAAAAAAAACAATACAATTTTTAGATAATTGTAGGTTTTTGGGCTCACCCCAAGAACAACGCGATAATAATATCAAGGAAGATAAATAGACAGAAACAATATAACAGCTTGATGAAATTGAGAATGAAGCGGACGGGACGTCAGAACTGCTTCGCACTCGTTCTCATGATTTTTTAGAAAATATATTTATCCATACAAATATATGGATTCAGTTAATAGATTTAATAAGCATAACTACTACCAAGCAGGAATTTAATTCAGAACTCACCGGATCAGGAATAAGCACAAGGATTACGAATATGTAAAAGATGTTATGAAATATTTCAAAATAAATTCTCTTGGGGATTATAAACACTACTACAGAAGAAAGATACTTAACATTATGTGCTATTTTTGAAGAATTTAGATCTGTGTGTATGAATGATTATAAACTAGATCCAGGACATTATTTTCTTGCACCAGAACTAGCTCACGATGCTAGTTTGAAAATAAGGAAGATATAATTAGAATAGCTAACCGATCATGACATGTTTTTAATGATTCAGTTTGGAATCAGAGGGGGAATAAGTATGATACCTAATAGATTTGCTCAATCCAATCATGAGTATTATAACGAAGTTAACGATAAGAAGATTAAAAAAAAAAAAAAAAAAATCTTGGAAAATACGATACATCACGTTCAAGATAATATATTATGTATCTAAACGCCAGTGGCTGGATGAGCCATGTGCCAAATCTATGTCAGTTCGAAACTTTAAATGGGCAGACGAAGAAGAAATAACAGAAATTAAAGAAAAGTGCTGGCATCTGGACAACATTTGGAGTAATTGCCATGAAACTGGCGTAATTCTAGAAGTAGATTTAGAAGTACCAACACATTTGCACGACCATTTTAAAGATTATCATTCGACTTCAGAAAAACTAATTCCCATTGAGGATGATTTATCTTTACCTGAAAAGAAACTGATAGAAGGTAAAAGGTGTACAAAGCTTTCAGTACCTAAATTAGTATGCACGCTAAAAAGCAAAGAAAGATATATTATTCACTATCGTAATTTTCAGTTCCATCTTCAGCTAGGAATAAAACTAAAAAGACTCATAGACCAGTTTCTCTATCCTTTTTGCAGAGAATCAAAACTCCCTTTAAACTCATTCTTGGTGAATCAAGTATTATATTTGTTAAGGTCGTATTAGCAGCTCTATCAATAATTCTCTCTAATGTGATATAGTCATAAAAGAAAGCAATTCCATTTCTGTACTCATCAATTACTTATTAGCCAATAGCTCAGAAGTAACCGTATCGCACTGGCGACAACTATTCTCTAATTCATAATCTCGATCTGAACCTTCTATCGGATGATTTTTTCAAGGTAATCATAAATCTCAAATCCAAAGGAAGAGGATAAGGATACAACAGGCAGAAATCTGTCAGTATCTGAAAATCGAGTGTAATTCTAAATATCTTTGAGTATGCAATAAACTGAATAGCTTATGTATTAGTGTTTTGTGCATTAGCTGCTCCTGATCTTAACTTTCTCAATTTTTTGTACATTGTGCCTTGCTCTTTTTTATTTGTCCTCACAGCCATTAGTAACCACAAGTCATTAAACGTCAGGAAAATGTTGCGTTCATTCAGTTTAAAAATATAATCACTACTTTACGAAAAGCTTGTGTCCTTAATCAGCATTCTTCCAAGACTTATTTAATTTTCATATCCTACCTACCTTTACATTGAACTTTTAAAAAGAACTACTACCAGATACAATTTAGACATGTTGTCCTAGCCTTGGTATTACACCTTATAAGTGTTCAGATTCTATACTACTTAGAGAGTGTGTAATAAAATGATGCGTTGGATTAAGATGCTTAACGCCTGTAGTGTTTTTTTTCTTTTTTTTTCTGTTTGTGAGGAGTTATATATTTTCCATATGTTGTCATCCTAGATATTTACTTAAATGCTTATAATTTATTAAAAAAAACTTCTGCGACGAAATCTATATACAATATGAACAATAACACCCATTACAACTTCAGTAAAAACATACTCATAAGTTATCTATTTATCAGTTGTTTTGTAAAAAACAAACACTAAGTTTAGGTTGCCTAGGTTTTTCTAAAGTGGTACTATTCTCAGGATTAGTAGACGAATATAGATCAAATGTTTTATCCAAGTTATTTAAATAACCCTGCTTCCTTAATTTTTCATTTATGTAATAACGTCTTTATTTTGCATTCATTTAGCTCATTTTTTTCTGAAATTCTTTAAGTGTTTTATCGAGCTTTTCTCTTTCTGTTCTGAATTCATCAGGATTAAATAATATAAATCTAAAATTACTTCTGTGAATGCTAAATCAATAGCGACTACTTCCCCGATTATTACTGCTGCCCCGGCCATTTAATAATAGTAAATTATTATAGTGTTTCCAATTTCAATAACAATAATAAAGTATCAGGTCTTGATACAGTTTGGAACGAATACATTATTGAGTCATTTCCGCTTTTAGCAAGTTACACGCTGCTGAAACTTTTAAATATGGTATTTAGCAGCGGTATTGATCCAGTAAATTGGAACAAGGGTCTTATTATACCAATTTTTAGAAAAGGTGATACATCCGATGCATATAATTATGGAGGGATAACATTGCTTAGCTGTATAGAAAAAATTTTCAGCAGCATATTAAATTAAAGACTCTCATCTTGAGTCATTAAATGTTTTAACCATTTGAGTTTTACTTGCATCGATGTCCATCGGAAACTTTTGTACCAAATCAATGAAATCTTTTATCTTTATATGTTTCATTCTTTTGTCTATTTCATCAATATTTCGTTGTGCCACACCGATATTATTTACCACCTTGCAATCAACATATTATTTTGTATTTGAGTATGACTGTTCAACCCCATTATGTGATTTCTTGCAAAATTCAGTAAATGTAACAGCTGTTATTGGTTTGATTTTATTACTCCAACTTTATTGGATAAATTGTAAGTTGTCTGCATAGATCAAATGCTGCCTCCATTCACACTGATTTTGTTCTTAATGCCCTCTATTATTATTATTTTTTGTTGGGGGAGGAGGTGTACTTTTGTTACATCATTCTTCTGCAACTCTGCAAGAGTATTAGTGTTATCTGTTAACTTATTGCTCAAGTCGGTAAATTTTGCGATAATGGCCTTTTAAATTTCTCAAGCATCTTGTTTGATTTCATTCGTTTAAATCTTTTTCTAATTGTTCCAGTTGATATTTTGAAGTGGAATAGTATTCTGTTTTTGTTTTTTAAAATTATCTCCGTATCACTTTCTAAATCATCTATTTCACTGTTTATAGCAATAGATCTGATACTGAATCTCTTTCTGAACAATTCCAGTGCATCTAAACTCTTTTTACTGTTGTCATAAATCTGTCTGTTTTTGTAGCTCTCAGATTTTGTTAGCTCTTTCATTATCGCTCTGTTCAATAGCTGTGAATTTATTGTCTACATTTTCTCTCCGTGGCTTAATATTTTTAAAATTGATATGCTCCAAAGTCTTACGTATTTGAGTATCAATTCTTTTATGTGCATGACATTTATACTGGATCTGCTGGATTGGTAACATGGTTAATGCTGAGGTTTAAGTTACTATTAACTGATATCCTCTGTTGTTTGTCTCAGTGTGTAAAGGTAAACCAAACTTGTATTGCATCTCCAAATGAGAGTCACTAGGACCTCGTAAAGATATAGCAATTTCTGTCATCATTTCATCCTTATTTATCTGACGTGAAAAACATGTTATATGCATTCCGTGTAAATCTATTACTTTTCCATCTTCATCTCCAATACTTATATTCAATATGTTAATTGTACTCCTCTGTAATTCCTCTGTAATGGGCTGCAATGACCATTAACATGGTAAGAAACAAAGTAACCACGAAAAGCATTTTAACTGGCAAAGACTGTAATAAAGTATACTTACTTACCATTGAAATAGTTTGTGCTGTTGTTGATTTGGTCATGGTAATTGTATACATTTTGGGGTTTCAAAAATCCACAAAATGTATACAATTACCATGAGAGACATGTACAAGTCTTCTGCTAGTAAATCATACCATTATTTTACCTTCATAATTGGTTATATACAGTACGAAAATATTACACGGAGTGATTTGAAATTTTAAGTTGTGTTGTAGACATTCGACATCAATACTTTCTTCCTTGTCACTATTGGCAGTCATTCCAGGTTGTAACAAGGGTCCCTCGAATGGACTGGTGTTCTACTCAGGGAAAGACTGCTAGTGTTGCTATACCAAGAACATGGGAGAAGAGAGGAACGGAAGTTTTGTTTCTAAAAACATTTATGCTCTTATCTTGGTAGGCCAGGAGACATTCTATCCAGGTAAGGTGCATACCTGTCCAATACTGAACACATCGAAAAGAACACTATAGTTGACAGCATTCAATGCATAAAAGACAACTTTTAATAATATCAATTTTGCTTTTATATATTTTAGGAGACGTATCGTGCATTCTAGACAAGAAACATGAACCATGGGTGTACTACAGAGTAAGTTTTAAATCACTCGTAGGGAATTGAAATAGCGCATCGAGTTAATTTCTCATTCATTTATCTATGATTTATTTCAGGTTAAAGAAACTGTGTAATAAAGATTTGTTTTGGTCAGTAAGATATATATACATCTTGAGTCCTTACCTTCGACCAGCTTCCTTCCTTATTTGGTGGGATGATGTTCATGTTCGTGCAGGTCATGACACTGGTGTATGACAGCTCGGTAATAGGTGCGGCATCTGATTACTGTCTTCAAACAAGCAATGGCCATATATGCTCATACTCTACCTAAATATTTGTGAAACTAACCTAAATGGATCTGTTTTAAATATCGTCTCTGGGAGGTGCTTGTAAAGTAAATATACCATGCACTAAATACTACATTTTATTGCCTATTAGCCTGACGGCCCTCAATCATACATATACAATAAATAGTTACAAAATTTTGCCATGGTGGTAGCATGTTTCAACATACATGCATAGCTGGTATACAAGTTATTGATCTCGATATAAAGAAACAAAATTCAATGTTCGAAACAAAAAAAAAAAGCAAACAAAAAACAACAGTTCAAAGTCAATTTTCAGAAATACGATAAAGAGAAGAATCCGACTACAAATTCGGATCAAAACTGTACAGTGTACATGAAAGAATTTTAAAATAGCAGAGGAAAAATGCATTTTTTTTTTATCTGGAGGGAAATATTGATATAATAGTATTATTTAGTTTATATTATTTACATTATTACTTGGTATGAAAGTTTTATATACAAGAACACTCAGTATCCAGCTGATACCAGTATTTGAATAATTTAAAACTTTAATAAACGAAAACATGCGATATGTATTTTTTCATGCAGTATATGTTTGGTATATCACTTCTTCTTAAATTTGCAAATAAAAATGGCCAACAAGTACAAAAAAATATTCTTCCTCTATTTCAGTGCAATATCTACAATATTGCTTTGCCGCTACTTTCCGTATCCCCCGATTAGCTGATTTTTGTCCTACCACAGCGTTTGTAGTGCGCAACTATGACCCCTTGTGCAGCAAAATACTCGTTACCCATTCGCGTCATTTGTGCAACAATATGATGATTGTCAAATAAAATTACCTGAACAAAAAGTCAAAGATTACATCCATATATTCGAGTAAGTTTATCTTTACAGATGATATCTCATATTAATCTATGAATTTATTTTGATCTGCATCACGTTATTGTGTGTATTACAGTCGCGTGGTTATTTTCCCACAGCAGGGTCGTTTCGGACTGGCTGATCGATTGGGATGCTCACCAATCCCTGCTTTGCTTACCAGAATCCATACACATACCAGCCTTCTATATAAACACAGTCGGCAGACAGAATTGCAGGGATTTGTCAGACTGGGCCTGTCATGTCTAGATAAGAGAGAGAGAGAGAGAGAGAGAGAGAGAGAGAGAGAGAGAGAGAGAGAGAGAGAGAGAGAGAGAGAGAGAGAGAGAGAGAGAGAGAGAGAGAGAAAGAGAGAGATTTTTTAATGAAAAATAAGAAAGGTATTAGATCTAAAATCTGAAAAGTGAATTTCATATATGTACAAATGTTTGTAGGTTATACATTTTGGAACCGTAAAGTGTGTCACCAAGAATATCGATTACACATTTTTCATTACCTAAGCAGACGACTTTATCCGTGAATTTCTGATTTAGATATTTGGACATAAAATGTGACAAATTATTTCAGAGTATAAAAATTGCCCACAATACTGTTGGCAAACAGGTTGAGTCATTGTATGAAATAGGAATTTATTAAACTAAATTGTAGAGAAATAATTCTGATATTTGAACTTGTAAATTGCAAGGAGAATATTTTTCTTCATCGTTTTGACAAAGTAATTATGAGCAGATATTAAATAAAGCTATCCTGAATAAATCTGTCCTGAATTATCATCTTTTACTGGATATTGCTTTTTCATCCTATTGCTAGGGTCAGTCGTACCCACTTGTAGTTTCAAGGACTGGAAATCTGAAAATGCTGGCTAATTTCCTGATCAGCAACGTTTCAGATTTGGTAGTCAGAAGTAAAATCAAAATGATTTTATAATTTGGTTACAAACATATACTGATCAGATAAATCTGATCAGAACAGTACATGTTAAATAGGAGTTTTAGATTTTTATTATCCAATGGGCGCCTGCCCTCTAATATGGGCTTAGCCCTAGACCTTCACCTCCCCACCTGGGGCCACCAAAACTGAACCACTGCCAATAACGCAGATTGTAGACCAATAGTTGCATCAAATCAGTGCTTGTAGCAATATTTCTGAGACCGACCAACCCCCACTGGGAGACCAAAACCACCCAGCCACTGCCTCTGGTGAGCCATTAAAAGAATTTGTCTTGCTTTGTCCCCCACCCCCAATAAACCACTTGGTTTTGTTATATAGGTGCACTTGGCTATACATTGCCAATTTAATTTAATCAATACCCGAGCATCAACAAGTAAATGTATTCTGTTAGTGTGAAATTACAAGATTATTAATGGACTGATTAATGTGGGTGTTGACAGTAATAAGAGCAATTTGAACCTTTTTGGTGCCATGGTGCCCACGAATCAGCCATATTTTGTATTATAATGTACATTGATGTACATTTCAGCAATAAAAACAGTTTAAACCTTCTGCTTGCTATTGTGCTCATGCGGAGGGCAAACCCACCCTATTCAATCAAGTTTCTAAAATATTTTAAAATATTTTTACTCTGGAAGTAGTAGTGGTAACAATGTTTTTTTTTTTTTTTTTTTTTTTTTTTTTAGTAAACATGTTTGGTTAATGTGTGTTACCTTACAATAATTAGGCCCTTTTGTGTGACGACAATCCATGAGTGTCGCACTATTATAAGATTGGCATAACATTTTGATCTAATACTTTTGTGACCAAATCAATATGCGTGGGCAGTCTCCACTTCAGTATTTTATCCTCCCTATGAACATATAATTAAATTCTGTAGAAGTTTGTGATTAAAGCACATGTGCAGTCTAATTGAAACTAAGTATTAGTAACATAAGAGGTTTATAACACTTTTTAATACCTTTTGGTTTCAACTCTAAATAAAATGTTATGATTTAAAGATGAACCGTAATGAACATTGTAAAGGCACTAGGTGTACGGTCTGCTTTGTTATTGACGCTTTTTCCGCTAACTGTATGGACAATTACAACGTTAATTATTATTGAAGCAGGATTTTTAGTAGTAACAAAGACAAACAACGATAGTGCACGACCTGCTACAAACATATAAAACCGTACCAAAGGAGGGCGATGGCACGTGAGGCTGCCATTGTTCATTATGATGCCCTTGTGCAAGCGCTAAATAAAAGTTGAGAAAGTTGCAGTAATTACCACAGAGTGATAGTGTTATGGACAATTATTTGGTTGCACCGAGCAGCGGCGTGTTTAGTTGGACACAGTGCAACATGTGGAAGTGGATTTGGGATAGGCCTCGTGCTTTGTTCTTCCGATGTTTTAGTTGTTTTCGCATTTTCTGTCGTTCTGACACCACTCAGCTCAAATTTATGCTGAATTTCCAGCGACTTTTTCATGATTGCTTAGTGTTCTTCGGCTTTTGCGCGGGAAATTAATTCATTTTTGCCACCTCATCAGTGACAAGCAAAGTGTGTGCCTTATGCGACGCAGCCCGTATTTCGTTTTTCATATTTATCAACTTCATCGAGGATAAACTTAAACTCTTCCTCAGAGATGGCGTTGTCGTGGAGCACCTTGGGTATATGGTCTGTGATCGTATTTAGGTTAGTTTCCTTTAGGATTCAGATTTTGTTTTGCTTTTTGGCCTTCGAGAAGAGCCGCCAGCTAATGATATTTCCAGCCATATAAACCAGCTCGCAGCCTACAGCTGTGATTGCAAAGGCCATTAAGATGAGGGCGGCAATGATGATTAACAGGATTCCAATGCAGTCATGCTGGTGCCCACGGACACGACTGTAAGTGTGGTGTCAATGCCATGACACGTGTTTACTGCGCACATATACTTTTGCAGAGGGCTTGCTGCTGTTCATCTTCAAGCCATAAGGAAATTTGAGCCCCACATATTTTTTAAAGGTGAAAATCATGTGGGTCTTGGAGTGCAGGGTATAGCCATATTATAACGCTTCTAAAAGAAACGTGATATGAAACTTTAATTGAGGTGTTGGGGGTTGGGGTCTAGCTGATACGCGAATATGCACCTCCAACTGATTGCCATAGCGTACTGGCAAGATGGCGATGTAGTGAAAAAATACGTCAGTTTCCTTTATATCTTTAGATCCAGTAATGGGACGGTCATCACCAACACGCATGCCCACCAGTGCACTCACCAAGAGTCACAACTAGTGTGCCTTCTGTTCCTAGCAGTTGTGATTGTGGGGATCGGGGGAACGGAGTATCGTAATGCAACAAAATATATCTTTTCAAAGAGTATACGTTTATTTTGTCTGGTGAACCGAGTGATAGAGACGTTACATACCACGAAGAAATGATTATTACTGATGAGATTTTTCTCAAATCCACTTCAGCTAATACCACACTGTCATTGTAGTAGCAGTCGCGATTGCAATCAGTACTTTTGGGTTTTGTTTCTGCTGCAGTTGGCCACGGGTTGGCTTTGGGTGGTCCCAGCGCTCAATGTCCGTCTGCTTTGCATACCCATTCCATTTTAATGTGAACCGGGCGTGTCAACCCATGTTGATACAGATACTCTTCCACCAGGGTTTGTATTCCCTGTTGATATCTGGTGCTTGTTTTGCGAGCAGTTCCAAGACTTCACTATCCTCCGCTAATGCGGGATCATTAACTGTTTCAGCTTACACCAATGATTCAGATTCCTCGTCTGGCTGCTCCCATGGCTTGCTTGTGTTGTCGCTTACACGGAGCTATTGTTTAAAGCTAAGCGAGTTCTAATTACTTGCCACACTTGTGGCAAAGAGCAGGATAAAGACGGTTGGAGTAGTTAAAAATCCCAGTGGATGTGCACTGACGTTGAGACTCTCACACTTAATGGTATCTCCATCGTCAAACTTAGACACAAAGTTAAGACCCCGTTTTCACGCATTCCAATTGATGCCCGTGATCCATCACCTCAATTTCCATGAAGGTTAATAGAGTAAAAACAAGTGCCGGGGGCGGTGATAGTGTCGTTGTCGTTCCCGAATGTAAAACCATCAACGTTTTGAAAGTCTTGTGTTACATCCCAGAGATATAAACCAGACACATTTATTGCCGTAACACCATCAACTGACGTGATTTTGTTGGCTATTAAGAACACAACATCCTCCTTTGTCAAAGGAGTGGTGGCCTTTTTTTAACCGCGCAGGCGCTGCTCCACCAGCTCATTCCATGTTAATACTTGGCGAGGTTGGCTATTGTTACATATACTGGCGTTTTGCCCGCAGAACAGTCACAGTCCAGGCATGCAGGGCAGATGTTGATACTTAATGGAAGCGATCGCCGCGATGCTTGCAGCGCCACCGCAAAAGCTGCCAGGACCACATAGACTCATAGTGTGCCAGTGGAACGCCCACTAGTGCTTAATTTCACAGGTATAGTGCACTCCAGCATATAACTGGCTGTTGTTTTCATCTAAAATCTGTATCGAGAGCTCATGGATGTCGGTATCACATAATATGCGCCAATGTGGTTTTCCATAGGAGACAGTACTGATTTCCACATAGGACTCATCATCCACAGAAATAATATGCAGCAGGGTACTGTTTTTTCTATCAAGAATATGTTTCGTTGTGTTTATCTGATCGAGATGGACATAAAGCCACGGGATGTTGATAAACACAGGGAGATTGGGTGCTATGTTTTTGCCTGGTTCTAACGACACATCTGGGTCAAACCCAATGATGGAGCCGTACTAGCTGAGATTGAGTTGTATCTGTTAATCAGTATGATGCTGGCCTGGTCGGTCGACACGTTAGATACCAAAGGAAGGGTGACCTGAATTAATATTTCTAGTGTATTTATGTTGTAATACCCATCAGGAATGGTGATTTTTCCCACTCCACTGGAGTGGTCATGGTACAACGCATAAACAGTATTGTTACCAAGCGCGCCCGAAATGTTGAGCCATCCTGGTTTGTACGAAATTTCCTGGAGTACACACAAGAATTTGAGTCAGCGCATATCACCTGTTCGAAAGCCACAGGCACAACTAGAGGATTGTGCAATACAACATACATGTACATTGTCAGAACTTGTGGTGATGGTATTGACACAAGCACTACGCTTTAATAGCGACGCAAAATATACCGTCTGAGGTGTTTTAAACAATAGCGATGCAGAGAGAGTACAGATCCACCAGCTATTGCTGAACCTCGATGTGTACATGCAGGATAACGCCTCATTCAGAAACGACAAATTTTTCAACATGTTTGAAAAGTATGCGCTGCCCCACACCGAAACAGCTGGAACAGCGGAGGTTTATTACAAATGGAGCTCAGGAAATGCAGGCTATGAAACGTGATTTTTTTGTTGTAAAAACAAGTAAACCTTGCCGTATGGTGCCCGACCACTGATTGGATCGCGGCCTAGGATCCGCAATCACCTGTTGCCAGTCGAAACAAGCATAGGTCTACCGGTGTTGGCAAGAATCTATTACCGATTTCATGATTACTACTAGGTGAGAAAGATTCTCCATCAGATGAAGTGCCCTATTCCAGGCGAAAACAGCGTAGACATGAAATAATACAAGGCCAGCTGTAATAACTATTTTGTGAATAGAGGGAATGACTGGAAGATAAAACATGGCATGGACAATGGCCTGGGAGTGAAGTATAACAGTTACATGCCCAGCGGGCCAGTTCATCTAGCTAGTCAGGGTGTATAGGAAGGCCTCCCATCAACGTACCAGACCCTACTATATATGAAACCGAGCTTTATATGTTTGGTGATCCAATAGGTGGAAAACAGCATGTTGCACATTTCGTGCAGGACGAGGATGGTGCGACGAAAAATGGGTTTGTGTACTTCATGCTGGACAAGTTGCAAAGCTTCACCCACCAAAGTGTGGTGTGTTTGAATGAATACGTACAGCGTATGTTTGAGCTATCCATGGCACCCAGTCCCAATTGCATACCTTATTAATCTGAGCAGGTAAGGCATTCGACGCACAAAACCAGTTTTTTTTTCAGCTCGCAAATGCAGACATCCCCAACTCTGACGATGTCCCAAAGTTAATAGCTGATTACCAGGATGCAATAACAAAAGCAAAGCCTAAACAAGATATGTACTCGATGGTAGCCTTTACATGATCCCATCTGACTCGGAACTTAAAGTTGGCACCTATGCTGGGAATAGCAACATTCAGGAGGCAAACGATGACATGGAGGTTGGAATCAACGTTTAACGTCAACGAGTCCAGGATACCAGGACAAGAGTTGCGAGCTTATGCTTGTCAAGACACAGCAAAACAACCCCTGAAGACGAAATATGAAGATGTCAGCTTTGATTCGTCTGCAAATGGAACACCAACGGCTACGGCAAAAACTGGCACCATGCACAAGTTCGAATACAGGCGTGAAAAGAAGCTGAAGACCAAGAAGTCAATTAAACGGCACTAGTTGTGGGCGGCATCGCAGCGGGGTTTTTTACATCGGGTTTCTTCGCTGAGCGCTTGCGCTTGGTGAAGTGATCATGCAGAAGGCAAGGAAAGCGACCGTTATAGCGATGATAAGTACCACAAGGTTTCAAGTCTGCCAGCTGATGACATTGCCAGCGGTCTTCGATAAGAACGACACAATACTCCCCATAATTCCAGGCAGCACCGCTGCTGCTTTTTCTGTCAGCATTTCCAGTATCCCAGCCAGCTTCTGTATGTGCTTTTCTCACCCATTCCTTTGCACTTGAAGGACACGGGGTTGTGGTTTAAGTGCTGGGGCTGATGTTGTGCCGCCTGTGCCACATGTGACTGCAAGCACAATCGTATTTCTGATGCACAAAGCATGGTGAGAATCAAGGCTATAGTGATGCACTGTTCGTGAAAGAGTGTTCTCAGCATTTGGGCCATGGTTGTATCCTCATGAAGGAACCTGTTGGTGGTTTCCATTATCCAGCCAAACTAGGTGCAAAGGGTTATTGTTGGCAGTCTCTAGCCATGGCCTGCCTTAGTCTTCTAGGCTTTTAACGTAATCTCGTATGTCCTGACTCACTCTTTCTCTTTCCTCATTGGATAGGCTCATGCTTTCCACTCAGGTCAGCTTTTCATTTTCTACAGCGATGTGGTTATCGAGTTCTGTAAGCTTCGAGCGGTTATTTATAAGTTAGCTGCGCATCCTTTGAAGCCCCGCGTTGAGGCCAATGGTCTCTCATTGGGAGGCTATTATGTTCCTGTGCTACTGCTTCCTTAAGCGCTGTGTCCTTTGATCCCACTGCAGCAAGTAGCTCATGATCTTTCAGCACGCCTACGGTGGTTTCAGTTGGAATCTTGTTTCGAGCTGTGGCAAGCCTTTCTTGTGCTTCAGCCGAGCGCTGCTCCTTTGTGAGGCTTAATGCTTGAACGAAATTAACTCCCCTATGCCCTAGCGTGGATGGGGACAAGAGTTTATTTGAGTTGTTTCTCCGCGTTAGCGAAATCCAATTTTTACCCCACTTTACTCTGAGGGCGCTGTTTTGTTTTTTTCTTTTTTTCCCATTAACTCGAACATGAATGCGCACTTTTCAGAGAAACCCGGTGATCTGCGGTATGCATCTAAGTCAGCTAGGCGTTGTTCTAGTCTCCGCATTGATACAACATCTTCTTTATTATAACCGGCTGGCACCTCGCTGCCACCAGCCCAAGAAGAGGTTTCCTTCAGCGGTTATTCTGTCTCATTTACTTCAGGGGCAAACGAGGTTTCAGCTGTTTCAGCATCGTTGGACTGATAGTCCTTATAAGGGCCAAATTCCTCAATTTCAAAGCCGCCGTCAGCATGTTTTGTTGCTTCACAACAGCAGCTATGCTCCCTTGCTGAAGGGAGGAAGCGTGAACTCCAATAGCACTGCGAGTATGTCGTCTCAATATGAAAACAGGCTCGACTCATTCCGCTCCCTCCACCGTGTTCTTGGTGTAAAGGGGGTCTGCAGCGCCATTGTTGTGACCAACAATCCAAGCACCATAGACCAAAAAGAGCATCTGCTTGTCACATTTCCAAAACTCAAAGAGAACAATGTCATTGTGCCAGGCACCATTATTTTTGGCATTCACAACTACTTTGAATGGAGGAGAAGGTGCAGACGCAAACGCCAACTGCATAGTCGTCAGGAGAAACATTGGTCGTGCTATTGTCAAAAAGATCACTATAAAGCTTGAAATAAATGAATTGGCCTGCATCGACAAAGCAGACATATGGGGTGTCTACAAGGATCTCTCCCTGACAGAAAAGAGCGGACCAACGCAGTCTATCATGGTATCCAAAATGACAACACTGCCACTATATGTGTTGGTGCTGGCAATAAGGTTACCACTGCTGAAAACAGGTTCTTTGTTCCTCTTGACCTTGAGCTGCTAAATGACCATATGCCATTATACCAGTCAGGCCTTTCAGACTGCTTCACCTTTGAGATGACGTTTAAAGATTACGGTAGGGTGATCAAGAGGATTAACTGGGGCATGAGCTACGCTATTAGTGGAATTTCGCTGGAATTCGTCACCCTTACCCATCCAGATCTTGCCCGCATTAGTAGAAATCAGTACAATGAAAAAGTAGCGATTCTGTATTCGCAAGTTCTGCGTCATCACAGGACGGTAGTAAATAAGAGTGATAGTGTGTGGAATATCAACCTCTACACTCCTGCTAGAAGCATGAAAGCGATAGGTGTGCTCTTTGAGGATCCAACATAAAGCGCAGATTCCACAAGGTGTCGGTAACAATTGAGGGTGTCCCAAACCAATTATATGCCGAGGACGGTTGGCATACAAGCAGTGGGAGGAGGCCCTGAAGGTAATAGTAAGGGAGTCTATCAAGGATGCGAAGATGCCGGACTTAGATGTTGGTGATTTCTACAAAGACAAGTTTGGCCTGGTCCTCGATATAAGAACTTAGGAAAACCACACACTCCACGGGTCGGGACGACGCATAGAAATTGCGAGAGAGTGGGCCACGTTGCAGATTGAAAGAACAGCCCAGGTGGCAGGTGTGTTAAACATGTATGTCTTTATTGTCATGGACGCAGCAGCTCATCATCCAAAATGGTCAGTTTAATCTCAGCAATGTACTAGCCCGCAGCAGGAGGAGCGCTGGCTGCCACTGGAACAGCAATAACGACAAATCTTTGAAAACTTTTCTCTTCTCCGCGCCATGATCGTTGGTCACCGCGGCTGTTACAAAAGTGTTTTCGCCTATGAGCTTCTCAAAACAGAATTTAAGGGCCACTTTGATTCCGTCATCATTATCTGCCCTACTATTGACATGAATAAGCCTTACTACTGGCCTTGGACATGTGGCAAAAAAAAGAAAGAAGACCAGGCAGTATTTTTGATCAACCTCGAGTGCTTTCGCTGTGATATTGATGACATACTCTTTGACCTAGCAAAATGGTTTGAGGGCACCACCACACTTTTCTGCTTGACCCATCTTTCTGGCGTCCGGCATGAAGAAATGGCTCTCACAAATCTCGCCTAATGCAGTCGAAATCCATAAATCCACATCTGGGTTATTACCCGGAAAAACAAAGCTGTTGCAATGACTTTTACAAGCAGACGCCATGGATAGCGCTATATAACTGCAAGGACAAAGATTCAGTAAGAGATATGCTGTTAGCAAATAATGTTATTGAGCATGACCACCGGGCTGAAGTATATGACTTTCTCAGAAACGTTAGAACCGAGCTACCAGTCTTATATAAATTTCTAGTCATGCTTGGTTGTCTTGACAGATTCTACCGCCACGCAAGTGTCGCTTTAGCATGCTGTGGCTTCATATAGCGTACCTTACCAGTCATGTTTTAACCCTTGGGACCTTAGCCTGTCTTATATGCCAGCGAATTGGAATTAAGCGTGCATCAAACCATATCATCCATAACCTTACAAGATCTCTTGCAGTTGCTACTGTTAAAGCAACACAAGTTTTTGCAGACCAACCGCCGGAAGATGTATCATCAACAGCAGGTACGTGCACAAGTGCAGAGCGAGCGGCGTCTAACACTGTGGGGGGGGGGGGGGGGAGGGGGCAAAACGAGCAACAAGCGCAAATACAATGTAACTGCATGACCACCTATCAGAGTCACTTGCTTCCGGCGCTGCAAAAGAATACATTGACCCCTGCCTTATACGAAGCTAAACTAGTGGCCAGGCTGACAGCGTCACTGGGGACATCTCTGCTTTGGCTATATATGGTGGCCGTCAGCTGCTTTCTGCTGATCAACAATGTTGATCAACTCGCAAACAATCTCAAAAATGACCCGATTATTCAAGTTTCTTTGATGAGCATCTGCCCCACCTGTATTTCAAGTATGGAGCAATACTGGCCCCCTTGATGCGGGCATGATCACCAATAAGCATGTGCAGCCCATCGTCTTGACTTTTCCCACTGTCTTGGCATAAGTGCAGGAACCGGCAAAGGAACCGCCACAAGTTACTAAGGTGAACAATTCTGGTCGGGTGGCCGCTGCTAAAATGCTGGCAGCCCTAATGAAAGAACACCATGCATCATCAAATATGGATTAAGTGCAGCTCAAACAGCGGAGTGCGTTGAACCAAACGGCAAGCACGACCAGAGGAAGTGATCCGAGTCACCAAACACTGAGATTTCAGCATCGCTGAAACAGCAAAGAGAGAAAAAGAGACTACAGGCACGCACGCAGGTGTTCCAGCTGCAGTGCCGGGGACGGAAAGCAAAGAACAGAAAATATTACTTTATGTTCTCTGGGGTATTTTAATTCTGACTGTGCCTGGCAAAACGCCAGTGACTATGCACCAGCTCAGCTAAAACCGCGGGAACACGATGGAACAAGCGATAAGCACGCAACAGCAGCAAGCCCAGGTTCGCGTAACGTACGAGCATCTTCTATTACCTTCTATTAGACAGCAGTCAGACACCTTTCATTTGGAATAACGCTTGTTGTTTGTTCTTGTGCTTCTTCACAGCAAAAGGTGTCTACAATAAGACCTCGGAAACCTCCTTTACCATGAAGCAGTAATTGGTGGCCTTAACGTCAGATATACAATGATTGCCAAATGCTTGTAAAGAATGAAACCAGCAGACATTGTGCGTCTCGATTTCAAGGATGCAGCAAATGCAGTTACCTTCACAGCGTTCTCCCTTTGGACACAGGACATGCTAATTAAACAAGGCATCATTCCAGCTAATATCATCATGGCTTCCTAATGACCGAGGTTGCTCTCGTGATTGGTGGGGTGCTTGTTAACGCCCCTGCATTCACTGGCTCAAAGTACCTCTTTTTAAGATAGATAACTGGCTCAAACTACCTCTTTTTCAGATAGATAAAAAGGGACCAACGAAGGATGCATCCTCCACGAAGAAAGGCAGTGTAACAGCTCCAAGACGCGCAGACTGAATACCAACGCAAGCTCAGTGAGCGCCTTGATAACCACAACTAGCAGTTGCTTGGCCAACATCTTGCTGAAAAAAGCTATCAATATGTCAGTGAAGCCAAACATGAGTACTACCTAGTATCTGCTTAGAGAGCAGAAAATCCCACTGACGGTAGCCTGGAAGGTGAGCTTGGCAGCGAGACCAAGCTTTCTGACTTCTATACACCACTGCCTGAGCTGCAAAAATATGAGCTGATGTTTATTGTCGGAAGCCTTACTGTAGTGAGCATTGTGGCTTACAAGTACATTTAAAGCAAAGCTATTCTCTTCTCAACCACACTAGCATGGTAGCGGCAATAATTTGTTTATTTATTTATTTTTTGCGTTTGCACTTTCTGCTGCTAGTTTTGAAAGCGAATCAATAAAAGTAGAGTTATGGAGTGTGATTCATGGCATGGCATAAGCTGCAAAACGTGATAAAATATCTGGTCTTATCAGACACATGGGGGACAGGACCAACTTTCTCATCAAGGTCTGGTGTCAATCCCCATCCTCAACGCAGTAGTTTGCTGCTCGTGTTGCAGACTTACACTTGTGACCTATTCCCTACCACCACCACCACCACCCCCACACACCTACAAGGTTATTGTGAAGCTCATTCGTGTCGCTAGGTAGATAGCCAATGCCCCTGCCGGTTAGCGGATGGGAACCAAAGGCAATTTTTGCTCTGCTAAGTTGGAGTTTCCAAAACAATAAAGCACAGCAAATTTTTAGCTTCTTAGGCCATACAACGCATAGATACTAAGCTTGCAGCGATATACTACAGCTCACGAGGTTACTGGAAATGTGTGGCAGCAGCAAAAAAAGCTGACAAAAGCCGGTAAAGTCTCGCACGATGTGGCCATGTCATGGCTCAAAAGCAGGCCATATGGCAGATTTACCTATCAGCACCATGGAAAATCTCCAGCCGCAATTTGATGTTTCAACCCCTAACGAGTTGCAGAAGGCAAATATATTGTTTTTACCACACAACAAGGTTGGACGAAACACGTACAAGTGTGTACTGACCTTGGTTGATGTTGCCAGCCATTACAAGGTGGCCGTGCCCTTGACCACAGAAGATTCTTCCAAGACTTTGTCATGTATCTAAAAGCAGAGCCCGCTAAAGTAGCCCAACTGCTGCAGGCTGACCCGAGCGGGGAGTGTTTTGACACCGTGTCGCATATCTTGGCTAAGCACAACGTGCAGACGACGCGGGGCGAGTCTGGCGTCCACCGTGAGCAGGGTATTAGGGAGAAGTTAAATCGTACTCATGCCAAGCGACTGTTTGGGTGTCAGTATGCCCAGGTGATGTTGTTTTCCGCGGTAACCGTGGACAGCGCACCTGCAAAGCGCAGCACAGGGTGGGTAAGGCACTTGTCTGACGTTATGGCAGCCCTAAACGGCGAGTAAAGCTACTTACGCGCAAGAGACCTATTGGTGCCATTCATGAAACCATTGTTTCGACTGGGATGAGGTCGTTTGCAACTGCAGCACAATACAAACTCCTGGACTAGAACACCCAGGTGCAGCACCCATATGCGCCTGGAAATCTGGTAGGAGGGCAACCCAGCACCACTGACCCTGTTTGGTCGCTCAAGTTGTTCACCTGGCCGATAGGTTTGACACCCCAGGCCAGCCATCTATATACCATCTTTCCGCGCTTGACGCCAGTGGCAACCCACGCAGAGGCTTCATTTGTTAGGAACTACAGATTGTGCCTAAAGATACTCTATTACCACCCTCCAGTGTTCTTACCCACTGCACGACTCTACAAAGCCAAATAACTGGTTGAGGTAGTGACCATATTCCTGCGTTCTGATGCTGTGTCTGGCAATCTGTGTTTTAGTAGATAGGCAGGTTTTGTTTATCCAGTAGATCCCCATCTTATGGCCATTACTACGTAACAAAGTCATAGTGTGCTGACGCTCTTCTTTCTCTTGGAGGCATTCCGGGTACAGATGGTGCCGGAGGTCGGCTTTTACTACCATCCGCAAAATGCCTTTAGCCTTGTGAATCTCCATGTTGTCAGCCTTCAGATTGCTGTACATCTTGGGGCGGGCGGCCAAAATATTCGGCAGATAGTCGCTGTGCTTGTCACGAAGCTACTCCGGATACTCGAGGTCTACTTCAAGAATGTATCCCTTTGGCGAATCCTCTGTAATTTGTACATGATTCGGTGAATTAACCCACTTAAGGCCGCCAGTTGGCAGGCTCTGCATCATGGTCCATTCATACAGATTGTTGCTTTAAAAGGTTGGTTATCCAGCTGTTTGGGTTTCCGTATTAGGATGCACATGTTGGTTTGTTCACTTTTGCACGATGGTAGCTCACCATCAAAATACCACTACGGATTCCTTTCTCCATAAACAAAAAAGTGCATGTCGATGTCTGTCAGCAGCTCAAGCTTAACACCAGTCTTCTTTAAGAGGGCATCCCAGCTCATACCAGGCAAACTATAATAGTGAGCTGGGTCATGGCCATAGTGTTCGATTGACATGTTGCAAAATACTTCAATCACGTCAACTAGCAAAAGCACATCGGTCTTCGTGTAATGATCATGATAGTCGCCCATGGTTCTGCAGCCAAAGGTCTTCTACACGCTATGAGCATGCTCATAGTCTTTTCGGTTATACATGCACAGCTAAGTTGGATGCAAAAGGCCTCTATCGGTGGAATCTGTGTTTCTTCGAATTGCTCCCAACAGCTCGTGTATTTGTGTGGGTACATGACTTTGCAAAGCAAAAGGTCAGTGCTGTGCTCCGTGTACCTGGATGCGTTTTCTTGGGCATGTTGGTAGCCAGCATTTCAAGGCTGCTGTTCATAAACTGGAAGCTGTCAACAAATTGTAACTGTCGTAGTTAGAACGACATGTACTTCTGTATGTCGTTTGGTTTGGTGCTAATGTTCTTTGTTGAGGCTGTTCCGACGGCCTCCATGATCAGGTGACCATCATAGCCACACATATTATGAATCACAACAGGCGTCTTTATTTTTTCTGACTAGATGCGTATCTTGAGACTGCATGCTTGATGGGCGGTTCCAGTGATTTTCCAATAATATAGTTGTGGTCTCACACATTGTCTTGATCAAGTTTCTTGCCACAGACATGGCAGTCTACTGCTTCCTGAAAATTCCAACAGTCGTCTTCACTTAACACCATCCCTGCGGGATTTCGAAGCACCTCTGTAATCTCTTCTAGCTCATGCTCAAGGCTCTAGATGAAAGTGGCAACAGACTCTTTGTCTCTGTATAACATTGGCTCCGTGGATACTCCATCACAGCAGATAACACTATAGCAGAAACTACATGCAACTTGGTCAGTGATTTTCTGCATTCTGCTTTTATCTGGATTGTTGGTAGAACCTTCCACTGAAATGTTCATTACTTTGAAATCCACATAGATGATGTATGGAACACACCTCTGGCGATGGTAGTTCTGGGAGGTTAGGACGGCACTTGTGCTGCCTTCCTCCAGTAATGACACATGCTGTGGCTTTCTGCCTATACCACAGCAGTCTTTAGTGTGGCATTCCAATATGTCAGCGCGGCTTAAGCATTGGAGGCACCGGCGACAAATGTGCTTCTTGCCATGGGCCTTGCTGTGCTTTCATGCCAGTCTGCTTAGGTTCTTTATCCAAATGTAATGGCTCTTTTCTGCTGTCCCAGCAACCACTTCACCTTCAGTGCCTGCTGTTGCAGAAACCACTACAAGCAGCAATAGATTGATAGCATTGGTCTGACTGCACCTTCACTGTTAATGCGTAGAGAGTAGAGACCATTTTTCCAACCAAAGACACTAGCCATGATAGTTTCGTTACAGTGCTTAAACCTGGCAATATCACAAAGCTTGACAGAAAATTTAATGCATTTAAAGTAAACCTCACCCAGGTGCTGACTGACGGTACTTCCTGGGCTGGTCAACATTATCATTAGCTGGGTATATTGATGACAGAACAAATTTTCAAAATATCAAAATAATGATTGCATTTTTCACATTACTTAACAGACCGCCATGGTATACATTTTGGCGTTGGATGGTTTGGTTTGGTTTTATGGGTTTAATGCCATTTTTCAGCACATGATAGACTATACATGGCGGCCAGTATATCTGGTGGAGGAAGAACCCGGGAAAAATCCCGGGAAGAAACACCGACCCACGGGAAGCTACTGGCAAGCTTTCTCACATAACCACATTGGCCAAGTCTAAGACTCGAACCCATGCAGACAGAGGTGAGATGGTAGTGATTGGTAAAGGCGAGCACCTTAGACCACTCGGCCACCCAGGGCCCCTCATTTTGGAATGTAGGTCCGATCTCGAAATGGGTGGTACTGCGATACACCGATGTCAAGCGCTCTACAGAGGGCAAGTGCCTATCCAGACCCATCACGCATGTAATTTTTAATGTGCTTCAGTGTGACAGCATCAGCCTGGCAAACAAGCTACTCAAGCTCATCGCTGTGCAGTATGACTATGGCATCGGTACAAAACAAAGCAGTCACTTTTGTGGCTGCCATATCAGCTTCTTTATTGTAAATGTTTTCTACACTAGGCATGGCTTTCTCCAGTTGTGCCATCAAAATGAGGCTAAAGATTCATAGGCTTCCTCAAGAGGATAGGCTTCCTCAAGAGGATATCATGTGCCCATTAAGAAATGCTAAGGCATCCATCTCAAGCTCATGATTTTCAGGCATGGTGGTGTGGTAGTGTTTCACAATTGCATCGACTCAACCATGCCGTTCTACAAAGTCAGGCAGTTGCCAAAGCCTGCCAATCCAGCATGGTGCTGGAACAGGCCTCTGCTGCCCTTTGGGTGAGGTAAATGAATAATACTCCTCTAAAGTTCAGTCTGGGGCACCATTGGTTAGCTCGATCTGCTGGGCATCAATTGCTGGTTTTGCTACCTGCCTGCCAATAAGGCGGGGTGTTGGAACTGGCGCTTGTCGCGCAGACTATTTGGGTGTTGGAACTGGTTCATATATAGAGTGTCCAATGTGAAATATTCCCTCTGGGTTATTTGCCCTCTCTGAAGCTGCTCACTCTCGCTCAAACATGTGATATCAGACACAGTGCTGAGCTATGTCAAGCATTATACACAGCAACCCAAATCTCAACATAGAGTTTTTCTGGTACTCATATTAATTGTTATACCTATACAACCTGTTATCCAAATGGATTTTATTTTATCATGTTCATGTTAAGCATTATGCCTATAATCTCAAATATCTTCATGCATTTTGACTCAACTGAAGCTCACAAATAAATTTATTATTTATAAATTAGTATTAATTGTTAGCTTCATTGATAATATTTTCAGTTGCCTTTTCAGTACATAGTGTTTTGTTGTCATTGTAACTGTTAAATGTTCACATAAATTTTACCATAGTAGCTTACTAACAGTATCTAACCCTGTTTTCTGCTCTCTTTATGTCTCTTGCTGCATGGTCACCACCACAACATGCACATATACTATAATCAGTCCATGTACCGGCCCTGCACTTCCACCTTGGTTAAACTCTACATCTTCTCCTAAACTCTGCTAATTGTAAGCAACAATACTCACCAACACAGTTTTTTTCTCCACATACCTCTTTCGAGATAGTTTTACAAAGATTGAAAAATGATAACTTGAAACTCAATCTTATAATATAATCCCAATAAATGCAACTTGTTTCTCCAAGAGGTCACATTTCTGAGTTATACTATAAAAAAGCTGGTGTGTGCACAAGTACAGATAAAATCAAAGCAGTAAGAGATTGACCAAATCCTACAAATGTAAACGAAGCTAGAAGCTTCATTTCTTTCGCAAAAGGTACAAAATTTGTATGGACTGAAAAGTGTGAGCAGTCCTTCATAAAACAAGCACTGGTATTTCCAACAGAAAATGATTCATTTGTTTTAGACTGTGATGCCTCAAATCCTAAATGGAAAACAAAAGGTAATTAGCTACATTTGGAAATGCTTCTCAAAAACTAAAAGAAAAAATTGTGTCACAAGATGTGAACTTCTTGCAGTGGTAAATGACACCAAATATACTCTTCAGTCAATCCTATGGGACAAATACCCCAAATTTAAAATGCTTTATTTTCACATCAACTTTGCTATGGACCAATGGCCTAGTATCCCGTCTTCTCTAAAATAACAGTTGGAAGATAACTGTCAGTTTTCCTTTCAATATATTGCTTGTCATCGCTGCCATATACTTGTAACTCACATAACAGGACGGACAAATTAGATATTCAACTGATGATTTCTTTTGCTATCTGGATAACAATCAACATAAATCAATTACAACTGCATAATGAATAAAGCGTCATCACCAGCAGCATCCATATGGTTTAGATATATATAAAATGGGTCCATATATCATGTATTTGTAATCCATCAAGTAACAACTTCAAACATTACATTAGGATTTTACAAATATTCTCATGTGAAACATTTTCTAAGTATTTTTAAAATGTTAGTGACCATTTACAATCAGCAAAAAACTACAAAAGACACGTCATTATTTCATGTTCCATTAAACTAATATTACAACTTTCTTAGGGTAGAAAATGTAACTCATGTAACGAGGATGTACTAACAAATTTGTATTTGTCTTTTTAGAATTCATAGAATAGTCTGGAGCCAGCAACGGACAGGCTTGGTTCAGGAAGTATCTGCACCACATCAGCTGGGAATATTTCATGTTTTGCTTCATCTGTTACCCATAATTTGCCAGTTTTGTTAACTTTCTGGAAAAAGCGTGCCACCAATGGAAATTCTGATGGAATCTGAAAACATGACCCATAATTTGCCAGTTTTGTAAATTTCTGGAAAAAGCGTGCCACCAATGGAAATTCCGATGTATTCTGAAAACAAAAATATTTATTTATGTACAATGTATTCATTATTTAGTATGCTGGGTCTGTTATTTATTAATATGTACTTTCAAGTATTGATATATTCCTATATTTACATTGTGTTGCATTATTTTCATTTGCAATATATAATACTGATTCGTTATGCACCTCTTGGCTTTTAGTTACCCTCTGTGGCATGCCAACTTGCTTAGAGTGATTTGTGAACTAAGCACTTGATGCAAAAGGAAACTTTTGGGTCCTTATTGTTGATCTGATGCTGTTGTTGCTATAAAGTATGTTGACTCAATCACTGTAAAATCTTTCAAAATCTAATTTTAGGCATAGCAATGTGATATTGGGCAACTTTCCTCTTGCATAATCAAGTTTAATTCCGGATAAACCTGCTATTGTAACATACGTATAAGGTGAATGGTATTTGCATTTTTCCAAATAATCAGCAACCTTAGTGTGGGGGAGGGGGGACAGGGAGATTCTGGTTAGAGTATTTTAATACTGACATTGTTAATTTATTTGTAATTTTTTTGTTTGTTCATGTTCTATGACACTTCTAATAGCTGTGGTCAGTTCATGACGGGGGGGACAGGAGTAAAGTATCTTGCCCAAAGATACTTTCATGCCACCGACCGGACCTGGCATGGATGGAGCTCGAACCCATGACCTCAGTTATGTGCCGAATGCCATGAATACTTAGCTACCACAGCACCCTATTTGTATATTAAAAATAAACGTATACCAACTTTTGAAATAAATGCATCATAAGTTGAATAAACATGCACAAGGCAGTTCTGACATTAACAACTGTCTAATTCTACAATCGACTTGTCATAAATTTATGATCTTTAACTGTTGTGTACTTTTGTCCCCCTATAAAGATCAAGATATGGAGATTTGTTAAATTTATGGGGACACTAGCTGTTAGGAGTGGGAGAATGTCCCCTGGGCTCACTCAAGATGTAACAGTGAGGGTTAGATACTTTTAGTAAGCTACTATGGTAAAATTTATGTGAACATTTAACAGTTACAATGACAACAAAACACTATATACTGCAAGGGCAACTTGAAATATTAACTAAAAATGAAGCTAACAAGTAATACTAACGTTCCGTCATCAGGTTCCAGATTGTTGATGATTTCGTCCAGTAAGAAATTGTTGTCTTGATCAGTATCACTGAAGCAGAGATTAAAGGATAGGTTCATCTGACCATCTACACCTGAAAGAGATATAAACATAGGGAAGATGCAACTAAAGTAGAGATTAAATTTTTGTATTAAATAATATGAAGATAACTTTGGTATCTTTTATGGATCTTTAATGTATGTCAACACTCTATATATTTTCAATTGGACAGCATAGAACCATAACTGAGACTTGATTAAAGTAATTTCACTCTTAAATATAAAAAGGGTTGTCTAACTTAGTTTTGAAGCAATAATCTTAAAGGTAAGTAATGATCAGGAACAACCTTTAGTACTAATGCCCACAAATTTGAGTGATATTATTTTTCCATAAGTTCTAGATGCAAATTAACTTAACAAATACCTAGCTCAGGCAGAGTTTCCTGCAGGTCTGATTGCATTAGGGGTTCAGTTTCATCAGCATCCTGTTGGTCAGGCTGCATTAGAAGTTCAAGCTGTTCAGCATTGTGTAAGCCTGGCTGCATTAGTGGTTCAATCTGATCTGCATCCTGGAGATTTGGCTGCATCTGTTGCTCAGATTGGTCAGCCATAGGGTTTTGCAGCACCAGTTCAGGCTGGTTCACCCCCCTGATGGGTACATCTTATGTACACAATCTTCCAAGGATCTACATAATCTTTGTTTTCGCAGTTGTCATACTGGAAATTTCTGCTCACAAAACCAGGACAGCCGTCTTATTTTGACAATGCCCCTTCTCACCCCAAAGCATGATTTCAGCTTTCTTGTTCCAGGTAATGTCTTTGCTTCTCTGTCTGGTTTCTAGCACACTATCTCATTAGTGTCTACCCAGATAATTGTTCTTCATTTGTGACTGCGTGTACCATTTTCATTTGCAGACTTTGATTCAAGAACTGACTTCAGGCATCCATACAGTTTTTCAGCATTTTGAATCACAGCTTCCTCATTTTTCACTAATCTTGTAGCCTTGGAATTTAGGACACCAGCTTCACCATCACATCTATTTTAGCCATGGCGAGAGCCATAAAAACATTTCTCCATCGCAACTCCAAAATCTTACAAGCTTAGATTGACATCCATGCATGGTATCTTTGATTTGTATTGTGCAGAACACCCATCACTGATTAAATACACATGTTCAATATCCAAGCCTCTGGTAACTTTCTGATGATATACAGTTCTTTTCAGGAATGCATGTACAGCAGGAGCATCATGGTTCAAATCATTGTTTATCAGTTACATTTGTGGTTAATCCTATAACAATTTTTGCATACCGTTCTGGTGTTTCAGGTAGGTGATGTTTTTGTCCTGTACATGACTGGTCCTTTGTTTTGAGTGTCCTGTAAAACTGGGAATGGATTGTCACTACTTCTTGGCTTTTGTTTCATATGCTTTGTCCTTTTCCTTGCTGCATCTTTCTCCCGTATTCTTCTCCTTTTCTGTGCTGAAAAGTTTTCACGCCACTTGCATTTTTATTCTGTTTGGTATGTCTCTCTTCTTGCCTTTTATCTTCCTGTCTTGTCAGTATTTGTGTCTCTTGTGGTTCCAGTTTTTCCTTTATTTTCTTTCTCTCCTTCACTTTTTGCATTCTGCGTTTACCTAATTCTCTGTTCCTTTCCTTCTGATTCTCTGTCCATTTTTCCTACGTTTTCGCATTTCTGCAATATGTTGCTATTTTTCCTACATGTATAGATCCGGATACTACCTCATCTTCTGTCTTTGTTGCTGCATTCTAAGTTTAGGTGGGTTGCCAAGAACAACCCTCACTGATGGACTTGCCATATTTAACTGAAATTTTATCACAAAATGTAGTTTGAATGCCCACAAATCGTTTTAAACAATTTGCCAGAAATTTCCTAAAATTCGAATTTGTACTGCATTTATTTTTATTTTTGTGTTATCATGAATAGTATTTGTAATATTTTACACAAGATCAGTTTATTTTACTCTAATTATCCTAAAATGCTGATTTATAATTTCACAAAATATCATATGTACTGAAACAAGGTAAGTGTAATATTTAATTATTTATGGGGTTGATAAAAATATAAAAAAATTTGAAAAAATTCATATTTTAAGAAAACATTAACACAGCACTTAAACATTTTATTCACATAACATTTACCAAAAAAGTTTCATCTATACTTTGTTGATAAAATATATGAAAATAATCATCAGATTATATACAATCATTTAATTTGCAATGCAGTATTTATTTCATGTCAGTTTAATTAGGTATTTGTACATAAACAATGCCTAAAATTTCCTTATAACATGCCAGTTTCATCATTTTTCATAGTTAATATACCCTGTAGTGTTAGTGTCTGGTGATATCAGTGATATGTCACAGCACAAGTAGTACAACTCTTCATGAAATCTCAAAATACAGTGAATAAAAGATGTAAACGAAGTGAAGCTGATTCCCTTGTAAAGCAACTTATAAATGTGCATGTTAAGTGCTTAAAAAGCATGAACGATGCACAACATATGTAAACTGACCAGCACTCTTTCACTGATTTCATGAAGAGGGTATAATCTATGCTTCAACAGAGAAATCTGAGGTAGAGTATATGAGAGGTAACTCCTCAGTTAACCCAAACTATGCAGACCAATGTTTGTAAGCTGAACCAGATCATTAGGAAAACTTAAGCAATGAAATTCTATACCTAGACTCAACCCATCTGCTGAGAAGACAATATTTATGGAAAATGTGTGTTTTAAAAACACTAAGAATGTCACATTGGATCATTTTTACACTGGTCAGCTCATATTGTTGCTGAAGCTGCTGCTATTTAGAGAAGTTTGTTTTGCTAGTGATTGTAACATGCCTACAATCAAATCAAAAGCAAATAGAAAATCATGCAAAAGAAACCAGGGGAGGAGAAAAACACAATTTAAAAAGGGACATCCATTTCACACAACTCACTGAAACTCCAATGAAGTTGATGTGGATACTCCTTTTCCTGTGAAAGCTCCACAGCAACTTGTGCGGCTGACTCCCGATGAAATCTGTGATGTCGTCCAAGCTAGCAGTATCACTTTGGCAGGTGTGCTACCATACACCTTGAGGCCTAAACATGCAAGTGCTGCTTTTCATCAAGTGTTTGATTGGTGGTGTATATATAGGCCATTATAAGTTAAATTTCTGTAAATAAGATGAAATCTATGTATTGAAATATTACATCATGAGTGGAGAAGAATGTAAAGACATGAAATTAAAACAATCATCATTAAAGTAGGAAAATATAGAAAGTATGCACAGCATATGTAAATATTGATAAACTGAATAAGGAAATGAAATACTTCAATTAAACGACCTTGTATGAAACTTATAAGGTCTTTGTTGTTCATTAGCAGAATGGATCACAAGTAATACCTGCTAACTCCGACAGTGGTGAGTTAACTCCCTTCTTCTACTATGATTTAGTATTATTAAGTCTATAGGAAGTGTGTGTTTGGAATACCTTACTATGTCAGATTCAAGACATGGGGGTAATAAGGAAATGATTTTTGGCACAGTGAATACAATTTGACAATACTGTAAAATGGCATCAGTTCTTGAGGTTTCACTGAACAGTTGTTTTGTTGAATTCTCATTCGACAATAACATATTGCAGAAAAATTAGAAAAATTTTATATTAAAGATACAAATAAAAACTACTATTGACTTTTGTAGATAGCATGCTTGTAAGATTTTGATTGAGGTATTCAGGTTAATTCCTTATACAACTGGTGGCTTTTATACTGAACTGACACTACCATCCAACCCCTCTTTTTCACATTCATTTTTGACAGCAAAGAGCTATTTTGAATATTTTCCTGTGACAAGACAGCTAAAAGAATCAGTATGGGCCTTATGCATGATTAAAGTTCACTGGTATTATAACAAATCATCATACGTCTCATCATTCCTCAACCATCTCGATTTTGAGATACTTACCTCTGTAGTAGACATACATAAATATGTAAGCCAAGTCGGCTGTTCATTTGCAGCCCATGTTATGCATTTGATCTCCAATGCTAGTTGAACTGTGACAGGCAGTCACCAAACAAGCCAACCCATTTTCAAGCCTAACTCAAAGTAAATGTAAACCATATTACAGATTTAGCTTCTGTGTGAATTTATAAACACTAGGCTTATGCTAACTAGGCTCATGCCTTCTACCTTAAAAATTAGGGGGGGGGGGTCAAAATACGAAACCATCCAGTGAGACCTAAGGGTTTTTGGTAAAATTAGAACCAAAAGTTAACTCATGTAATGATGAGAGCGGACGGACATTGACGGTTTTTCTGTAAATTTGTCATTTTGTCAAATGATGAATGAATAAAAGTATTTCAGTTTTCTTTATTCAAATACTGTATAAAATGACTCCCGAATGCATATCTTACTATGTAATTTATTGAAAGTATTATGACAAGGCAAGTTGTTGAACATCACATAACCAGTGGGACAGACAAATCACATATAACAGCGGGGTGATAAAAATCAAATTTCTTAAAATTATTTTTCCAACCAGCAAGACACTGTTTACAGGTTTGAAACCAGAATACACACATTTGTAAGAAAATCCATAGTTTTATGTACTTGCAATAATAAAAATAAGCTATAAACAATTTTTTTTTATGTAGACGAGTACTGTCACATTTTGATCTGTGTGGAATGTAATGTTTTTAGAAATTACAGAGGAATTAATAATTAACAAATACACATTTTATGTCAAAACTTTTCTATTGTCACAGTAGCACATTTATAATAACTGACATTTATGAGCAATTTAAGTATGAAATGCTTTCCACAGACTCTTTTTAACAAACACTTGCATTTGACAGTAAACTGTATTACAGGTATATATGCAGTCAAACATTTTTTCCACTATCATAATAGAGAGAAGTTCACAGTGAGAACTGATCATGGCAGTCTGAGATGGTTGATAAATTTCAAAATGGTAGAAGGTCAATTAGTTAGGTGGTCGACTTTTCTGGTCACCTTTGATTTTGGGATCATACACATACCTGATAGACTGCACTCCAACACAGATGCCTTAACAAGATGACCATTTGTTGATATGAACTGTACATAATGTGAGAAGGTTGAAAATAACCTTGAAAGTGAAGCAAACAGAGAATTTGTAGCTTGTATTTCTAAGTTCCCAAATCAAAAACATTCCTTGTTTCTTCAACCCAATCTAAACGCAAAGAAAAATGAAATAAACTGAGAGGGATATAAAAGGGATATTTCCCCTGGTATTTAAATAGTCTTCATTTCAAGACAATACTTGTTACAAATCTATCGGAGATTCTATGTGGTTAAGTAGAAAATCCAGGAGTACTGAGGAAAAACTCTTGAAGAACAGTGTGATAATTCTGTTATGTTACAAAAGAGGTTCGAAAGAAACTCCCATCTCCTGACAGTAGCATAAGTACAGAGAAAACTATCACGTACTTCATTATAAAAAGATGATAGGGATAACTTGTATATATATCCAAATAAGCCCATTTGCAAAACGATGATCCAGTTTTTCAGTTGTAAAGGGAATGGTGACATGTGTAAAGAAAATTGAATTAATAGGTGTTTCATACTACTGCCCCAAAATAAAATACAACTGGAAACAGGTTGATTCCTTTGTAGTTCAAAATGATATCCTATATAGGAAATGGGAAAGTGATGATGAAAAGAGAGTCATCATGCAAATTGTTGTCCTAAAATGTGTAACAAGCTTCATACTGACAAAAATACATAACAGTGTCACAGCTGCACACTTAGAAGTAGATAAAACTCTACAAAAAGTGCGATGTAGATTCTTTTGATATGGACTGAATAATGATGTAGAGAATTATTGTAAGAAATGCACCAGTAGAAAATCTTCCCTTAGAAAACCAAAAACACCCATTTAAACCTACAACTTTGTTGCTCCTAGAGAAAGGGTGGCTACTGATTTTATAGATCCACTGCCTAGGAGTAAACAGGGAAATAAATACATCGTAATCATAGGAAACTATTTTACCAAATGGACAGAGGTGTACCCGGTGGAAAAGACTGATACAAGAACTACAGCTAAAGAGCTAATTAATAATTTTATCACTAGGTTTGGAGTACCATTTCTCATTCACACATATCAAGGAACAAAGTTTGAGTCCACACTTCTCAAAGAAATCTGTAGCATAATGGGAATTGAGAAAACACGCCCCTATTACAACACCCCAAAGTGAGAGCTAACAGAACCATATATAACATCAGGGATTTACAAATCTACTTGCCCTACTCCTGGGACAAGCTAAAATTCGGCTCAGGCAAGCTCAAGTTTCCATTGTACTTGCCCGTGGACAAGTCCAAAAAACTGATAGAGAGAGGAAGAAAGGGGTCATGTTCCATTCATAATGCATTATGTTCTGCAAGTTTTATACCTGTAATCTCGCCACAGTACATATATCAGCGCCTTTATTTAGAGTTTATATCTACTACATTCTTCTATCAAATAACTGGCCACAGTTTCTTTCATCTCTCATGCAGATGTGATAATGTTAATACTTACTATTTAAAGCAAATTTTGATCAGCAGTACACAAGTCAACTGGAATAACTACCAGTATGATGCCATTTGGTTGAGAAATAACCCTTCCCATTGACTTTGTACTTGGTAAACCTGCAAAAATGAGAATGATAGTGAAAAAAGATACAAGACAGAGTATATAAATAATATCTAGAAAATACAACTAATGAAGTACTGGAGTTTGCAAGAAAAGACTTAAATTGTCTAGTAAATGCATGAAAAGAAATTAAAACACAGAGAGACATTTTAATAAATACAATGGTAATGATGTTTCGTATTATACAATCAAAACAGAAAATTTGGTTTAACCCGAAATAACAAAGTCTGTGGAAAGGTCCAGATCAAATGCTGAAGAAAGTCAATGATAAATTACCGTAATGACAGTAAGTCTTACTATACGAAAAAAAAAATATCGTGTACCAAGACTATATGCCAGTAAAATATATAAAATATTCGGCGTCCCAAAACTTGTAGACACAAAAAAATGTAAAGACAAAATTGGGAAGATTGCCATACATCATGCTGCAGTGACCAGCTCGTTCAATTACCACGTCAATAAACTGTTCTAAACTACTGTGATTGTTTTATGTCATTATTTTGCATGTGCATATTTTCCGATTTCTCCAACATGATTTAAAATAGAGGTAAAGAAGGACTTCATAATTCACGGGCCGCTTACATTGAGACCTGTACTATAGTGTACAGTATCATCGAACAACCACTTTTCGTGCACTTAACATGAATTTTAACGCGTTCGTTATAATACTGTCATCATACATGCCCATGTATTCTGCTATGGCAATGTTTTTCCTCGCAGCCAAACTCGCTGGTAGTCCCACAAACCAGCTTACTCTCTTTCTGTAGTTGGCGTCCCACAAACCAGCTTACTCTCTTTCTGTAGTTGGCGTCCCACAAACCAGCTTACTCTCTTTCTGTAGTTGGCGTCCCACAAAACAGCTTACTGTCTTTCTGTAGTTGGCGTCCCACAAACCAGCTTACTCTCTTTCTGTAGTTGGCGTCCCACAAACCAGCTTACTCTCTTTCTGTAGTTGGTGTCCCGCGTAAGACAAGTATAATACCTATGCATTGTTAACATCTTGTTTGAGGGTGGTTGTGGTTTCATCAACACCAGCTTCTTTCTTCCATTCTCTCTTTTTTCATTACAAAGGATGTTATCCTTCATTACTACATGTGCTATTTTACAGGAATTTGGTCCCATGTTCTCTAGCAGAAAATGCATCTTGACTCTGTGTGTTTTCTTATTATCCAATGCACCGCAGTCGTCAAAATATTCATTTTTTTAACTGGAACCTTGCTTGTTAATGTTCTTTTCGTTGTTCAGCATGATGAAAACGTTTTCCTTTTTCCCAGTAGGTACATTTTCTTGAGAAGGAATCTCTCCAACGATAATATTTGGTATGTCCGCTGGCAACAACGGCTTACCACACTGAAGCGCATGCATTTTCCCATCATGAATGGTTTCTTCTTTACTGTTTTCCGATTCTGAATTGATTGACACGTTGGAGTTGACTGGAAAGGAACATTCATTGCTTGAAATGTCACACTCTGATTCATACAGCGGATACGATTCTGTATTCGTGTTTGAAACAAACGGCATTGCAGGAGTACTTGTGGTTTGCTGTAACCATTGTTCATGATTCGTTAGTGTAATGTCATTCACTTTATTGTCGATGTTTGTTTGTTTCATGAGTGTGTTTGTTTTCGATTGTGAAAGGTCGGAATCTGTTTTTGTGTTGTCAGAAAAACAGTAAATCTGAACTAAAGTACATGAATGCCCAAATATTTTTAACGATGATTAAATTTAGGAGATATAGTTCAACACTTTCTATGGTTATTTGAATAGATTCTCACAGTATTATAATGAACGCGTTAAAATTCACGTTAAGGGCACGAAATATGGTGGTTCAAGGATAATTCATAATGAGAGTCCCTTATCAACCACAAAGTCATGTTTATTTTACATGAGGTTACGATCGATAAAATACACCAATTGATCAGTAGAAGAAGAAAAAATGTTTTAGGTGTCCCAAAACTTAAAGTACATGAAAAAATTGCTTTAACTTCGCGTTCCAACTTTTATCGGTCATAAAAAAATTACTTTTGAAAATAATTAAGGGTGTCCCAAGACTTATAGTGTCTAAAGACTTACCGTCATTACAGCATACAGAATAAAAGGTTGACCTAAACAGAAACCAAAAGTAGTCCACAATAATTAATTAAAACTATATGAAGGTGCAAGTTTACCTCAGCGGCTCACTTGATTAGAAGAAGAAAAAATAACAATACAAAGACTAATTCCACTAGAAGTCTCCAAATTTCTGACTTTTATATATATATATATATATATATATATATATATATATATATATATATACCATATGTGAAAAACAGAAACATGGAAACTTTTCATATGTAGAGAATTTGATTTGTACAAATTTAAAATAATGTTCAGTAATATTTAAAGACTTGAAAAGCTAACACTGATATGAATAATATTTACTTTGAAGTAAGAGTCCAGTCTTACTACTGAAAGTAGAGTGGTATTCCGGGGAGAAGCAGGTGGGTTCAAATCCTATCGGGGTGGACTTTCGTCAGGCACTGTAGATGAAGACCTGTAGTTTAGTAGAATACTTTGTGTTCTGAAAATATAACATAAATTTCTACATACAAAAGTGTATTTATCTCTATTAATACAACTTTCCTTCTTGATTGTTTGGAAAGAAAGATTTTGGAAAATGGTATCTGAAATTGATTATACACTGATTTCCTTTACTGCGAGTTGAATATTACTTTGAAAATGTTCCAATGAAAACAGATATTCCTTTGAAAATGAGAGAAATGATTGAGTCTGGCTATGGTCTATGAAACTGAGACATCTTTTCTCTCTCAGTTGAAAATATGAAAACTGGTTCCTGTCTTGGAGTTCATCATGTGATATTTACTGTGGACATTCATCATGGATCTTTTCCCATGCATTATAATTATATAAGTGACATTCATAACTTTTTGGAAGAAGGACAATAATGGATTCATGGATAGTGTTACTTCTTTTGGACATAAAATGATGGATAGTAATTTATTTCCAAGATCTATAAACTTCTGGACTCATAGTAAATTTACATAGGATACTTATTCATACATTATTTTGACAATTCTTATTACAGAATGATCATAAACAATATGATCTTAAAATATTTTATTGCAGTTTGTCATGTAGGTAAGCATAAAGAATCAAGAAAAGACTTAAAAATGAATGTAATAAATGTTGTGACTAGGATTAGAGTCTGTTGGAGATGCTGGTTGATGTTTCACTTAAATTAAACCCATAATATATGTAAAGTATCATACCTGCCATAACACAATGTGTCACACTAAAAACACGATTTTGTACTCCCAAACCCCTTGATACGGTCGTGTTTAGAAAAACATGATTTTCAGTAATCTTGAGAAAATAAAAAACTTAAAAAAACCACCACCTCAGTATATGCCCGTAACATGTATTATGTATAAACGGTAAACAGTCCTGCTTAGAGCTTATGTAAAATTATGCTTAGTATACATGGAAGTTATTTAATATAAACAGTTCCTGGTTTCAAAATCTGTACACAGCTACAACAGTTTTCATAGTCTCTATGTTGATACCTATACATAATTGTAAGTCATATATGCTGAACAGACTATAAGTGATCATATGTAATATGAAATATGTGTTGTTTTATAGACATTTGTTTTTCCTTTATAGTGTTACATGAATATTAATTTACTGAGGGCAAATGTTTATTTTGGTTATGAAGATGTTGGCTGGTATCATCCAAACTTATGTTAAAGTCATATCATTTATTCATGTCATACACAATGCACAAAGTGTTCAACATTGTTTTCACATGTTGTATTTTCTGACAATTTTAATGCATAAGGCAATGTGTCACATATAGGTCTAATTAAAATATCGTCCACCCTCCTAACTTAATTCTCATCCTTGAATTGTTTCTCACTTCCTAACGCGCTTGTTTTTTATAATGACGTCATCAACTGGGTCACCAGTGTTCCTCAAGAGTGACAGCAAGTATTTAACAAGTAAAATCGGACAAAATGAGATTTCAACAGGTAATTTCATGTAATTTAAAACAAAATTCAGAATGAAAATCTATATTTTGACTAATGCCTTATTTGTGTCAGACATTTTGGCCTTGAATTGTGTATTATATGCTAAAGATAGGTCCCCTGATCACATTTTGGCTTTGTTTACATTTCTTGAACAGGAAAATCCACTTTGGGAATTTATACAAAGGCAAAGCCAATGTAAATATCTGGTTTTAATCACATAGGGTTCTTATACAACATAAGAAAAATTTACACTGGTCGAGCCGATATGTCATCCCCCAGCTGTGAAGGCAGATGACAAGATAGCGTAGGGCATCAACTCAGGTGCAGTAGAAACTGATGGCCATCAACTGCTTTCGGACGTGTCTCCAGACGTCTCGACATTGTCGTGCCAATGGATTCAGACAGGCATAAACGAGAGAGTGAGGGCGACTTTTCCTCACTTAAATCCAACTCACGCACAAGTTATGACACTATTCCTCTCCCCCCACCAGTTACCTTCAAGTCCTGTGGCGATGTGCTAGCGGCAAAGCATCAGGTGTGCGATGTGCGAGCGGCAAAGCAGCAGGTGTGGATTCACTGGGAGTTTAGCTGCAGAAATACACACAGGCGGCTCAGGGCATAGGGTCGCTTTTCACTGGACCGAAGCAGCAGCGGAACTCGGCAGCCCCCTGGGTGACTGAGCGGCCCTTTTTATGATCATACAGCTCACCTCTATAGCATGAGGAATGGGCTAGAAAAGGTGCCCTAAACATTGCCTGCTTCACCTTAACCCTGGTCAGCACACCGCAGCTGACGAGGATCCCACCTTAGCGGTAGAAAACCTAACAAGAAGACAAAGATGACGCAACTAACCATCGGTGCCTGGAGCGTACGCACAATAATGGACAGTGCATCAGAAGATAGACCAGAGAAAAGAACAGCTCTAGTTGGTAGAGAACTGGCCAGATTCAACATTCAGATAACAGCTCTGAGTAAAACTCGTCTATCTAAGGAAGGAGAACTCAAGGAAGTAGTAGCCGGCTACACCTTCTTCTGGAGTGGCCGAAGTAAAGACGAGTGACGTGAAGCTGGTGTTGGGTTTGCCATGAACTCACAGCTAGTTAGCAAGTTCACAAATCTCTCAAAGGGCATGAATAACAGACTAATGCAAATGAGACTCACACTGTCCAGAAAAAGACATGCAACTATCATAAGCACCTATGCACCCACCATGACCAACCCAGATGACATAAATTACACATTTTATGAAGACCTGTACTCTCTTATTGCAGAAGTACCAAAGTCAGACAAGCTCATTATTCTTGGTGACTTCAATGCTAGTGTTGGCACAGCTCACCCATGGCCAGGTGTAATTGGCAAAAATGGATTTGGCAAATGCAACAACAACGGACTCCTCCTACTGAGAAAATGCACTGAACATGACCTCTTAATCAACAACACAGTATTCCGCCTGCCAAACAACAACAAGACGTCTTGGATGCACCCACACTCCAAGCACTGACATTGTACTGACTACGTCATCGTCAGGAGAAGAGACAGGCATGATGTCCTAGTCACGAAGGCCATGAGAAGCGCAGAATGCTGGACTGACCACAGGCTCATAGTCTCCGAGCTCAATATCTGGATTCAGCCTTGCAGAGAACCACAAGGCAAAAAAGTGCCCAAAAAGCTTAATGTCGCCAAATTGAAACAGGAGAATCTGAAACAGGCATTTGTCAAAGAACTGTGCAGCCAACTAGATACAATTGATACAAACTCCGAGAATGTCCAGGAAAACTGGGCATCCTTCAGAGACTCTATGTACTCAAACGCATCCAAAACCCTCAGTCCCACCACACGTAAACATCAAGACTGGTTTGATGAGAACGATGCTGCCATGCAGAGACTTCTGAATGAGAAATATTGGCTACAGAAGGCCTATTTAGAAGACAGCACTTCATCATCTAAGAAGGCAACCTTCAACAACATCAAGAGGACTGTCCAATGCAAACTCAAAGAATTGTAAGACTCGTGGCTGAGCAATAAGGCAGATGAGATTCAGTGCTATGCAGACAGGAATGACATGAAGAACTTCTATGATGCTTTGAAGACAATCTATGGGCCACAGTCATCAGGAACATCTCCAATACTGAGTGCTGCTCACTGACAAAGAAAAGATACTTCAAAGATGGATAGAACACTTCAATAACATCCTCAGCCAACACTCATCTATCATTGAGGAGGCAATTGATGGACCACCCCAAGTGGAAATCAACATATCACTTGCTGATGCTCCAACGCTGGCTGAAACTGTGAAAGCAATCGACCTGCTGTCAAATGGCAAAGCACCTGGAGCAGATGCTATACTAACAGAAGTCTACAAAGCCGGAGGCTTGCATATAGCACAGAAACTGACTGAACTCTTCCAGTCAATGTGAACTCAGGGAACTATACCCCAGAAGTACAAAAATGCATTCATCATCACTTGTACAAGTAGAAAGGCAACATACAATCCTGCGACAACTATCGGGGCATCTCCTTGCTGTCAATAGCATGCAAAATCCTTGCCATAATTATCCTGAATTGTCTTGTGCATCACATCAATCAAGGGCTCCTGCCAGACAGTCAGTGTGGCTTCAGGAAAGGACGAGGGACCAGAGATGTAGTGTTTGCAGCTCGTCAACTCCTGGAGAAATACCAGGAACAGAACTCTAACCTGTACACGACATTCATCGACCTGACAATAACCTTTAACACAGTTAGCAGTGGAGGCCTTTGGAAGATCATGGCACAATTTGGTTGCCCAGAGAAATACATCGTGATGGTTCGGCAATTCCATGATGGCATGCTCGCTCTTGTCGTGGATGACGGTGAGTCATCTGAACTATTTCCAGTCACCAATGGAGTCAAGCAAGGCTGTGTTTTGGCCCCAGCCCCCTTCAGTATGAAGTTCTCTGCCTTGCTTACTGATGCCTAGGATCAACATCAGATACCGGACTGGCGGCAAGCTGTTCAATCAGAGAAGACTACAGGCGAAGACGAAGTTACAGGAAGTGACTGTTCGTGATCTCCTGTTTGCTGACGACTGTTCCCTAAATGCCGAATCTGAGTCTGACATGCAAGACAGTATGTACCATTTCTCTTCAGCTTATGACAATTTCGGTCTCACAATCAGTAACACAGAGGTGATGCACCAACCTGCACCAGGAAAGCCTTACGTAGAGCCTACCATCACAGTAAATGGCCAAACCCTCCTGGCAGTGGACAAGCTCACCTATCTGGGAAGCACACTTTCACGTGCAGTCCACATTGATGATGAAACCAATGCCAGAATTTCTAAAAGAAGTGTGGCCTTTGGCAGACTACGTGTAAATGTGTGGGAGCGCGGATGCATCAGTCTACATACAAAACTTAAGGTCTACAAAGACACTATGTTGCCGACCCTGCTGTATGCCTGCGAAACATGGACGGTGTACAGACGCCATGCCAAGAAGCTGAACCATTTTCACATGGGCTGCCTGAGGAAACTGATGAGTATAAGATGGCAGGACAGGGTCCCAGACACTGAGGTTCTAACACGGGCAGGCATTCCAAGCATCCACACTCTGCTGATGAAATCGCAGTTGAGATGGGCAGGCCACGTCACCAGGGTGTCAGAAGAGCGACTACCAAGGAGATCTACGGCGAGCTGAAGGAGGGAAAGCGATCTCACGGTGGTCAGAAGAAACGCTTCAAAGATTCCCTCAAGTCATCCTTCAAACACTTCAACATTGACCCTGAGTCTTGGGAAGATCTCACACAGGATCGCTCCACCTGGCGGTGTCTCATCCGTACTGGAGCTACAGACTTTGAACTGAGGAGAACTACAGAGGCAGATCAGAAGCGCGAGCAGCGTAAATCTTAGAACTGTAGCACGTCCTCTATTGATGAAGCAAACCCAAGCGGCATCTCCTGTCAAGTATCATACCACAGACAGTTCGTAGCACACATTGGCCTGATCAGCCTTTCACGTACTCACAGAAACCAAACCAGTTAGTAATGTCATGATCATCTTCGAACACGAAGGACAAACAACAACACTGTCAGACATATCTGGAAAGTTATAATGATAGATTATTTATAATGTTCATTGATAAATTCATAATATTTAATCAATTATACATATTTAAAGGAACAAAAAAAACCCCAAAAACTTTTGTCTCTATTTCTTTATATATGTTCCACCAATAAATAAGAAGAATTTGTAAGCCGGTTGTTTCGCACCCTGGGAGATGAGCTATTCTATCTCTGTGGGCTACGCTATTCAACTTACGGGGATTGTGACGGGTTCAGTATTCATTTACTACATTTTACCTTTTTGTGTACGTATGAGAAAGACAGTCCAACAAAGGAAGTACTCTTCTAGGTAAAGGATAAAAACAGCCCCAAAACTCACAAAGAAAAGCCCAAATCTAATCAAGTGCGTCCTCTAAGGTGGCGCTCTCCAGTTTCGTACTTTGCATGGGTTAGATTTTAAAAGAAAAATAATTACCCAGGTTTTCCTCACTGGCTGTCCTGGCTATTTAAAAAAGACCTTGTATATCTTAGGTATTGTTAAAAAAAACTTTGAATTCCCTTTATTTTGGTGTATGATTCATGGGTGAAATTTGGGTTATAGAGTATACAGCTTGGTCTTACTTAAGATGTGCACTCTCAAAAAACTGCTAGCTCCGCTTGGTCATTTTGACTTAGTGGACTTCAAAGGTAAATAAAAAAAAAAAAAAAAACCCGATAACTTTTTTTACTTTTTGAATATTTTTTAATTCATTCATAGTACTTTCAGATGCTGGTATTGTCTACTCTGGCAAAATTCGTTTCCCTATTTTAATGACTGCTGAAAATAGTGCACTTTTGACTAATTCAGGCTGATTTTTCGAGTACTTTGGAGCGGCCATTTTGTCCGCTGTGTGCTTAGATCATGTCCAGTTTCCACAAGTACAATATGTAAAGAAATTTCAGCCACAGTACATGAAAGTAACATAGAGGTATGTCAGCATTCTCTCCATTGTGCATGTTGGAAATGCAAAATACTTCATCTTACACCTGTCACTCACTCAGAAGCATGTATTATCTGTAGAGCGCCCCCTAATGGAGGGATAACAGGCCAAATTTAAAGTTTCCTATCAGGTTCATGAATATGGTATTTTTGTGAAGGTCAAAGCATCAGAAATTACAAAGTAGTATATACAATTTAATCCTTTTCATGTTTTTTTGCTCATAGCAAGTGCAAAGAAGTAATTTTTTCGCCTGCAATATTTTGTTATTTTTATTTTCAAAAAGTGAGCATTTATTGTACAGTGTATATAATGAATACAAATTAGATAATGGAATGCTTTTTGGGGTTAATTCTTCAAGTAGTCACTGCTGAATATGACCAGATTGTTATTGTGACATAATTTACACATGTATGTGGTATATAAGAGGTTTTGTATGGTTTAGGAGATCATATTGAAGTATAAGGATCACTAACCCACTTTTATCTTTTCTAAAAAAGTAGACTGCATGTGATAAATATGGGTAAAGCCAACAGTCAAAGAATGCAAAATAACTATAACCCCCCCCCCAATAATAAACACCTTTATTCGTGTGAAAGTGAAAAACAAATGGAATTCGAAACATCAATCTCTTTACTTTTCAAATAAATCAAAATGGAAAATGTAACAATATACAATCCAGGCATTTGTTCCTAATAAATGCCGACCCGTAAGAGAAACTTGCTTAGACTAACACATCTAAAAATATTGTTTTATGATTCCAGACTTGCATGAAATATTTAATTTTCTCTAATATTTCTGGTGAAAAGTTAAATATAGTAATACTGTATATACTTTTTCAATTTTGCTTTTTTTATTTCATAGTTGTATTGTGTTGATATTTTTGTGACATACAAATATAAAATTAGTTTTTAAAAAGGTTAAAACAATGATAAAAGCACAGACAAATGAAGATGTTTATGTAGCGGGATGGATGTTACAAAGGCCTGAACAGGCAAAACAAATTGCTTGGGGGGTGGGGGTGTTGTCTTATTCTTGCAGAAAACTACCATATAGTGAAACAAGCCCCGATTCACACAGTTTCTGGAATTTTGAAGAAACTTTTCTCAGAGCGGTGTCAAAGTTTTACCAATACCGTCTGGTTTAAAAGAAAAGCGTTTCCTCTGCGCAGAAGATGACGTAAAATGTTCCAGCCATCCATGATATAATCCAATCAGAGATAAAAGAAAGGGAGGCCCGTAAACAGGGGTATCCTCTCTTTACCAAAATAGTAAGATGGTGGCATTCTGCCAACGGAAGCACCCCCTGGCTACCTTATCATCGTCATCTACTGATGCCAAGGCACACGTGTGTCGATTAACTTGAACAAAATGGCAGGCGCAAAGGCGAAAACTGACATAAATGAACCGCCACCCCCGTTCCAAAAGACAGCGTGGACAGATCTTACCATTGTTGTGGAAGGACACGAGCTATATTTCAACAAGTATCCACTAGTGATGACATGCCCTGTGTTGAAAAAAATGCTGACGGAAAGTGATGACCCAACACGGCTTGTTTTCCAAGATGACAAATACATTTCCGTGCTTGAGTTTCTTCGGTGTCTGCACCCTGAAGAATCGAGCCCGATCACAGGTAAAGTGTTATGCTATTCATATGAAGTATGGTCTTGTCAATACATGTTGCTAATATGTATATATTTATATAGCCTCGACCAACTACTTTTCTTGCACTTAACGTGAATTTTAACGCGTTCGTTATAATAATGTGAGAATCTATTAAAAAAAACAAACACAGAAAGTGTTCAACTATATGTACTTCATTTAATCATCGTTAAAAAATTGTTGGCATTCATGTACATTAGTTCAGAATTACCGTTTTCCGAGCGTGTATAATTTATTATTTCCTTCGGAGATGTCCATGGTTCGTGTCGCTAACTAAAAAGTTACGTGGCATACGACCGGAATGTGCTAGCTAGGTCAAGGTATGGATATTATTAGTTTATAGCGTTTCCATGTTTTTGAAAAAAAAAATTTAAAAAAATTAAATATGAAGAAAAAAAAATCCGTTAATTCTATATGCAGTTTGTGCACTTACATTACTGGTTGCTTGTTCTTTACCATATAAATACACGACTCAATAGACTGAGAGAGACAGACAGAGGGAGAGAGAAATTTAACAAATAGACACTGGTGAGTGGATACACATTTTATTATAGTAGATTCAATGTATTTTGATGTAGAATATATTTTCATTATGAAAAAATACTGAAACGAAAAAGTCCGTAGTGAATATACATTTTGAGTGTAAATTATTCTTACGTTGTATAAGAACCCCACATGATTAAAACCAAAAATGTACATTGGCTATCACGTTGTATAAATTCCCAAAGCCATCATGTGATCGGCGGCGCTATCTTTATCATATAATAGAAAATTCAAGGCCAAAATGTCAAATACAAATAAGGCATTAATGAAAATATAGATTTTCATAATGATTTTTTAAAAATTGCATGAAATCACCTGTTTAAATGTCATTTAGTCGTATTTTACTATTTAATTCAATGCTGTCAGTTTTAAAGAACGCTGGTGACACAGTTAATGACGTCATTATTTAGAAACAAGTGCATTAGGGCGCGAGAAACATGGCGCACGATTGAAGGAGGTAGACGCTGCCGGGCGGTTGGACGACGATACATGTTTTGTACATGTTGGGTTGCTTGGTGTGTGTGTATATATATATATATATATATATATATATATATATATATATATATATATATATATATATATATATATATATATATATATATATACACACACGCACACACAGTGTTGCACCTAGGATCCCAAGGTCAGGGGACACTGTCTCCCTCATCCTCCAGATTTGGGGGACACAACATTTTAAAAGGACAAAGGAAAAATGTAGTACATAATACACTATATAGAATGCTAAAAAAAAGAGATAATCTTGTTTGCTTCGACAGTTTTGCTGCCTTAACTTTCTCATATTTTCCTTAGGCATTTATTTCATGCAATAAACATTTTATCATATGATCAAGTAACTCATGAAAACATTAACATGTTTGAATATCTGGTTAACCTGAAATGGACTGCACCATGGAATTTTCCATTCCGGATCTTGCTCTCATTTAACTTTAGTGTTCACTCATTATCTTTACTAGCATATCTTATAATAAATACCCATGTGTTCTTAATTGCTTTTCTTTTAAAAGTATTAAATCATTAATCAAATAACAAATTGCATATTTGCATAAATTAGTACATTTTTTCATTAATTCAGCCTGAGAATAAATTAAATCTTCACTGCTGTAGGTGTGACTTAGCGTCGAAAATACGTTACAATAGCACCGGTCAAATACTTTAGCAACTCGGACGACTATAAGATAAGATTTATTTAAACTCGGCATAATTTAAAGCAACAGTTCAACATAAGCTCTAATGAGCTTTTTACTGACGTGACTATCACAAACCTTGAAGGTTTTCATTGCCAGATTCATTGTTTTGAAATGGATATTCATTGCCATCTTAGAGGTTTTATCACTTAGAGCAGCATTGGCCATTGCAAGCGCCAACATAGACGTGGATGCACATCCAGGAAGGAAAAGTGTAGGCATATTGGTTTTATTTTTTTCTTGACAAAAAAGCATGTGCAAAAGGACACACAGGGTCAAGATTTGGGGGACATAGGAAAAATAATTGCAGAAAACCGCACTCTAGGTGCAACTCTGTGTGTGTGTGTATATATATATATATATATATATATATATATATATATATATATATATATATATATATATATATATCACAGATTTACACATTTTATAAAAGTCAGCCAGGGCAAGCTGACTGGAAAATTGAACTTGCCCTTGGGTAAAACAATAAGATAAAATATTGTATATTTTAAGGAAATCATGTTATATTTATTGAAACTTTTGTTTTCTTTGTATCTCTGTTGGCACCTTAAAACCATATGCCTATAATTAAAGTTATAAAAAAATATATATGTAATTAAAGCATGTAGATAGATATGCAGATAAGAAAGAATTAGAATGCAGATATAGTTAGAAGAGCAAATGCACATGTATATAGACAGATAAATGGCTAGGTAAAAAAGGGTTTGGAAATAGCTACATTTTTAAGTAAGAGAGAGAGAGAGACTGTTTGTAATGATTTAATTATGCATGCAACCGAAGGATTTATGAACACTTATTTTATCCATTTACTTAACAATTATCACCTATTCACCTTGAAATCGGCGACATGCATCTTAATATTTGAGAATCCAATTTTGGAGAATAATTTGAGAATACGTATCTTTTGTAGATTTCATTGTTTGCCAAGCAGCAAGTATGTATCAGTTTCCTGTAATTATTACATAAACAACACATAAACATCGCTTGTGGGAGCTACATTTTCACAACATCAATCATCCTCTTGATAGTTAATCGTTCGAGACGAGTGCTTTTTATTTTCAAACAAACCTGTCAAAGAAATCTCACGAGTTGTATTATTAGCAATTAATACCTACTCACTATAAAATTGGCAACATGCATAAAAAAAAATCTTTGAAAAGCCGATTGTTTAGAGCTGGCAATCTGACAAACTCCCCGAGACTAACTTAGGACCTGAAAGTCGGAGAATCACGGATATCTATAAATATTACGATTAAAATTTAACTTATAAGTTAAAATATAAATATTTATTCCTTATTTGTCAAAACCTGCTTTAAATAGTAAATATTCACATTATCATGTCTGCGCGAGAAAATGCGAGACTGACCTTGACACTGACTAAAAGATGGAAATAGCACATACAATAGATGAAAGAAACTGTAGACAGGTATGCAGAGGAAGAATGCGCTACATATAAATGCTAAATAAAGGTGCTGATGTATGTACTGTGGTGAGATCGCAGGGTATAAAACTTGCAGAACATATAAACATTAGGAACTGATCACGACCCCTTGTTGGTAAAATAGCTCGCACAGAGCTACTGTATTTTACTCAGATCACTGACGTTGAATAAAATTTCTTGTATCTTGTATCCCTCTCTCAATTTGTTGGACTTGCCTGCGGGCAAGTGCCTTGCAAACTTAAGCTTGCCTGAACCGAATTTGAGATTTGTAAATCCCTGCACACACACACACACACATATATATATATATACACTGTGTGTGTACGTGTGTACATCTCTATGTCTATATATATCCAGCTTTAACCTAATAAATGTTTCTCAAATATATTATAAATATTTAGAAAGAAAGTGTAACATATGCGTATATACATGTATTAGCCCAGTTCACAGTAGGATCGTACAAGTTATCCTCTTTGAATTGTTCTAATGGATTTGCTTCTCTTCTCTAAGAAAAAGAGAATACGTAGAACATGTGCTAACAGCTGAGCGATTTTAAACGTATTTAGCACAAGCTGAAACTCATTTTAATTCGTCCCAGGAAGACGATACATGGTTTCAGAAGTATGGTAACTGTGCTTTCATTGTCGATTCCTTTTCCTCTGAAACTGGAGCTTCTGTGAAATCTGTCTGCGAACTGGAAACAATTCAAGAGAGTTTAGTCGAGCTACAAAGTAGCTATGGGGCTGGCAGAAAAAGTGCCAAAACTGAGAATACATGTTTTAGGACTAGACATGGTAGAACTATTTTTGATACATTAACATTTCATAATGCTGAACATAAAGAGAAACCTGATAAAGTAGTAGACAAATTTGAAAAGTACTGTATAGGAGAAACAAACAAAGCCTATGATTGGTACAATTTAAATTGTCAAAATTAGGAACCAGGTGAGAGTATTGGTGCATATGTCTCGCCGCTAAGGTTACTAGCAAAAACATGTAACTATGGTGAGTCAGAGGACAGTCTTTTGAGAGATAGAATGGTTATTTGCATCAGAGACAACAGCACCAGGAGAAAACTGTTGCAAGACAAGAAGTTAACTTTGCAAACTTGCATAAATATCTGCACAAGCAAACAAAAAACAAAAACTTAAGAACAGATGAAAGCTATGAATCAGGAGGAGGTGTCAGCAGTAACTCAAAGGAAGAGTGAAAACTTAAAAAAACCAAAGTCAGCTAAATGAAGATTGTAGCTACTGTGGGAAAAAAAAAACAAGAAGAAGGAATCTTGCGCAGCTGTTGGGAAAATCTGTGCAAATTGTGGGTTTAAAGAACCATTTTGCAGTAAAGTGCAAGCAGAAAACTCCAAGGAGAAACATTGTCTATTTTTGCAGTTACAACTAGGATAAGCTCTCAAAAGCTTAATTTTACAAAAATTTTATTTCATTATCAAGCAATCCTGGCCATCCAAATCCATCTATATATTTTTAATCTTCACCCATTTATAGACTGATTCCCATTCTTCCATATAATTAGTACCGTGAGTCCTATAATTACTCAGCTGCTAGGGCATGTTCTACCTATTCTGTTTTTCTAAGAGAAGAGTAGCAAATCCATTATAACAATCCAAGGAGGACGATCTTACTGTGAACTGGACTAATACATGTACATACAAATTACATTACTGAAAGGTTTCATGTATTGACATGGGACATCATGTTTCCCATTGAGATGGGCATGTAACACTTTCAGTCTGGTACCCTGACCTTTATTCCACTCGTACCTCCTTCCAATGAGGTCAGGTAGTCGCCACCGCAATGTATGTTTATTATGTGTGTCTTCCATGGGTAAGTATTATCGTTTATCACTAATGGTGGACGAAACAGAATATTACCAGCAACAGAGACTTAAAGTAGAAACACCCATTTGAACCTATCTTTTCATGTCATTCAGAATACATACCAATGGCTTTTGTCAGCTGTCATGCATCGAGTGAAAACATACATGTGCTAAAAAACCAGGCAGTTGCCTTAGGAGGAATGGGGCAGGTGGAATATTTAGGAAATTTTCACAGGAAAATTCAGACATGTTTCGAGTTTACAAAGAAAAAAGAATGATAGATATGTTCCACCAAATAAATAATATACATTTCTTGCCCTTGTTAGGGAGAGATATGAAGATTTGTTCACCCAAGGCAAGTAATATTACATGAGGGCAAAGCCCACAAGGTTAATACATTTTTTATTATACCAAATCACACTTTTCAAGAGCAATAATTGAAGAAATATTTAATGTTGTCGTCCACTTTCCCATAAATAATACCTAAAGCATGTAGGTGCAGCCGCCGGAGATATCTTTGTGTTCAACGAATCTATCTTTGATAAGATTTCATTTGTTTGATCTTCATTTGGAATTTTAAAAAAAAAGTTGCTGAAGCATCGTTATCGTATGCTTGACATTACATAATAGCAACATATTAAGGAGAGATAACTCAAATGGAATTTCATAAGGGGTTCTAAATAGGGAAAATAAGACAGGGAAACACGATCGCATGAGCAAGACACGACATCATTTGTTCCCAGACACGTGACATTCAGTGCATGAATGAGTGACACTTACTTTTCACGATGTGTAATAAAATATTTTGCTTGGGGCCATAGTGATTACCAGGATAACCGTTGATAGTTCGAGTATTAGCCGTAATTGGTTACAAAACTTGGTAACCTGTTAACCGACCTCCCCCATCCCCCTTGCCTCGTAACACATGAAAAAAATGTATCACTCCCAGTGTTTTCTTCAAAACAAGCTTTAGACAGGAATTGAAACATTGTAATACCTCATCCCCAGTTGCAGCTAAATACTAAACATGTATCATGATCTACTATTCTAACATGTGATACAGAATAAAAATAAAACGTAATGTATGATCTGAAACTGTTGTTTCCATTGTGATTATATCCTATAAATTTAAATTGCAAAATAATGAATGCACAATATTTTTTTCTTCAAAAAAGGTTTGGGCTGTGCTATTTGCACATCCGCAAATCAACTTTTGTGCCAGTTATCTGGCTTTTCTCAGTAACAAGAGTAAAATTTACATAAAATTAAGTATGCAGTAGCTAAATTTAGGAAGGGAAAATGGAGACCAAGAGGATTACCATCTATATATGAATGAGCTGCGAAGGCTGGTGATGGTGGCTGAGCATCGTGGCCTTATGCAGGTGCAGTTTTCACTATCATATCAAGCTGCTTTGAATCAAATGAAGAGGAAACTTTTGTCACCAGCCGATTATACACTTTGAGCATCTCATCTTCTTTAAGAATAGGCAATGCTTTGAATCTTGGATCCACAACATCGGTCAACTCCGGACTCTTTAGTCTCCATGTACTTGGAAAACGATGTCAGTGGTAGCTTTCATTATTTACAATACAAACAGGGTGACATATTATAATGAATTCAGATAATCAATATGAAATATAACCTGAATTATGATTTTGTTGAATACCATTATTATTTACAGATGATGAACTACTTATATTTTTAGACATCTCCAAGGTTTTCATAAAGATATGTCTATGATATGCTTTAACTCATGTTAGAGAATTTTGGCTTTTTTTGTACGTGATGTTTTTTATTTAATTTTGTTCTATTAATTATCTTGACGAGAGATCCTTAGTAATTGCATTTTTCATATCTCTGACAAATGGCAAGCAGGCTGTAATATCGTGAACCTCTGAACCATATCTGCGGTTGAATTCCACCTCCTACAGACATCTTGGTTAAGTTTATGATGGGGTAGATTGAGCATCTTGATTTTATGTCTGAAAAGTTCTGAAGCATTTTTTCTTCTGTAGAAGAGAGCAACAACTTTTTGAATTCTGACATGAAGGTGAGTCACTGTGTTTATCTTGCTTTCTGTGTTACAGGGTTCAAGCTACGAGCATAACATTTGATATGTTGAATGAAGTTTGCTTCTTTGGCTGGAGCTAACATGTTTAATGTATTGTCGGTGATGTCCAAGCATCTGTTGTCAAGGCAACTTTTGAAGCTGTGGGGAACTTTTGCTTTACTTACAACTTCAGTTTGTTGTACATCTCAGGAATTTGTTTCTCAGAATAAAAATGGTCTGCATGGTATAACATACCTCGCATCTAACGTCGTAATATCATCTTAATGAATCCATTGTTTGCAACAACACTGAAAGACCCGAGGTCTTATACGATGAAGTTAACAGTGGGCACTTGTAATAGCCACTGCTCATGTTAAGGTGTTTTTGTATTTAATTTATGATTGGAAGGCTTCACTTACTGTTAACTGCCAGTTAAAAGACCAGATTTGACTTACAAAAATTTTTATTTTTCGGGAGTCTTTTAGACACATCAGACAAACTGGATGTAGCAGACAAACTGTGACTAATATTCGCAGAGTGATGACGGCAACGCATGTGCATCAAAGAGTATTAATCCCCCCGTAATGTTTTATACCTTCAAAGAATATACAGCAGACTGCCAGTGGTTGATCAACTTCACCATTCTGGTTACGTTTGAAAATAAAGTGATTCGAGAGATTTACTCTTTGCTCGTTTATTGGTGACAAGAGATTCACTGATGACTGAATGTGAGCCATTCTAAGACAAGCATTTATCTGGTCGCGGCGGAATTTCTTAATTCCATTTAATGTTTTGAATACACAAATATAGTGCTATTGCCAATCAAACTAATATTCAGTTAGTCGGTTAGGAGAAAAATACCGATACGGAAGAATTTGTACCAATATGGTGGCATATCGATGTATATCAATATATCGATCTACCATTACATCCCAATTAGTAAAGATATATGTGAATCATGATGTAAAGTTCCTATTGTGCGATTTCTAACAATGATAAGGTTTGGAAAACCAAGAAGAAAGTGTTTGGCAATTTTAGGCATACCACACGAACATTTATCGTTCAGTGAAAAATGATTTTGGAATAGATCTGCATGAAGCGAACTACAACCTAATCATAACTGAGTATGTAGAAGTTTGGCACTATTTATACCGGTGCAGGCTGGGGACTTTTCTACTCCCCTGTTCAGATCAGAGTTGGAAGAATATAATGAAGGGTTGTCCCCTAACTTCTAGAGGGAGAAGGTTCCATTCTGTTGCAGATTTTAGTTAGAAATACCGTTGGTATATGCTGGTTCTGGAAAAACGGTTTTTGTAGATGAGACTGACAGAAGTAATTTGACGTGAAGTGCTTGAAGAAACTGTATGATGATGTACCACCCAAGAAAATCTTCAAATTTTTGAGGGAATGTGATTAAAATAATAAATTTTGACCATATGTTTTAAGACTTTTATGTGTTGTCTTTATCTTTTTTTCTAATATCCATTAGCAGCATAGTGTGCAACTTAAGAGCCAAACAGGAATCCTGTGTTATAAAGAGTCTAAGGATTATAGACCCAAACGTGAATTTAACATTAGGCCACCATGTTGAAATTTATAATTACGAGATGTAATGTCCAAAAATTGGTTCAGAGGTTTTACAAGATAGGTCTGTCTGTCGGGAAATGTAACTGTGTAACATGTTGTGTCTGTTTAGCGAGAAATGTAATATGTGGAGTTTGTATGGCCTCTGAAAGAAATTTAGGATTCTCACAAAAAAAATTCAGCCAGATTGGGTTCTTTTCAGCTGGGCTGACAAATATGCCAGCTTTACTATCAGCCCACAGTATTTTTGTATAAGGCTGGTTTATAAATCCCGTATGAAACTCAGGGTTTTTTTTATAGAAATTTTGGATATCCTAAATTTTACGATTATCACTTTTTACTGACATCAAGTTTTATCTGAAACATATAGAGTATCAAGTCAAGCAAATTTTCATTCATCAGTTTCTGGTGACCAATGGTTTTTTTGTTACATCCTCAAATGAAATCAGAGTTCTTGCTTCTTAAATTTAATGAAATCAGAGTTTTTGCTTCTTAAATTTGTTACAAATTTTCCAGCCTTGCTGTCAGCCAGTCATGTTTTTGCAAAACAAAATAATGCAATGTCAGGTCAAATTTTTACATTCATCAGTTTTGATACACATTCGAGAAAAGCCACAGTAGCTTGACAAACACACTGTCCTTCAATAAAATGTTGGTCAGTTAACTTGTTACAGAATGTTTTTTTGTGTTTTTTTTTTAACCTTGACGCAAAGTGTTCTATCAAAATTTAGCATGCTGAAGTTAAGATATTGTCTTGCAAAGTTGCAACATCGGTAGATCTAATGTTAGCTCATTTTTCATGACACATTTGATAAATTGTTTTGACAGAATCAAAGATTGATAAATAGAGAAACTAAACTTTTTGGCACCCGTTTTTGAAAACGATTAAACAGAAAGTACATCTGAGTTGTACTTTGGATAGACTTTGGTGTCAAATTGAGAGAGAGAGAGAGATTATAAAATGTGTGTGTGTGTCTGAATATCATGTCCCTACTTTAGAAAAAACGAAAACAAATCAAGAAATAGAGTCAGTTACATTTTTTGGTATATTCTCATGAATAAGAATTACAATAACATTTCAAAAACACATCACCAGATATCCATTTTACTGCCTTGTGTTTTGAATCCTTTTTTTGTATGTTTTAGTAGGAATCCAAGGTGATGTTAATCAAGAAGATATATATATACAATATTCGCTACACACAATATAATCCAATCCTTGTAATCGCACATTATTGAATTGAGTGGATACTGCATTTCTTCTCATAAAGTTGATGATATCATCTTTGGGGAGAGGTAATCTATAAAAATCAAAATAATTTATCTTTTTAATGCTTGGTACATTTCTTTGTACATTTGAACATATTCACTTTCCCATATGGGTAAGCTGAGACCAATGCCTCATTTCGGTCCAATAACAAAACACAACATTCATATAAAGGTGATCCTTCCACTGAAAAACCAATGGATTTCTTAAAAGTTTTTTTTCTTTCGAAAAAGAACCTTTTCTCCCGACTTGTGAGTAAAAGATTTGTCTCTGAACCCAGACATTTTTGTGTCATTGATGACTCTAATAGCCTCTTTAAAATTTACAAAAAATACTATGATTTGATTTTCCAAAGTTGATATGATTAAAAACATCTTTTTGAATTGCATGGTGATATTGTTAAATTTCTATAATTTCTAAACATGAACATATCTTTTTGTAATAAGAATGTGGTGGTAATCCAAACCTACCAACGTTGCTAATGCCGTTTGAGTTCTTCTTTTTGTAATCAGAAGGTTGGGGTAATCCAAACACACCAGCGTTTTCGGTTATAGTACAGTTCGGGTATAGCACGGTCTCGTTTTGTGGACCCCGACCATCGTGCTATACGGGGTCCTACTGTAGTTAGGAAGGTCAGAGGGATGGAGGTGTAGTATGTATGCCATGGAATAAACGTGTCTGTAGAAACCTGTCTTTGCCTCTCACTATAAAAATACAAACATTACAGTGGCGACAAGGATGTAGCTGATAAAGCTAAGGATACTGAGGGAAGAATTAGGACATTTGTGTCATTCTACTCAGAGGATTATTACAGACCTGCTCATGTGTTGTACACTTGTAGTAAAAGTCTTTTTCTCTGATAATGGCAGCAAGTTTGCCTAATTTTCCGCCATTCTCAGTCCACGACAACGCACCTGATGTCCGATGGAAGAAGTGAGTCAGTTGTAGTATGTATGCCATGGAACAACATGTCTGTAGAGACCGGTCTTTGCCTCTCACTGCAAAAACACAAACATTACAGGAGGGAATTATGTAGGTTAGTAGGCAGGCATGGGGGTCAGTAGGCAGATAGGTAAGTTACAAGTCAAATAGGAGCAATTTTTCCTATCAGGTACGGCAATCAGATGCCTGATGAGAGAGAGAGAGAAAGTAAAACTGGAAAAAAACCATTAAACACTATTTTTCTGTCATCAAGCCAGTAACATTAGATATATGTGTAGAATTGTGACCCACTTGCTATTTTTGACTGACTTGATACTACATATGTTTCAAGTACAACTTGTCAGTAACAAGTGAAAATTGTAAAATCTAGGATATCCAAAATTTCACTCTACCCCTTCCCTTGAGCTTCATACAAGATTTATAAGCCAGCCTAATGGAATGGGCTGATAGTAAAGCTGGCAAATTTGTCACCCCAACTGAAAAGAACCCAATGTGGTTGGATTGTTAGTGAAATTCTTTGCAAACATACTGTCTGTAGCAATTTGTATTGAGAATCATAAATTCCGTTAGAGGTCATACAAACTCCACATAATAACCTTCCCACAAAACAAACCCAACATGTTACATTTCCCGCCAGATATCCCTATCATGTGAAACCCATGAACCAATTTTTACACATTACATCTTGTCCTTATGAATTTCAACATGGTGCCCATTGGGAAAAAAAAAAAAGGATTTCCGTTTGGCTGTAAAGTGGCACACTATACTACTTATGTTTTGCGAATCTTAACATATTTCTTTTATCCTGTATTTCATGTTTAAATTTATTTGCAGGGGTTTATCTTCGTAAATTTTGCTGGAATTCATTTTTACATTATTCGGACTTTACCTTAGTTGCCACCATATAGCCACTATTGTGCTGAGATGCCGTAAAATGCTACCACTACATACATAGATTTGATCCATTACAAAGTTGTCTGTTACTTGCCTACATAGATTTGATCCATTACAAAGTTGTCTGTTATTTGCCTGTATGCTTGGTGGAACCAAGACCCATAGGTAATCGAAGGAAGCACAATGACACATTATAAAAACGTAATCATTCTGTGTTCATGAAATCTGATAGTTTTTCTCATTTAGTTTTGATCAAGATATTTATACATGCCGTAAACTTTACACCCATCAGCCTGTACTTTTTCAATTTCATCAGTTTCCAATCTTGTACAATTGACCCAAGTTATATCCGTGTTATCCAAGAGTGGTCATACTAAAGAAAGACAGAACCTCAAATGATTTGCTGTCAAGTTTTAATTTCAAACTTCGCAGTATATCGATTGTTTTGCACGCTTTTGTGAACATGTCTTCAGTATGTGTGTGCCAAGATGAGAATTTCATCAATAGTTAAACGTAACTGTTGGTAAGAATTTACATGATTAATAAATGTATTGTTCATTAAAAAAGAGGGGGGTATACATGATGAGATTTTATCAAATTGATAATTGGGTCAGTTTTGTTGGGATTATGAATTTTATGTTTGGCTTATTGCTAAATTTAAGCCTCATTGTGCAAACATTAATGCAATTTTTCAAAAGAAGAAACCTGCATACGGGTGAACTGTACGTAATAGCAGGCTTGAACCTAAAACCATTTTTATTTTATTGCTGTCGCCACACAGGTACTACTGATGTAAAGGAGAGATCTCACCAGTCTGAATTTTTACAGTGAGTACCTACAAGGAGATTCTTGTCAAAAACGATGCGTGCTGCATATAATTTTCATTGTTTTAAAAGTTTCCTCTTTGATAGATTATTCATGAAATGTAAGCGTGGTTTACTGATTTTACCGCAAAAGTATAATAAGATATAATAATAATAATAATAAATAAATAAATAAATAAATAAACAAAACTCTATTTTAATCGCCCCCACCCACCCACCTAACCCTCCGTCCTGTTATTGTTTGTATTTTTATGATGGAAACTGATATAAATATTTTAAATAAAAGACTGCACATGTCTACTCAGGTATGACGTGTGAGAGATAAGAATAAAATAATTTTTTGGTCCAAAATTAATAATGATGCTTTTGAATGCGTATATGTTTTTGTCCTCCCAATACCATGTACTGATGTGAAACGCAACCCTGGGATGAAATGTTACAGTTCAGGTTATTGTTTTGAAGTTTAAACACCCTTATCTCCGCAGCCAGATATCCTATTTGACTGAAATTTTTTTTATTCTCACCCATGCTACAGAAAAGTCTATTTGATTTTCTAATGTTACTTTTCGTATCTCTCTCCGGTTGTCTCAGCCCGGTTGTGTCAGTCATGGTGTCCACGAATTAGCCACAGCACTTGTATCAACTACTTTTTCAGAAGTTAAAGTTATCAGTATAAACTACTTTTTGAAAGATTTAGTTATTTGTTGTTATTTTCATATGACATACATTGATTAAATGTGATGATATCGCAATATTATCCAAAGATTTTTTTTAATTGTTATTTTCTAACGTGTAGAACTTGTGTACTTCAGATCGAATGGCAAATCCACTGCCTTCATTATCATATTCGTATTAATGCACTGTACAAAACAAGAGCACGACGCTCTTAGTGAAATACAGAGAACACATAATAGTTATAACGGTTTAATCTTTTTGTAAAAACAGCATATTTAGTATGATTATACTTATATAATTATTTAACCTTTCATTAAAGGTTTAACACTAAATGACCAATAGAAAAAGGTGAGAATATAACAGTACCTGATGAATGCTGTGTGTGTTGAATGTGCTTAACTGTATTGAAAAAATGAAGGGTTATTTTAATTGGAAAAAGGAAATTGGGTGAGAACAATAATCTATGTTAGGGTATGCATCTAGAGAAGGAAACCCCTGTCGAGGGGTTACAATACTTGTCTTCGCGCTTGGCAGAACCTCGCTAGAGTCAGGTACTGTAACACCTCGATTTGGGTTTCCTTGTGTCTGTGCCAACTCCAACATAGATTCTATTCTTTTTTTGATAAATATGTTTTTAATATAAAGCGAGTTCAAATAGGATTCGAGGCCTTCCGTAAACATTATCAAAAAGTCATGAGTTTAGACTAAAGGACATTTTAAAATCTATTTATACGTTGCTATTTTTCTTGTATTTCAGTGACAGTGTGTCTGCCTACACATAGTAATATGTTGACCTCACCTTTGTATAATTGCTCTCTCATTTTCGGAGTCTCTTAGGTGCACGCAGAATCTCTCTCTCCCTCTCCCTCACCCCCCTCTCTCTCTCTCACACACACACACAGACACAAACATACACACAGACACACACACATACACACACATATATATAATTTATTTACACACTAACCGAACATGAAAATACAAATTCAGATTTGTATTTTGGGCTCCGTGTGTAACTCCCCTCACCCACCTCCAGCTTAGAAACGGGGTCATAGCTTGAAAATGTATATTTTGGAATCACAATGCTAAAACCATATTTACATTGGCTGAGAAAGTGAAGACAAATGAAGCTGTGGAACTGATGTTGGTTCCTCTATCTATCATTACCCCGCAGTGACTTAGCCCCTGGGCTATGACTTTGAAACACTTGAGATTGTAACACTACTACCATTTGTACACTTCCTATGCATACAAAATGAATTCAGGTATGCAACTAGCATTGCCCACTGTGTCTATTATTTTACTAATTACCACACTAGTCCTCATTACCTACAACTTTGTTTATGCACATACCCAGCCAACAATAGCCAATTAGCCAAGTGTCTCAAATTCGAGCATGGTGATAAAAATGGGTAAGCGTTGAGAACCTTTTTTTTATTTTTTTTTAATTTTTTATACAAACAGAGACTTCAAGTTGGATTTCTTATCCTTAATTTTTAAAGAAAGATGGTTTCATGTGATCATGTGATCATTCCGTGTATCTCAATTTAATAATATTAAATCATATATTGGACCTAACATATATTTCTGTTTGAAATAAAGATATTTATATTTTCAGACAAGAATTTGGAAACCGTGATCTCGATGGCTCATAAATATCAGCATGGAGGGATGTTAAGTAGATGCGAGGATTTCTTGCAGAGAACCATAAGCAATGCAGAAAAAAGGTATTCAGACTTCTGTTTTCACATCTATGTTGCCGAGAAGTACGGATTATCACGTGTGGTACAAGAAGGTGTGTCATCTAAATGTGCACAAGAAATCTGGTTTATATCAAATGTCCAATCCAACACTTATTTTCAGCAACTATCACATAATACACAAAAGGAACTTATGTGTACTAGACTTATCTATTTAGAGAATCAATTACGCTCCTCCAATAGAAACAAACCCAGAGACATGAGCACATGCCAATTTCCTAACTGGGTTCTGTAGACATTAAGAACAAATGTAATGTCCAAGACGAGAGGCATCATTATGACGACAACAGATTATACCATGGGTTATTTCTCCATTGGAAGGGCAAAGATGTAAATGAGAATTAGATTGAAACAGTTAGTCTGTAAAATATAAAATATTACTCTTTTGGTTTACTTATATGCTCTATTATATAGACAATGAAGGAAACACAATGTATGTACTTTGCTTTAGGTACTTTTCATGCCTGTGGGTTTTTTTTTTATAGTTAAAAATAACATTACATACCCTACTTTTTGTATATATATAATCTACATGAAAAAAATAAAGGTCAATTTATCCAGTAAAAATATCTGGAGTCCATACACCAATATCTACTTGCAAGCTTTCAGCATTGTCATTCTGCATTCCCAGAAAGTACTTTTGTCTGCCAATATTGTGGTGAACACAGAATCCTTCCAATTCCTGACAGCCTGCAAATTGTCTTTCCATATATATATATATATATGTGTACAGTGTGTGTGTATATATATATATATATATATATATATATATACACATTAAAAATAACATGGCTTTTTAAAGTGTTGGTATAATGCAATTTGATGTACCAATACTGTTACATGAAATTGTGATCCACCCATGGCATAATAATAAGAATATATATAAATATGGTTTCAACAGTTGGCTATTGCTTCTATACTCTCTAGATTAGTGATGAATTTCCACTTATTAATAATTTTGACGTAATAATATAATGAGAAAAAATATTAATAATCCCCGTGTTCATAATGAATTAAACATGGTACACAATTGCATCGAAATCTCTCTCTCTTGTGCATAAGGGACAAAAATACATGCAAATCAGTGGAGTGAGAGAGAAAAAGAATTTGAGCTGGATGAAACCCTTGAGCTTGAACTGACACCAAGTAGCCTACAAGAACCTGGGAAGTCGTAATGGTATGTGTACACTTTCCAAGTGATTTATCTTCGGTGTTCACAATACCAATGATACAAAGTTGTGAAGGCATGTTGAGACCGTACGGTAAAATTTCTTGGTTATGAGTCACTCACATGCTGTAATCTATTTAATGCTTTGTTGCTGTTGTTGTTGTTGTTTTTTGTGTGTTTTTTAACCTTTTTTAGTAAGGTTTGAAAAACAGATCATTTTTAAATATTGAAATGTCTGAAGGCTGCTCGTCCTCTCTCTCTTTCTCTCTCAATGTGTTGGTTGGCCAGGCAGCAGAATAATCGACCAACATTGAAACATAGAGATGTACAATAAAAAAAATAATCTTATGGTAAGTCTCCTCAACCACCCACCCCACCTCTCTCTATCTCTCTCTTGGTTGGTCTGTCAGCATATCAGTTGCACCTCAAAATTCGTGAAGAAAAAAAACAAGCGTAGTGGATTTTTGTCTGTGTAATGCAACGATGTCTCTGGATCTATGAATGGTAGTAAAATTTTCAGACCAACCGACCAAAGGAAAGGGGAAAGAGTGAGATGGAGAATAAAAATAGTCCTATGGTCGGTAGCAATGTTAATCAAAGCATAATAAGACTTGGATCAACTGTACATGAATTTAAATGTTTGAATTACCTCTTGTTGGTTCATCATTTTGCTTTGTCTATATTCCCCAGTTGTGTCGATATACTTGCCGGTAACTGAATGGCTGCACATCCAGTGTTTATGAAGCTAACCATGCAGTGTTTGTAGTGCTCTACTTTCTTAATTTAAACCAACTTTCTTCATTAAAACCAACTTTCTTGTTTAAATAATAAGCATGTCTTTTATTTATTTAATCAATATAAATGAAAATAGAAGATCAAGAAAAGAAAAGAAGCAAATTATTAATTTCCAAAGAGGGTTGTGAATAGCTGCATTAGGTGCAGAACTACATTTTCTAGCGGACATACTGGGCAGGGATGTGAAGAGTTCACTCACTCACTCCGTCATTGTATAAATCCGTCGTTGGATCACATTTTCAATAAAAGGAAACTCGCAAACCTCATTTCATTTTTAAAATGTGCACATCTCAAGGTGCATTGTTTTCCTTCTCCAGGACTCCTAGTCCCTAGTCCAAGCTAATTATTCCCCCTCTAATTAGTATTGGAGGACCAGAATTGAAAAGACCATGATCCCAGTCTGATTCCTTAGTCATAGCTAACATACGGAATATCTTCCTCTTTTATCATTGGACTATGTGTGTAGTACAAGTGTGCCATATTGCTCATAGAAATGCGCCTTCGTTGACGTCTTTAAAAAAATTTTTGCCTATCACATGCCTTTCTGTGTCTATTGAGTGTTTATCTCCTCAGTTCTTGCTTTATTTGAGTGTTTTCTGTATTCATTTCATTAATTTGGATGGGTTTTTGAGCCTTGCTTAGCAAGCGGTGCTACAGTAAATTATAATCATTTTCAAACTTACAGTGTTAGAGCAAGTACTGCCTACCCTGTTTAGGTTCCCGGATTTTGTTTTTGTTATGTGTAATTTTTTCTCTTTCAGTGCTTAATATGATGCAGGGTGTGCATGAAAGCAGGTACATGAAGGCCCCAGAGGACACACACCCCACCTGCCTATCGTGCACTGGTTGTGCATGCACAGATGGATATCCGATTTTTTTTTTATATACAGATCAGGTGTGGGATATCGCGGAAAGTCACCGCACATACAGAGGGAAGAAGAAAAGCCCCTCAGCCTCCTTGCCATCACTGGATGAGCACCTTTGTTCCCATGAGGGGTCTGGATCTCTTTCCGTTTTGAGGAAGTCAACTCCCCTGTGGAGCATGATAGTACCGTGACCTCCCTTGTTCGGAGATTGCCCAAAAGCCAAGGATCCCTGACACTTGTTAGGAAGCCATCAGTGCGGTTGAGGGATTTATCCTTGGCCCCTCCCAAGGAAGGGAAAACATCTAAGAGCGAGTTGCACCCTCCAGTTAGGGACGAGGAGTGTCCTCTCAAGGTTGGTGTCCTGGTGACAGAGATAAACAAATCTTGCTTTCCTGAGAGGGAAGAGCAGTGTTCTCGCTCTGATGGATCTGAAGTGGGCTCATCTGTCAGATCATCCTCGCCAGACCGGTCTTTACCCAGACACCGGACACTGATCAGTGGTCACTGGTCGAAGGTTATCCACCTGTAACCAGGCCTCGAGTACCGGTTACAGGTTTTGATTAATTCTCTGGAGTCGGGGATCGAGTCGATAACTCAATATCTACCCCCCCCCCCCACTGTCTGTTCCAGTCTAATCTCTATGAGATATGGGGACCCCCCTTACCAGGAAGAGAGTATTCCTTCTCACCCACCCACCCCATGACGTGATGGATGTATATGCCTTGGTTTCAAGGTGCCCTACCTCAGGATTTCTATTTCTGGACCTTTCTAGTGTCGAATAAAGGGGCAAAGGTTCGGCTCATAATCTACCTTAAACAGATTTCTTTGGGAAGAACGCTTTAAGATGGGGACTAATGGCTCGGTCAGGAGTGACATAACGCCCTGCAACTGGGCGGTCTCCATCGATCTTCAAGATGCGTACATATACATCCCCATGTTCCGGCCACACATAAGATTCCGCCAGTTTTGTCTCGACCAGGAGACTTGATTTCTGTAGGGATCCAGATCCACTAGTATTTCGACGACTGTTTGCTGCACAACATAGATTCTCTTCTGAAGGTCCTGTCCCTCTGTTGATCGGCGGTGACTAGTCTCGGTCTTATCCCAAATCTAGAAAAGTCGAATCTCATCCCTTCTCAGGACTTCTTATATGTGGGCATAAATTTCCTCACCAGCTTTGGGAGGGTACATGTTCCTTCAGACAGGATCGATCAAATCATGTCCATCATAACGGGACTCCTGGCCAAGACCTCATCGTCGGCTCGTCTTTACCTCTCTCTCTTGGGCTCTCTTGGGAAGTGTGAACTGGGCTGCAGACTTAGTTCCCCTAGGGAGACTTTACTTGCGCTCGGTCCAGTTCCTGCTTCTAGCAAACTGCAGATCACACAAGGGCATGTTATCAAGTCGGATCCTCCTGGATGGTTGCTAAATTGGGACCGGTTTCTGGTCAGAGTCCCAACTCACACCCCTGAACCTCACTCCTTTTTGTACATCGACTCATCATCTTCTGGATGGGGTTTTTACCTGGAGCCAGAGGTGGTAGTTCTTAAGGGAGTTTGGTATCGGAAAGAAGCAACCTTTCATATATACAACTTGGAAATGTGGGGAGTGTTCCCAGTCTCACAGGGGTGTCTCAATCTCATAAGGCATCGTTGTGTTATGGTCACCTCAGACAACACATCAGTAGTAGCATACCTCTGGCGTCAGGAAGGTACACACCCTTCTGCGGACAGTCCATTCAGAAGGGGCAGCGTGGTCCCCATGAAATGGTTTCTGCATTAGTCGGTAGCAGGGTCACTTTTCCAACCCTGGAGGAGACCCTTAGTGGACTTGTTTGCTACGAGACTGAACAACAATCTTTATGCCTGTCCATTGTAAGATGAGAGGACCTGGGCAGTGGATACTTTCAGTCAAAAGTGGGATTGTCTGTATGGGTACACCTTTCCACCTTTCAAAATAATTCTGCAGGTGCTCCACCTAAGTCAAGATCTCTACTTCTCAGCTCGTCCTAGTAGCCACTCCCTACCTCATTGGCCTCAATGGTCTGGATTCAACTACCTACTTGATATGTTGATAGAAGAGCTCAGGAGGTTGCTAAAGAGGATGGACCCGCCATTGCAGCATGGGAGGACTCCACTCCACAACATCAGGAGATTACTAATGAGGAGGGACCCGCCGTCGCTGCATAGGAGGTCTCTCCACAGCATCCCGCAGATTCTCCACCTTCACCAGAAATGTTGCCAACTGCATTGTCCAGGCTAACAGGCAATCTACTTCCAGGGTTACGATGGAAAGTGGAGAATCTTCTGCAGTGATCTCCCCAGAAATTTTCAATAGCATCGGGTAAGTGCGTTAGGGTCATAAAATGTTTTAAAAAGCGCACGTTAACGTCATATAAGTGAAACAAATTAATATCAATGAAATAAAACAGAAGTGTATATATTTACATAGTATTATTTATTTTCCTAGGTTATAACAAGGCAAAATATATATCATTTGTTTCTTAGTTTAAATAAATGATACACGTCTTTTCTTCTTTTCGTCATGTATACTGACTGCCACATCAAAATTAAAGTCTTTTAAGGATTGTCCTTCAGTACTGATTGTCATTACGTAGTTCAGTACCCTCTGTGTCAACCTGTTCCTTAAAACACTCTTAATTCTATTCTTTGAGGAGAATGACCTTTCACAATCTGAAAAAGAAAAAGAAATGGAACATAAAATTTATTAACTATTTCGGTTATATTTATGAAGGAATACTTTTTATTTATATCTTTTCTAGATAAAACTGGAAGATAAAGATTGTTCCGTTTATTACTTGGATTGACAAAAAAGATAAATGAGAAACTAATAGGGCAGCACCCGCTTAAGTTAAGGTTTACTGACCAAACTATATTTCTCTTGCTCAGAGTAAACTATGTAAACATAATAATAAAATGCAACTTTCATTCCTCGTCACAACTTAATAAGAACGACAACAATTGCAACTACAACTACTGGTTACTACTATAAAAAAGATATTACAACACACACACACCCCCCCCCCCCAGTAGATCTGAACCAAAATTTAGCAATATGGAAACCTTACCATCAGATCTAGCAATTTCCACCCAAGGGTATAACGTCTTCCATTCATTGTTAAATTCCGTCCTTCATTTCTTGCTCTCTTTCTTTGTGGAAATCATGCTGACGCTATCGGATTCTGAATCACTGCCACTATTGGTGACGCCAATTTCTGATTTTTGTAACCAGACCAACATGGGTCTGGCCGGGCGTTGGGTAATTTTACGTTTCTTGGAAGGTGGTGTGTTAATTTTTCACAAGAATTTTTAATGTAATATGTGTAACTGCTTTCGCTGGTAGTGAAAATGATGGAAATATATATAACACACTACCAGTGGACTCCATCGTCGCTGGCCTATCACATGACTATGTCTGTGCAGACAAAACCGCACCAAAGGTCACTCACCGGCAGTTGCGCAAGCCAGGTACAAAATATAATGGTTAAGTGAGTTAGTAATTATCCTGGATTATATACCAAGAAGAGATAACAGGTGTTATTTGAGTAATATGGCTTTGAATTAGGTGACAGGATGTTTGTTTAACAGATTAATTTTATAAAGGTAGTGGGAAACATTAAAGCGTAGCGGCACAAGAGCATAGTGTAGCAGCAGGTTCTAAAGCATCGGGAGTTATCGGGGGTCTGAAACAATAGTGTAGTGGGCCCGCTACGGTAAAAGGCCCTGGAGAGAACACTGTTCTGTAATTGGTGCAGTAGGAACTCGTTGATCATAGTTGTCCCCCATTAAATGCAGTTGCAGACTTTTTCTCTTTTCGAGGAAAGAGAATGTTCTGTGTACGCTATTAAGCACTATAGGGCAGCCCTATCTAACACCCCTAGTTTTCTAGGGGTTCCGCCATTTAGTCGGATCCTCATCTCTCTGACCTCATCAGGTATTTTGAACAACATAGACTTGTATCACACTCACTGATGCCTTGATGGAATCATTCGTGTGTTGTTTGGGCGTTGTGAAAACTCCCTTATCAACTTTTGAGTTCAGCTTCCATTCGAGAACCCCAACTGCAAAACTGTTCTCTTTAGCATCAGTGAGAAGAAGAGAGCTTCATGCCTTGTCAGTGGAAATGAGTTGCTTACGGTTTAACGGTAACTATGATTCAGTTTCTCTTCTTTGCCAACCTGGATTTCTGGCTAAGAATCGACTACCTTTAGTAGCTCCACTTCCTGTTGGGAACCCCAGTCTCAGTAGTATCTGCGCTTCGATGATCAAGATAGGCTCATTTGCACAGTTAGGGCCTTGAGGTTTTCTTTTGCTTCCTCTAAAGGGAGAGGGAAGGGTCGAAATCTTCTCTTTCTACCTCTCAGAGGTTCCTCTGGTATTTCTGCTGCGACCATTTCCAGGTGGATTGTCCTCACTATGAAAAGAGCTTATCAGTCCCTCTCAGATAGAGATGTTTCTTTCATGAGAATTAAACCTCATGAAGTTAGGGGTATTGCTACATCTTGGGACTCCTTGGATCACTCCTTTTCAGATTATGTTACGAGAATCACCTTCTGATGGTCTCACACTACTTTCTCTTCCTTTTACCTCCGATCTTTGGTGCATAATAGTGAAGTCATTTTTCTGTTGGGACTTGTAGTGTCGGCACACCATGTTGCCAAACCTTCTACTAGCCTACATGAGTAAACACTCCTACCGTAAGGGTCAGTGCAGTTGTTTTCTATACCAGTCTTACTGAGGCCATAATTCTCTATCCTAACTGGTAAAATCAGCACTGTAATAGTAGTAGGTATTGTATTACTGCTATTAATTTTTTTAAAATTTATTTATTTATCTATATATTTATTGGGGGTGGGGGTAAACTAATTTTTATTATGTGATACTTAGCTGCTACTATTGCAAATATTCCATCCTCTCACCCAGCTCTGATGTCCTGTACTCTCTGTCCAAGTCAAAAGATGAAGATATTCCATATGTTGGCTATGACTAAAGGAGTCAGTCTGTTATAATGTACTTTTCAATTCTGGCCATTCAATACTAATTGGAAGAGGGAATACTTAGTTTGGACTAGTAATTAGGAGTCCCACAAAAGGAAAGTGATTCAGCTGTAGCAGATAAATATTACAATATGGAGAAAAATGCCAAAAACAGCAAAGAACTTCTCACATACTTAGTCTTTGCACTAATATGTTTCAACATTTCTATAAAAGAGATCAAGTTACACAGACAGGGCTGAGCAAATTTATTTTTCATCCACTAGTCCAGGACAAGTGGTTTCAGAAAATTCACTTGTCCCACCTTTCTCTTCACTTGCCCCAAAATGGTAATCACTTGCCGAGATTTGATGAGATGTATGTACTTAATCCATAGAAAAAACAAACGAAATAATATACAACATAATTATTTCTTAAAGAATTTAATTTTTTAAAAACATTGGTTGTTATACATTCGGCTTCTTCATGTTCATGTATATATGTTTTAGCTGATGGATTTGAAAAAATGTCCATGTATATGTCTGCCACCTGAACCAGCACTAAGCCAGCAGTTGATAGCTTTGTCTGGGTTAAAGTCCTCAATATATTGTGCTGCACAGGCCTTGTGGGGTCCAGATCTGTCATGAGACTTGATTGGTTCAATCCTGAATTTGTCAGTTCACTGAAAAATACACTGGGTGAATTTCCAACCTGTGCCAGTTTTGGATATTGTTTGCAATAACTGCAAAACATCTTTCCTTCCAAGTCGATACATTCAAGCCAGGGATAACAATCAACCCAATTTAGCTGAAAACTTCTGTTTCTTAGTAGTTTCATATTTGACATTTTTTGCCACCACGGATTCTTGCTTATGTCTCTTTGGAGAAATAGCTACCGCACACTCAGTAGAAGTCTTACATTTTATCCCTCCACTTTCACAAAAATGTTCCTTCTTCGAATCGCCCTTATTACCTTCCTTTCGAAGATAATTTGCAAATTCATTTTATCCACAGATTAACTATCAGCTTGCTTGACAACTACTTCTAAAGTGATGATAACATACATTTTCTCTTTTAAATACGATCAGAGTCAGATCATTAATTAGCATAATTGTTTCGCTTCAAATGTAATATCGCACATGGAAGTTAATCATCTGTATAATCAATTAAAAATTAAAGAATCATTACTGTCATTTATTCAGTTCATAAAGGTAACCAACACAGATGTCGGTAAAATACCTTTCATTAATTTAATTACGCTGACTCGCTAGATTAAAATCAGAGTGAGCCGCTCGTGAGGATCTGATTTGAGTAAACACAGTGCAACAAAGTCGCTTTAAACACTGCTAATTAATCATACCAGCTTTGTTTTATTTTACCTGTTTTGATTTGCCGATAATTTGGTTGCTTAGCCCAGTATGCAGTCAAGCAGTAACAGAACGTGCACATATGCGATAGTTATCACTGACCACCTGTAGGTGTTATACAGGATGTAAGTGTATACATGGAGAGGGTAGCATCAAGTTTTCATTACGCCCGGAGGGCATGAATGTCCAAATAAAGGTAGATATAGTGATTAAAGCACGAAAATAAGGACTTGACCGACTTGGAAAATTTTACTTGCCCGACTTCGAAAATGAATAGTCCGGGAAGTCGGGCTATGGGATTTGCTCAGCCCTGACAGATAGTAACAGTGTGTATCTTTTTTAATAGATAATAAGTCTGCATTTATATCCAAACGATTTCTGATATGACACATAGCAACATGGATATAACACTTGAAACAAATATATGTTTAATATTAAAGGGGAACTTGAAAAAAAGACGAAAACGTTCCTGGTACCTCATGTATGTATATATGTGCATTCATTGGACAATATCTCTGTCTCTAAGTATGCATGCATATATGTATGTACTTGATTGTAGGTTTATATCTATTTTTATTACATACGTATGTATATATGTATGTGTGTGTATCAAATCAATGGATGTATCTTTTTATGTACGTATGACTGGCTGGATAGACGACTGTTTAATATATGTTATTCAGGATGAATAAGGGTTACATTAAGGACAGTATTTTATCAACATAATTTGAAGAAAAAGGCGAGTTAAGCTGACCGAGAATTTTTTAAAAATACTCACATACATTTTATCACAATTTATCAAATTCCAGCATAGGTACGAATAAATATAAAAGAAATGCAAAACAATCATTGTGCCATAAAACAAACCATGTGTATAAATAGAACGGGGTAATGAAATGTGATGATGTGTGTTAACCATTACTTAATATATACATATGGAGAAAACGGCTTCACATACCCATGATCCGTTGAACAAAACGATTCACTGACTTTTTATAACTAGTCTTTGCACAGATGTGGGTGACTTAAGAAGACAATATACCACATGTTGTCACTACTATGATAGAACATTTTGCGTGTAGGAATGACATTTTATTTTACTTTGCTAGGAAGCTTTACTACCTGCCATCAAGGGCATTAACCTGTTCCATACAGCCATCCATGCTTCCAAAAATGTTTCAAATAAAATACTATCTTCCTGACTGAATAAATTAACCCCGTCATTCACCTCTTAAGTATCAATCACATTCTCAACAAAATTATTGCGTTAAGCAAGTAATATTTCTCAGCTTAAAATAATACGTTTCACCCTCTCGTCAACCTCGTTTCTACTTAGTTTACATATCATTGATTTATCAATAGTCGGGACAGATCATTTTACTATTTCAGATAGATGGAAAAGCATGTACCAGAAACCAAATGCTACTTGGGATTTAAATTTAATTGAATGTTTTTCAAGTGAATCAAGTCATCCCTTAATTCCAGATTTACTCTCCAGATAGTTTCTTCACGGCTTAGAGTTCTGACTCTTAGTTAAATTAAAAATAGCAAAGACTATTTTTTTAGTGGACCACCTACATTACTGCTGAAAGACCCCATACTATTGTGATATTGAATCATTAATTGAAGTGATAAGCTATATTTGTTGTACTTCAAAATCACAATAGAAATATATATTGACAGTGATAGATGACTTTTTCAAAATACGCATTGGCTGAGAGAGTGAAAACAAAAAAAGGAAGATTTCATTCGTGACAGTTTCAGTGAAATCTTCAAGCTAGATAAATAACATATCTGGACAAACAAACAAAAAAACATCAACACAATTCATCAAACAACATTAAACTCTGCCCTTACTATTGCCGACAGGATGCTTTTGAAACAATGGCCCACCATAAAAAAACAACGGACTTTGAAGATATTTTAAAGCTGATCATTCCAGTTTCACTAGGCCAGGTCACAATTGACTACCTGATAGCTAATGGATCATAAATTGAAACACAATTGTTGCAAAATAGATATATTACATTTAGTTGTTAGGTAAATAGAGTATGAGATGAGAGAAACTGTAAAACAACAACATCTGTGAGAAGTTACAGAGATAAAATGATTTGGTCAAGGTCATTGGACACTATGAATCCATGAGAATGAAATACAAAACGGTATACAAAGCATTGATGGTCAGAGGCAAGTATGGAAACAGTTTCAGCTGGTGTAGGTATTTCAACACTAACATTTGCAGGATTCAGCACACCAGTCATGGGAATTATTTCAAAAACGTTGAATGAAACATTAATTTGCAAGCAAGTTTTAAAACATGATGATATAGTAACACCAGTCATCGCTAAGTTAAACAGTATCAAGAAAGTTTTATCTATGATGTTTACATACTTAACTTTTGTTTATGATTGTAATTTGTATGGTCATTTGAAAATACATCCTTAACTTTTGTACATGCTTGTAAGTTGTGACATGTGTCAGGTAGGACAGTTTTTTTCCATTACAATTACTCATTCTGATGTGACATAGATTATGTAGGCATGTGTATTTATACGCAGATTTTGGTAAACAAATTCATTCCTGTTCTAGAATTCTGGTTCTAAAGATCAGTCTGTAAGTAATCCATTTTAGTAACTACAGTTGTATTGTTGAAATCAGATATAATATGAGAGGAATTATTTGTTTACAATATTCATTGGAATTACTAAAGTGCTCATTGACTTTTGGATTAATACATGATTTTAGGATTATGTGAACTCATTCAAATACATTCTGGATTACATCTTTGTGGTACATCAGGACATACAAGGCTATTAGAATTTATTTAAAACATTCTGTTATTTTGGACTTGTGATTAAGACATTAAGGATTATTTGAAATTCAACTCACAAATTGTAAGTGTCTTTTGAATTTTCACTCTAATTGTTTGGAAATAAATTGGTTGTTGATTTTACTTGTTTTTATTGGTTCCACTTTCTTTCTGTTACATATTTTAAGACCTAGAGTAGTAACAGAAGTGATAGGCAAAATGATCAGTGAATATAAAGTCATTGATGTGGAATTTACAATTTAATGAGTACAATGATATAAACAATCTTAATCGGGGGAAAAAAAATACGAAAGAAATAAATTGACATAAAAAATCATATTCAAATTATTGGTGCAAATGAAGAGAGGTACATGACAATTGTGTAACTTTTTGAGAAACATATATATTTCACCAACCCAATAGATAGCAACTATGGCAAACTGTCCGTCATTACAGAGAATTGATTCTGTTGTTGGGTATTACAATGTTTCTATTGAACAAATAAATAGCACATTCGCCAACTCCAATGAAAACCTTGAAACAAACACTTTTAATTCCTGATGGGCATTGTAACCTAGATATGTACATGTAAAAAGTCAAGGACGGAATAACTGCAAATGGTGACGACTAAGAAAGTATTGATGATGAATGTTTGAAAGAAGACTTAAAAGTAAAAACCGCTCCTAGTAACAGTTACACAGGATGGATAACCAACTACAATGCTAAATTTTTGGGAGTCGGATGCAGTTTGTGGGTTTTTGAAACAAAAAAATGTGTACATTTTCCTGTCTAAAAATCATTACCACAAGCAAATTACGGTAATGGTTATTACTGATGTTTGCTTGAGTTTGACCAGTTAAAGTGTGTTTCACAGTGATTTTGCTTGTATCTGTGTTAATGGGCATTACAACAATTACAGAGTGGTACCATCAAAAGATTGAGTATCAGCACAGGAGATGAGGATGGCAAAGCAATAGAGTTTTAAGGTATGCCTGTAATGTATGTTTTTCACATTATGTAAAAACAATGTTTGGAGAAATATCGGTGAAAGGTCCCAGTGAAGCTTTAAACACGGAGTCAAAAACAGGTACAATAAGATACAAGACTAGTTCAAACGATTCACAGGACTTGGACTTCAACAATAACTCTATAGTTATAGTTATCTGGCAGATCCGGTAGAAAAAGTGGATGCCAGACATATGACTATTGTGCAAAAGAGAGTTGATATCAAGACACTAAAATGTACACAATAGCTTTGCTACAGTTTGCCTATGACCCTATTAATCATTTTTGTCAGTTTCTTTTGCAAGGGAGATACATTTATTCATCTGGTACAAGTTGTTATGATGGTAACTGGAAGTCCTTGCAATTGTCGTAAAGATATGTTGGTATCACCAAACCAGCTTCTAAGATCCAACCTGCGTCACTAAAATCTGAAATTTTGGGAAAATATTTTTTACCCACATAATTTGTTCATCATTTCTCTATCTAACGTTTTCAGCTGGTATGTACTGGTTCATTGTACGACCATAGTTTTGTTAGCGCTTATGATATACAACCTTGATTTGACCCTGCATAGTCGCTGTCAATGTTTATTTTTTCCACCATCATCAACATAGTATTCATTATTTCTTTTGGCATTCCTATGTGGCATAATGATAATACCACCTCTAATTCCTGTTTCAATTGTCAAAAACATGCCACAATCTGTCGAAAGTTCACGTTCCACACCTGATATCTTTAAACTCGCATCATGAGCTAAACTGGTACTAGAATAGCGCGCTTGGTTAAGTTTGTAGTGTGACTCACAGACATGTCGAAACTATTAAAAAATGTCGCACAATATCAAAGAATCTTTCTTCACATGTCATGAAGGTCACTGAGTATGTTAAATTTGAAGCGTGACATGCTATCATTAACACACTGGTAATCGTCATCAGATATGTTAGAGTCACTTGGACTTGAATAAAACTATTTTGGGTGGTATAGCTCTCTCACAGTAATGATGTCTTGTGTTAAAATGTTTCTCATCTTCATTTGCGAATACCATAGGTTTTGCATTTTTCAGTTCGGCGTAGACTTGTCTCGCTATCTTACCCAGCCAGTTACAAACACATGAAATCAATATGTACCTCTGTAAACTATTGGTCTGTAGCATATATGACTTTTCTTGACATACATACAAAACCCTGTTGTGATCTGCTTAGCTGCTATAACTTCGTTGTACGACAACATCCAGGATTGCAATTATGTGATTCATCCGTTTTAACTAGTACACTTTCCAAATCGCAATAAACAATATATGGGACTTTCACTTGATGATTAATTTGACTACTGAACCTTTTTTTAGGCATGATGTCTATGGAACTGTTTAAGAGGTAACACAGACTTTTGTGATCTGATATGTTTTCTGGTACATTGAAAGCGTTCAAGCATTTTTGCAGATGTATTTTTTCCCATCATGATTTGCTTATTTGTGATAATACCGATCTGAATAAATCTTGTATGCCAACGTAATAACTTGTTTTCATTCCACCAAATAGAATCAACATGTCAACATGCTTATCTTTTTTTTTTCTGTCACTCTACTTGCTCTATTATATTTGTCTTTAACTATTTCATTGAGATTTACAGAGATGTCGAATTGTAGCTCAGTTTTTGTATCCAGTGTAATGATCCGGGATATCTGTCCAACCAATGACTGTATCTAACCAAATTGTATTATGATGGCCTTTGGAGATTATGTAGGGGTACTTAAAACGTACTAAGTAGAGTCAAAGAAACATTTGTCATCCCCATTTATCACGTTTATGAAAGCCTGTTTGTTTTTAACCCACTCAGATATATGAGCTTACTCTTATTGATTTTTACCTATATGTTTGCAATGTCAAGATTTCAATTCCATCAAACATCCATCTCGTGTTTTCGCCTATTTCCTGGCCAAATTTGCTATGTAAAATTTCAAATAAATGCTGAGTTACATTATCCTTTTCATCTCCATTCATTTTGTTAAAAGGTGTTGTTTTGTGATTAAACAAAATCTATGTACTCAACATTCTCTACATCATGGTTTGTGATTTGCCCTGTTGCTGGCCTCTTCATAAGTCGGACAGTGAAGTCTAGCTGAACCTTTAATGAACCAAATATGCTGTTGAATTAGGACTTACAGGGTAGATAATATATGACAGCAAGAGTGAGAAGTTTTAATTATTTAGTGAATCATTTATATTTTATTTGTTGTGCGTGGGCCACGCTAAAAAGATCAACTATTTTAAATTCAAAAGTGTTTTCGTACTGTCATATATTATATAATTCTGGTAAATGAACCCTTTTAAAATACCTGCCATCAGTGCCCCATATCCGTGTAATTTGATGTTTGCTGTCTGAAGAAGTAATTATTACCTTACATACGTGATTTATGAATGCATTTTAAGCCGAGCACATTACTTAGTATCAAAGTCATTGTATCCATGTATGTAAATGTAAATTGACTGATATTTTTATCTTCCATTTATTAAAATATCTGTGTATGTATCAAATATATTAGACACGATATAAAGAAAAAAGTGCTTTGCATTTATTTAAATGAATAACTTGTCATGTGTGTGATTTTTTGAGATTCAGCATTTTTTTATGTGAGGAAAAATATATTATCCAGGAGCTCCCGTTTTAAAAAAAATATATTTGTAGTTCTACAGATCCTGTATCAAGTATAAGATCCATACCCCAATGTTGTTCGTCCATGCATATAAAAACCCTTTTTAGATAGTTGACGTCACCCTAAGCGTCGTCAGTTGATGTCGGACGTAGCGTCGACGTCACCCAAAGCGTCGTCAGTTTAGGTCAGAATGTTCCTAGAATTTTTTAGGAATATACTGCAGTTGCAGTTAGATCCATATATTTTAAAGTTCATGCTTTCCCTGTTTGTTTCAGTGTGTTATATGTTGAATAAGATCAATGTTTCAAAACAATATATGCAAGTTTGTGGCTTCATGTAAATATTAATGTGTAATAGAATTACATATACCTAATATAGACCATATTGATGTAAATTTGCATGTTTTTGTGTAACTTTGGAAAATAAGTCGTATTGTACTATAATGTAATGATATACGAGTCAGCGTTCTGTGTAAAAGCACACAAAACAGCTGAAGTATTTTCTATTTTTGAAACCTGTATTCATTTTCATGTTAATATCCATTTTCATAAATGACAATGAGGATGGTTTAGTGCACAACTTTTTGAAACTGGCCTTCGTAGCAAACTTGTATCCATATAGTTACTTCCATGAGTATGTCTGAATGATGTGTTATATATATATATATATATATATATATATATATATATATATATATATATATATATATATATATATATATATATATATATATATATATATATATATAACTTGGGTTTTTCATTTTTGGCATGGAAATCGAATAAATGTTTATGGCGAACTTTGCCATCATGTGTTGCTTACGTACGCACGCCAACACAAACTGAGCATCCCATGTTAGAATATAAACCCGAATACAGTGTAAATTTAGCACCAAAAAGACTTATTTCTACGACTATAAGATTGTGTTGAGATTGTTCATTCCAGTTTTGTGGTTAACACTATGCTGGAGGTATTCCACGAGTAAATTCTCCAATAATTTCTCAGCACATATGCGATGTGTAGAGAAGGTCGGGTGGAATTTATTGCCCTTAAAAAAATATGAAAGCTGCACAGGATATACGAATACAAGATTCAGCTAGATTAGTTAACAAAACTTGATTCACCGGTTTATTTAGTAGATAAAAGGCAGATAAAAACACAATCGTGACGTTTTTATACCATGGATGTGCTTTGGTTGTAGAACATTGCTGTGAAGTTTTAATGTAGTGAGTTTTATTTTAACGATTCTTTCGTTTCGGAAACTTCCATACGTGAGCAATCTGGAATCAGTTATTATGTTCTTACGTCACTGACCTTAGCACTAACGTCGAACGTCCAAAAGGAAATGGTCCAAAGGTTATGATTAAGCACTATGCTGTCCTCATCTACAATAGAAGGGTAATCCAACGGGGTACATGAGAATGGTTGATTTCAAGTACACTTTTCGATAAGGTACGCTTATCACAGTGTAAAGAAACTAGTGAAAAGGCAAGCATGTCACGTGCAACTGAACGCAACCCAAACACAATTACATTGAGGGATTGGCAAAGGCAAGTGTTGAACACGTTTACGTACTGCCCTAGTGTTAGTATTATACGATTTGTGTCAAATCTGAAGCCTGTGGTATATTTTGGCTATGTATTTTCTGTTTGAGAAGTAGTCATCCGGAAACATAGTCTTGTTCAAGTGCGTAAACGGGTTGAGTAGGAATAAAGATGATGACCTCAAGACAGCCATCTTGCTTTAGTACATAAACTAGGGATAAATATGGCGGCTTCTGTGTCAGTCTTTTTGCTTCTATCGAAGAGAGAATAAACCTCGGTTACATTTTGGTCTGAACAATGCCGTTACACAACTACCACCAAGGTCGCCGAAACGTCTTGCCAGAGATCAATGCAAAGCGTACTTCAGGTCAGAGCACAGCGAAAACACAGCCCTGTTCTACCTCAAGAAGTGTATTAAACCTAACTGAAAAACCAAGACTCATCTAAACAGTACATGCTTATAATCAAGGCTCTGTGTTTTGATGATGTTCTGACCATGAACAACGTCACAAAGTAGATGATAAAGAACTCAAGATATCGTGCAGAAATTATTTTCGTTCTTAGATTCACCATGACCTTGACCTTTGATATTTTGACCGCCAAATCAAAACGTGTCTTTTAAGTCAAATGCAAGGGATTTGCAAAGTTTAGTCAATGTATCTGGTACACAATCAAATTATTGTGTGGAACAGTAGATCTTTTTCAGATCCTGCTACCTTGCCCTTTCACCTTTTGAGCCCGAAATATACAGGTTTCTTCTTGCCTCAAAATGCAAGCAACTTGCATTGTTTCGTAATGGTCGATGGTAGAGAACTTGAGCTATTGTGCGGAAACGAAATCAGGGACAGACGAATGGACAACATCATAACACTATATAAACATTGTTTGGGGCTTGAATGCATCTTTAATAGTATCTCAAAAATGCTGAAGAATGTTTGATAAATGCAACCAAGGGACAGACAGGGTATTAGAAAAATCCTTAAACGATTCCCAAATACACGGCGCAGATTAAAACTTTTTTTTAAATTTTTTTTAAATTTTTTTTTATGTGTGTGATATATTGTAAACTCAACGTTCAGAGTAAGTGAAATCCAACAATTGAAACACAAGAAAGAATGCAGCAGAGACGAAAGGAAGAGATGAATCTGCTTGTACAACAGCAGCAGCAACACTAACAACAGTCAAGACCCAAGATTCAGATTTTTTTTTTTTAAAAATATTAAATTGTTTTGTGCCCTATGGTTTCGCACTCTTGTTGAATAAGCATTTCAATGGGGCATAACTATTTCATGATTTAGAATAAAATGATCTAAGCCCCATACTTTGGAAAATGACACTCAAACATGACCTAAATACTATAATTTAAAGTATATAAACTTTCACGATTATAATAGCAACTATTCTGTTATAAAGATATCAGCACTTCAACTTTTACTTTCTACGAAATATTCTTAAAAGTATGATCTTTTTTCTTTTTTTTTTTCGTGCCTTCCGTAAGTGAGTACTCTACACAATTCTTGAAAACGGCACGAAATCTGTCATACAGCGGAGATTTAGAGAATCTGTCATATGCGTTTGTGTTGGTGTTGGATAAGGAAAGCCTCGATTTGGGGCAGAATTTGCAAGCAAATACAAGCCTTTTGCAGTGTTTTTGCTAACAAGCCCTGACCCCAAGGATGGGATTTGCCTATCGCGTACCAACGCATATGATGGGTTGTATTTCTCTCATTTCAAAGACAAAAAAGTAGTGGAAAAGAACATGGAGCATCGTCGATATATGTAGCTAGACAGATACTGTGCATTTGTTTTCTTTCTAAGTTACTTTGTCCGAGAGAGTTCAGAAAGTTACTTTACTGTAAATTGTTTGCAACCAATATTTGTTGCAAACTATAGTCTGGTACTTATATAACAGTTGAACTTTCCTGTTTAAAAGTAAAATTTTCAGTACAAATGCAGATGTTGATAAAGTCATAAACAAGATAACATCTAGTTTCATCGAGTGCTAATATGTAGGATATATTTATCGCACATGGCTTTCTCATATGGACAAACTGTCTCACATACATGGAAATGAGAAAAAAGAGATTGCAGAAGCATAGGTTGCGATAGTGCGAATTTCACCAAGAGTAAGGTAGAAATACTAGATAGAATTATTAGGTCACTGAGTTCAGTCTAGAACTCTCAGAAGAGTTAACACTTCACAATATGATTGAACTGGTTATCATTCAATTAAAAAGAATATGCAAGAAAAGTGGGTTTCCTGTATTTCTTTCTGGCTGTCTCTATTTAAAAATAACAAGCGATGTATTGTTCACAGTTTATATTTTTATTTGATATAAATAATGTTATTACATTTTGTTTTTCATATACAAATTTATAAACCGTGATCTCGATGGGTCATAAATATCAGCATGGGGGATGTTAAAGATGAATGAGGATTATCTGATAACAACCATATTCAATGCAGTGCTGAAGTAATCAAATTTTCACATCCATGTTGCTGAGAAGCATCGTCTATGACATATGGTTGATTTAGCACCGTCATCCAAGGTAGCGCGGAGTGAGCAGGGTTACTGTTTCAAAACTGACGTATTATAAAGGATTGCAATCCAACGTATATTTCAGTCAACTTACCTGAGATATACAAATGACAATTCTAAGCACAAGACGCAGTTATCTCCAGACGTAATTAGACCCCTCCAAATGCAAATTCACGTGCAAATCTCGGCATTGGGTTGTTTAGACATTGCAAAATAACGCAATACTCCCATGACAAGCGGCATCTTTACGACGGACAACGATACGATCATATGTTGTTTCTCCTTTGGAAAAACATGTAAAATGCGATGTTGATTGAAACTGTTAGTGTATATAATATCAAAAAACACTCTAATCGTTTTGATTTTGTTTATATATAACCAACGTCGAAATGGTTGGAACAATCGCAGCTTGATTCAGTCATAATATAGAAGCACATGCAGGCAAACAAGATCCATTTAATGATTAACATATGTTCAGACGCTTTAGTTCAAATGCGAGAACGGCCTAAGTAGTAGTAAACTGCCGCCGGTGCAGCACCGGTGAGGATGGAATGTGGTCAAACAAAGGTCATGCATTCCAGAGCACACCACCGGTGCAGCACCGGTTAGGATGGAATGCGGTCAAACAAAGGTCATGCATTTCATAGCACACCGCCGGTGCGTGGGGGGTTAAACAAAGGTCACACTAGGTAAACTATCGTCATTGTAAGCAACCATTTAGAGGGGAGAATGAATCCTAGATATTTTACATTAACATGTCAATTAAGTTCATTCACATGTGAAGAGGCGTTGCTATAGAGAATACCTATTAGTGAATTATACTAGTTATCAGAACAGAGAAACGTTTCTTGTATACTTAATGAGAAATATTCGCAAATTAAGATCATGCAAGGTAAACTACTTGTACCACTGTTTGGAAGGATATGGTGTACATTACCATTTCTTTTTATTGCCTGTTAGATTTTTGAGACTAAATCAAAACCATACAAGGTAAACTTGTCTGCCATCAAATCTACCAGTCAGGTAATTATACTGAATTCTCTATTTTGTTGAAACAATGATAGATATCATTTATTTACACCTTAAATTCTCACCTCGCTCAGCATATGAAACCAAATGTACATTAATAGATATGATCTCCTACCCAGTCACTCGATCCATGGAAGCATTAATAAAAATGTTCCATTCTCATCCCACTCAATCTTTCGCCATATGAAATCATTTATAGATACAATCTACTTTTCATTAAGATAAAACATTAAGATCTACTTAAAATGGTGGGAATACATTTTTGGAAAATATTAGCATATCATTTACTATACTATACTCAGGATATGATGTACATTACCATTTCTTTTTATTGCCTGCTAGATTTTTGAGACTAAATCAAAACCATACAAGGTAAACTTGTCTACCATCAAAGAGAATCCAACATCAAAGTGTACCTGTCATCTGATTTTATTTATCCATAGATGTATTTATTTTTATTTAAAATTAATTGATCAATATGTGTACAAATTAATATGTAGACGTCGTTTAATTTCAGCATATGCAATGTTAGGCTGTATCTAATTGAAAATCCCTAAATGGTCACTTAAATTTAAAATGTAAGACGTTTATTAAGAGTATAAAACTACACATTCAGATAAAACTTTTAATATCAAAACGAAGATAAAATCACACGTCAAACGTACCCCCTTCCTAATTTTGATTTCAATCTAAAGAAAAAAGATCACGATCAAAGTTATACACATATTATTAGTACATCCCTTAAAAAAAATTAACAAAAGTAAAATGTGACTTGAGAACTAATCTACTCAACAAATAAAAAAAACCACACACACATCCCTAATTTTGATTTCAATCTAAAGAAGAAAAAAATAACAAAAACCAATCCCTAATTTTGATTTCAATCTAAAGAAAAAAGATCACGATCAAAGTTATAAACATATTATTATTACATCCCTTAAAAAAATTACCAAAAGTAAAATATCACTTAAAAACTAATCTACTCAAATTTTAAAAATCACACACACACACACACACTCCTAAACAAATCCACTTAGATAAAAAAAAATGGAGGATACAAACACACACATGCACATATATATTTAATTTTGATATCAATGTAAATAAAAAAACAAAACCAATCAAAATGATATGTATATTATTATACTCTGAATATATGATCACAAAATATCAAACTTGTTTTAAAATGTATCTACTTATATAAAAGGAACAAGACGCACACAGACAAATACACACATCCCTAATTTTGATTTCAATCTAAAGAAAAAAAGATCACGATCAAAGTTATAAACATATTATTATTACATCCCTTAAAAAAATTACCAAAAGTAAAATGTGACTTAAAAACTAATCTACTCAAATTTTAAAATAACACACACACTCCTAAACAAATCCACTTAGATAAAAATAAATTGAAGATACAAACACAAATGCACACATATATTTAATTTTGATATCAATGTAAATAAAATTAAAAAAAAAACAATCAAAATTATATGTATATTATTATAGTCTGAATATATGATCACAAAATAAACTTGTTTTAAAATGTATCTACTCAACAAATAAAAAAAAAACACATCCCTAATTTTGATTTCAATCTAAAGAAAAAATAATAATAAAAAAAACAATCCCTAATTTTGATTTCAATCTAAAGAAAAAAGATCACGACCAAAGTTATAAACATATTATTATTACATCCCTTAAAGAATTACCAAAAGTAAAATGTGACTTAAAAACTAATCTACTCAAATTTTAAAAATCACGCACACACACATACACACACACACTCCTAAACAAATCCACTTAGATAAAAATAAATTGAAGATACAAACACACAAATGCACACATATATTTTATTTTGATATCAATGTAAATAAAATTAAAAAAAAAACAAAAAACAAAACAATCAAAATTTTATGTATATTATTACACTCTGAATATATGATCACAAAATATCAAACTTGTTTTAAAATGTATCTACTCAACAAATAAAAAAAAACACATCCCTAATTTTGATTTCAATATAAAGAAAAAAATAATAATAAAAAACCAATCCCTAATTTTGATTTCAATCTAAAGAAAGAAGATCACGATCAAAGTTATAAACATATTATTATTACATTTCTTAAAAAAATTACCAAAAGTAAAATGTGACTTAAAAACTAATCTACTCAAATTTTAAAAATCACACACACACACACACTTATGCACACACACACGAACACACGTGTATTTTGTAATGGCAAGTAAAGGGAGAGAACAGAAAATGAAATATAATTCAGTTTATCACTGCTAAATTTTCAATCATAATAGCAAACTTAAATCATGAAAGAAAGAAAAGATACAAGCAAAGAGATATTAAACGAAAAAAGATAAAGTTGTAATATAAATTTTATTTCACACATTAAATAAACAAGATACATAGACTCATTATTTAGTATACACTTATAGCAATACATTGTCTCTTTCTTTTGCTTTAATTTTGTAATGTCCATAGGCTAAACTTTCAATACCATCATCTAGCAAATATCGTTTATCATCCAAGCAGGAAAGACCAGTTTTAACTATTTTTTCACAAAACAGTTGATGAGAATGACTTCTAATTAAGCACATGCTGGAGCGTACTTTAGATTCCTGAAACAATGTTTGTTTATATGTTTCGAATCGTAGATCCTTTTTTACTGTCACTTTAGCAATGCCTTTTGCTTTCTTTTCTTGTTTTCCATCACAGACAAAAACATACATTTTTGGTCTCAGAGCACACATATAATGTATAGGCTTTCCATTCATTTCATCTTTCATTTTACCAAGAACTTTTTTGTTTTCATTGCTATGAGGAAAGTGATCTTTCGGATAATCTGAAGTATCAAATAAATCCAGACGCTCCTTCATGTCATCATAAATATTCTCTGTTTCACAGTTAAACAACAAACTATCTGTATCAGTCATTTGCAATTGAAGTTTGTCTCTGTATAATTGTTTCAGGTAATTATAATAAAAATCATACATAGCAAGCTTGGAGATATCCAATATACACATTCCCGAGTAACTCGGCTTAAAAAGTTTCACTTTTGCACGACTTAATTCCACTGCCACTAGATCTTCACTAAATATTTTACAAGTTTTGAAAGTTGACTTTCTTGTGAGTTTCTGGAGTTTCTTCTTAGTCTGAACCAAGGTCACATCGACATGTTTTCGAACGTTCTCCATTGTCTTGCCTGTAATAAATTAATACTCATAATAAAGTTTGTAATACAAATTATTAAGAAGACTTTTTTTTATAACTTATGCGAAAATGAAAAATGATAATAATTTAAATGATAATTTGCACCTTGTTAAAGATATCAATTTATAATATTATTGATAAAATCATGTAATGGAAAAAATTTCAAAAGTACTATACAAAATCTAATTCAGTTACAATAGCTTCAAAAATATAGATTCATTGATTTTTTTAATCACAAAAATATACTAACCAAATACTGAACAGTTCATCAACTTGTAGAAATTTTTCTCAAAGGTAGTCTTTGCTTTCTTTCTCATTTCTGTGTTATGAAGAACATAGCGTTTCATCCAACTTTCTTGAAAGAATTCCAGCACTCTGTGGAGCTGCTTTATTTCCATTCCTAGTTGTAAATACAGTTGAAGATTTCTGTAATGTACTATGTAATGATCCTTGTCCTCCAATGTTGTCACCAATTTTTCGATTTTATGTCTTACAGGAAATATATTATCTTCTTCAGATATTCCATGTAATTTTTTCCAAACTCTCTTAGCATAAAGCGATAATTGATCATCCGGAATGTTTTTTTTTTCCTGGACATAGTGGTAAACAATTATGATCATCATGTAAATGTTCTGGATACTTTAAGGAGACTTCTAAAATAAAACCTTTATCACCATCCTTTGATACTACTGAAATATCAAAGTCCTTTACTTCCTCATCACTTAAGAATTTGAATGAACTTTTAGGTAGTTTATGAAGCATTGCATAACCATAAAGATTATTGATATCTAAATATTGTAAATATGACGTCGGTTTTGATGGATTATAGTTTTGTTCTCCAAATAAAGGATTGTTTGCGCTTTTGTAACGATTAGAAATCTGGGAAACTCCAACTCTTATTCCTTTTCCTATACATAAAATTTGATCAATATCAGTCATTAATTCAAGACATACTCCACTCATTTTTAAACATGCTGACCAAGAAAGTCCAGGAGAACTATAAAAATGGCAAGGATCTAATTCATATTGGTTTAAGCACATGTTTCGAAACTGTTCGAAAACATCGCACAAAAGAATCACATCTGTTTTTAGATATAAATCGTGGTAATCACCTAAATCGTTTAGCTTGAACGTTTGAAATACAGTACAAGCATGATGATATTCCAAGTCAGAGATTGACTCTCTTTTTAGATCAGAATAAAATGCATTTTGGGGTGGTAGCTGAGTTTCTTGAAATTTACTCTCATCATCCATGTAGTCATATGGATATACGCCTTTACGTAATAGCAATTCAGCGTGAGATGGTAATGGTAATTCTTGCTGAAAATGTCTAATTGCTTTTATCCCATCACAAGACAAATTTTCCACTAGTGCTTCTAATGATGAATTTAAGAATTGGAAACTGTCAATAAAACGAAGAGATCCCAATGAAAAACTGACATAGCGCTCTAAATTTTGTGGAATGCACTTAATATCAGTATCTTTGAATTGCCCAATGCTCTGACAGAGAATATGTCCATCCAAATGTTTGAAACCATGGAAAATGATTGGAATAAATTTATACTGTTGGCACTGTAAGTTACAATTTTGATGTGCTAATCCAAAAACTTTACCACTTACATGACAATGATGTCTAACTGTTTTATCTTTATCACTAAATAGCTTGCGACAAATGCAACACTCTTTAGCTAGCATGAAATTTATTTCATCTTCTTTAGATATTTTCATTGGTTCTATCTTCTCTAAAATCTCTTCTATCTCTTTACCACTTACATGACAATGATGTCTAACTGTTTTATCTTTATCACTTAATAGCTTGCGACAAATGCAACACTCTTTAGCTAGCATGAAATTTATTTCATCTTCTTTAGATATTTTCATTGGTTCTATCTTCTCTAAAATCTCTTCTATCTCTTGTTTTTCTTTCCATAGACATTCAATCAGCTTTTTAGCAACATCTTCTCCTCGGCAAATGATTGCAGGTTTTGTATACTTTGAATCAATACAAACAACTTTGTATCCAAAACTGCAAGGTTCTAACAAAGTGGTTGGAGTTGTGTTTGATTCTGCTGGATTTGGAGAGCATGAAACAAGTTTTTTGTTTAAAGTTTCAAAATCTCCATAAATCACAAATGGTACTCTTAATTGTTTTTCAAATTCTTTAAACTCTAACATATTGTTTTTCCCAGGTTCTGGTAATTCAACTTTTTGAGCACCATGTACAGAGCAGTATTGCAAGTGATCATCTAATAATATCTCTCGTGTAAATCCTTGTAAACAATAGGGACAAAAGAAATGTTTATGACCATGTGATTTTAGTCTGAATAAAAATTTGTTTAAATCTTTTATGGTACAATAATGGTGCATTTCCTTACTTTTTAAAAGCAATAAATTTACATGACGAACTCTTCTCAATTTTTTCGTTATCCTTATGGGAAGTATTTCACTGTTTTCAAATGTAAACATGTTAACAGAAATGTTTTGATTTTGAGTTTCAAATTTATCCAGTTTTGATAATTCCACCGGATAGTCAATGCCACTCATGTTGAGTTCATGCTCAAAGGGGATGTAATGTTCTATTGATTCTTGAGATAACTCTACAGGATGAAGAGATGCAAGTATACTCCAGGTAAAACATTTTTGATCTGTGTTTCTGATATTTAAAATGCATTGAGATTTTTTTAATGTTAAGGGTAATTCAATGTAACTAGATGTAGCTATGGGAGAATAAATGACAGTATGAATTTCCATTTGAATTACTTTTGTCACATTCCATCCAGAAGCATTTCTCAAGAAATTTTCTAAGCTCATTGACATTTTTTGCAATGCTTCATTCAATTCATGTTATCTTAAAGTTTCACTATAAAGAGTAAAGTATGTTCTACTTCGAAAATGAGGACTAGTTGTATCAGTTCCGCCATCAGCCATATCTCTATGCATTTCGACTTGCGTAGATAAATACCATTTTATGGCATGATTTTGTACTCGTGATTGTAAATAATCCTTGATTTGTAACTTAATGTTAGCAAAAAAAGTTAACAAATCATATTTATCATAATTATTGAGATAAATGATTCGATTTTGAACTCCATTATTTAAAGCACTCCGTTGCGAAACTGAATGTCCTTGTAAATTTCCTTCGATCGAGTCTGAAATATTTTGTTGTGAAGAATCAGCTCCTAGTGGTAGAGATATATTCTCAATTTCAGGCAATGTCTTAGATGAAGAAGATGTTGCTTTTCCACCACTCTGATTTACAGGGAGTGAATGTGTTGCAACTACATGTTGAAACATAGATTGATAATCATTGAATACATCACTACAGTGCCTACAATTCCATTGTATTGTACTATGCAAGCGATTTTGATGTACTCTATATTGATGTTGATGTAAATAGTCACGTCTTCTAAATTTCTTTCCACACAAAACACATTTGGTAGTTAAAGAATGAGTTAGCACATGTCGTGTTAAAGTGCTTTTTCTGCTATATATCTTCCCACAAATATCACAAGTGTATTTATCTTTTTCTTCTCGTCTTAATCTCTTTGCTAGCGTATTTTCTATTTCTTCAGCTGCTCTTACTAACGCTTCATCATCCGCATCACTAAATTCTGGTTCTAGAATCTGGAGCTTTGACTTCAAAGATTGAATTTCCCTCTCTAAACGATCAGATCCATTTGGAAAACATGAAACTAATTCCTCCACAAGTTGCTCCATCTTTACTATACACATGTGAGAATAAACTGCTAGTAAAACCATCTATCTTTAAATAGTGTACTCGAGTATAGTAGGCGTGTCCTTCATGCTACAATTACAATCTGAGTAGATGATGTGTGAGATATTCTCCAATGATACATTTCTCTAAATCATGTAATTGATCTATTTTGATTTCTTAGCTGATTTTTTCTTAGATAGTCTTCTTTTTTTCATATGTTGCTTTTATTTAACTAAAATTTCCATTTCTGATATGGGACGTTTTACATATAAAGTTGGTTTTTTATGAAAACTTTGCATATTATCCTTATTTAATGCTTTCTTTGTTATATCCTGTCTTTCCACTACATTATATTCAACCTTTTTATTTTCTCCTCCGACTTGATTTACTTCTTTATTTTCTCCTCCGACTTGATTTACTTCTTTATTTGTATTTGTCTTCTCCTCTAAAGCTTTTAACATCATTTCATATTTTGTTTTTAGTATAAGCACGAACTCCTTAGCCATAATTATAATTCTTTTTCAACGACTTTCAATAACAATATGAACTCTTTCCAATACACTTGTAGAATTCTGCTTCTCCTTTTTAGAGTTATACCCTTGCTAATAAAACGGTGAATGATTACTCTATACCGTTTTAATTTCTTTATATTTTTCTCTGATATTGTTCGATTTCCATGCAGCACATTAAATATGATTTGTACAACAGCTCTCATCAGTGATGGAGTTATTGTTTTGATGAGAGCTTTGCGTTGCAAATCAGTCGTCATGATTAAAAGTTTCAAAAATTTTTGTTCTTTCTTAAGCAAGGTATTCATATTATTTTACTACTTTCTGGAAGAAATACTGTGGTTAACTGATCTGGTAGGATATGTGTTCGAAGTTTATATTTTGGATTAGAATGAGGTGACAAATCAATCAGAAGATAGTCATATTTGTTTTGAATTGTCTTTTGATATGCGTCCATAAAATATTTCAATTGACCTGGAAACATCTCTCTACCTAAAGTTTGAACTTGAAGCTGATCTTTTTGATTAGCAAACAATATAAAATAATGAGAATTTAAACTGATTGTACGGAATTGCTTTCCTCCTGCAAATAAATTTTGAACAATAAAAAAGGTTGAAAAATTAAGATGATGACTATATTGGCAGAAGAGGTCAACAATATCCATGTTTTGAGATGCTTTTTGAAGTAAATCATCAATAATCAATAATTTATGTTTTGAATCCATACCCCACGTTTCCAACTCTTGCCTGGATGGTAAACCCTCAAAGAACTCAATGCTTGGAATGGAATGGTTCATTTCTGAAAACAATTCTTGTTTCACACCATAGCAATAAAATATTTTCTTTGGAGTATCTGTAAATATGTATCGAGCATACTTTAAATTCATAGAATAGACTCGTTTTCCCTGATCCTATTGGACCTGCAATGATACAGGTACAGGGACTTTCAAATTTTATTGATGGATCCCTTTGTATAGAATTATCCATATTTTCATCCATCACAGTGTTAGCATGTCCAGCAACAAAACTCAACTGAATTGAAAGGAAAAGCATATACCTTATTTCAGATCAGCAGATGAAAAAGTAAGAAATAAATATAAAAAACACAATAATATGCATTTATATATTTTTATTCATTATAAACCTTTCAATGCTGCTTTGCATATTTGATTATAAGCACATTCATTTTTTATACAATGAGGAAAAGTATATTGCACATATTCATACATAAATATATCATTTGCTTGAAGGTTTATAGAACTGAAACGTTTTACAATATCATTCATGGATGTATTATTCAGTCTATGATGAAGATAAAATAGACAGTATAGTCCACATATGCTTGAATAGTTGCTTTGTATCTGCTTTTCATTAACATGAATGATAGTAGCATGTTTGTTCAGATACTTCTTAAAGTTGATAGTATAATAGTCTGGCCTTTTTCCATAACTATCAAAGAATTCTGCTTTCTCTGGTTTATCAAAATAAAATGCACACCGGTGTTTTCCTTCTTCAGAATGATTATCAGTGTTAGCAATAAATCCACATGGAAACTTTGGTAGAGTGTTTGGTAAAAGATCTGCAGAATAAACTCCTTCCACATATTTTCTTAGAATGGGATCGCAATGAATACAACATTGAAGCTGAGATGTATTCATTCTGTTATGATGTCTCGTTCTTGGTTGATTTCAAAATATCCTGGAGACTCACTATATACGATACAGCTCATTGTTTCTGAAAAGGAAAATAAAACAAGTGATATAAAATCATAATCATTGAAAAATTAGTATAATTATATATTTCAAATTCTTTAGATGTGAATTAAATATTATTTTGAAGCGAATACTTACCGCTCAGAGCATTCTTGAACTGTACATCTAGTCTCACGTTCCCCATCTTTACCAGAGATAGATATTCTCCATGTTGAGAGAAGTATGGTTCAAGTTGAAATGCAAACAGAGTTGTTCCTTTGATAAAATCTAGTCTTGTAATATTATTTACCAAATCATGATTCCACTTTCCAGTAAACTGAAATAATTCAGAGTATGCACGCATAACCGTTGCACCATCTGATGTATTGAAATCTAGTTTTATTGGATTGCCTCCAACAGGTATTCCATCAGAATAGAGACAAATAGATTGGATGTTACAGTTAGAAAAATCAAAAGGATTTTAACTGTAATCTCCTGACACTGCCTTTGATTTAACAAATCCAACTATAACTCGACTAGGTTTTTGTCCTTGAAATAGGTTTTCTCAGTGAAATGAAGTACTTCCTGTTGCAATACTCTGCGTTCGACACTCTGCTCTGGTGAATGGATACTTAGCATTAGTGCTTTTAAGTATTTCAGAATGTCCATAGATCACAGCTGGATTGATTCTCACTTTTCTTGCTAGTAGATATATATCAGTTATATCTATCTTGTAATCAGGTTTGGTTTATCCAGAGCAAAGACAAAAAGCTGGAGAGCTTCTGTAGAGTTTTAGCTTTACATCAACTTGATTTATCAAGTATATAGATATGGAGAATAGATCATGAAAAATAGGTCCTTGTAGATCTAGACTGATTGACTTTTTAATGTACTGCGATCGTATGAAAAGGCCATTGTTAGCGCCAGACGGGTCAGGATCTTCAGGGTGATCGCTATCATCTTTGATAAACAGTTGTGTAGATAACTGAGTAGACTTAGCATCTTGTCCATAGTTTAGCATTGCTTGTATCATAGCTCTATATGGATTGTTGTTACATGTGATGGTAGATTTATTTTGTAAGATAACTTCTGTGGCGGAAAACAGAGCTTGTAAAAATAAATTCACAGGTCCAACTTTTTCATTGTCAACTAAATTTGTATCATCTACTTTTTTCACCTTCAATTTCACATAAAGCTGTGAACCTTTCAAATCTAAATAGTCCATAGAATTTTGACCACTGATTTTAGATTCAATAGGACTATCTCCAGACAATTGCGAGAGTGGTCGAATTTCTTGATAATAAATATCTGATACTGCTACCTGTGTTGGAGGAATATCAAAAAGGGATAGCTCACTGGGAACACCCTCATGAATGTTTTCTAAGTTGAATATGGACATAATTAAAAATTGAAAATGTCTTTTTTGATTGACGATTTCCTAGTTTTCTTTTTAACAGTCTTTTTTCCACCTCTTTGATTCTTTGAGCTGATTTTGACGATTTTTCTTGTCTTTGGGGATGTCTTCTTTGTTGACTTCTTTCCTCTTCTATACCCTTTTCCTTTATGTTGCATTTCAGATGTATACTGCTGCTGATAAGATCGACGAAATGGATGTTTGATGTATGTTATTCTCACAAAATCATCAACTTTAAATTTGTATGCTGGTTTATGTTTCCGTGCAACTTGAGGTTTTTTAAGATACATGTACGCCCAGACATCAGCTTGGTTTCCTTTGCTAACATCTTTAGGAGCAATATAATTTAAACTGCGATGAGGTGACGCGTTATAATTTTCAACTAATTTGTCTAAATCATTGATATAACGATAACTGTGATTATGCTTCATCATTCTATACATAGCTGTTTTAATGGTTCTTTGCACTCTTTCAACATAATTAGCTTTTGCTGGATTTTGTGTCATAAAAAAGTATACAGCATTGTCTTTCATAAATTTCTTGAACCAATGGTTAGCAAACTCAGAACCTTTGTCTGTACGTAATTTAATGGGTTTACGATCTTGAAAAATCTCTTTCATGGCACTGAGAACAGATGTTGCAGATTCATTTTTTAATGATTTTACCGACAGATATCTGGAAAAAATATCAATCACAAAAAGTAAATATTGAATTCCATTATTTTCTTTAGATAGATTTGTCACTGACATCAGATCGGCATCAAACTGTTCATTGATGGAGGAGACTCGTACATTGGAAGTTCTGAATTTGTGTCGTACTTGTTTTTGTAGAGAATACGCATCTTGGTTATTTAACCATTTCTTAATAAAGTATAAACTGAATTGGTCAGGATACTTCTTATGCAAGATTTCTGAGGGCCAGCAAATGCAGCGGGATTCGAGACGTTAAAGTAATACTTCTGAAGGATTTCATCCTTTTGCTTTTTATCCATTGTCTTCGTGAGATGCTAATACAATAATTTAAAAATATATAAACTCCTTTTATTTCATTTTTTCTTAATTTGTTTAGATCGTGGTTTTTTTTACAGTTTAAGAAATAAAAGAAAAATTATCATGCATACACCTTACAAATCTTCCACTCTCTTTCATGTAAATATTAGTATGTATGTATGTATGTATGTATATATGTATGCATGTATGTATGTATGTATGTATGTATGTATGTATGTATGTATGTATGTATGTATGTATGTATGTATGTATGTATGTATGTATGCTTAAGATCGGAACAATAGAAATGTGTGTATGTATGTTTGTTTGTATGTATCTTTGTATGTATATATGTATGCTCACATGTATGTATGCATGTATGTATATATATATATATATATATATATATATATATATATATATATATATATATGTGTGTGTGTGTGTGTGTGTATGTGCGTGTGTGTATGTGCGTATATATATATATGTATGAATGTATATATGCTTATAGACTGAAGCAATGAAAAGAAATACACGATGAGAAAGTGGTTGAAAGTAAGAAAAAGATGGATATAAAACTGTACTGGTTTTGAGAAGATGGTATAGATAGAGGACAGGTGAGACCTTATTCTTAAGAAAACAATAATAAAAATCATAAGTAGATGACAAACATATGTACAAAAGCAATGATTTATTACAAAATCAAACTTTGCACACAATTTTAATAGTATTATTATTATGGATGAATATATATGATGGATTGATATTATTTAAAAAGATCTTTAATAGTCATTTTAATTAAAGCTTTTTTGAAAAACGTTATATCTCTACCATCATTTCATGTGGTTAGTATCACTCCTCGAATCTTCCTTCCAGGTAAATCATCTTTAAAACCATGTCAAATATTTTCTCTTCCCATGCTTTAGTTTTAAATTCATTCCTTCTCCATTGATCACAAGAAAGTTTCTGTTTATATGCAGTTAATTGATTTTGTAGTATGTCCAACTTTGCAGTAGCCTCCTCCCATTGATCAAGAACTTTGTTATCATCCATAGCTTCCAAAATGTGTGGAAAAAATATATCACTTTTTCACTAGTAGAGTACATGATACATTCATGTTGATCTTGAGATGGATGATTTACTATACAATCATAGCAAATTTCTTTCACTACTTGCTCAACAATATTCAACATAGTGAGAACATAATGAAGATTAAATTCATCTTCTAATATTCTACTGGTTCTATCATCTATATGAGTTGTAAATTGTATTAAAGTATTTTCCATGATGCTTTAAATAGTTTCTCAAAAGAAGATAAACTAAATCAAAAGCACTTCTGTTACTGAGAACTAATTTTCTCTGATATTACTGAAAGGAAGACTAATGCGATCAAACTTTATAAATCAACATTATATAGACCATGGGTTTTGCTCCGCCCATAGTGGTCTCTGCCTGCTTCGATAATCTGATATCATACCTTCTCCATATGAACTTTCAAATTGTATCATTCCAAGCACTAGTTTCAGAATATGCTCCTCTCATTCTTTACTTTGCAACATTTTATTCCTCAATTGATCTGAAAGCAATTTCTCTTTGTAACTTTCTAATTGGTTCTGAGGAATATCAAGCTTAACAACATACTCCTCCCATTCTTTCAGTACGTTTTTTTACATCCACTGCTTCCAAAATCTGATCAAAATATTTCTTCAATCTGCTGTTAGGGGTGAGAGTCTTGCATTCATGTTGCAAAAAATCAAACTCGTTTGATTTACATCCATTAAAATTTGCCATTGTAACACTCTGAAGATGATCTAACATGTAATCCAAAAAGGCTGTTAAATTCTGTCTTCATGCTGTCAACAAGAGTGACATTGAAGTTTTCCATTCTTAAATTCAATTAGATATATTTTCCACAATTAAATTTAAAACCGAGTTTAGAACTTGTCTTAAGCTGCTCTGACCTGTATTGTGTACTATCTTTCATCGCCATGTCTGGTATATCATTGCTCTTCAATTCTTCATAACCAATCATTTTCAAGTAAACACAATTGGGCGACCATCGCCTATGTTCTGCCCACGGTTCATCAGATTTCTCCCAATCTCGAAGCTTTATGTCCCAAGCAAAACATGTAGTACAATCACCTTCTCCTGTATAGTAAAATCCAGCCTTTGCCAAGGAATACTTGTCAGGTGTTATTTGTTTAGGCCAGTTCATAAAGCTAACAAGTCTATCTTCACTAAATATCATATCATCTCGCGTGAATTGGAAACATTTCATGCAATGCATAGTAGCATTAGCAGAATCAACTTCTAAATCCATATTTCAACAGTCTAAATTTCCCTCTAAAAATGATTTAAGGAGTTGTATACTCATGTTCAAGTTACATACTGACTCAAATATGCCAAGTGGTAGCTTTATAGACTTCCTCCCCTGTAGAATCATAATAACAATTTCATTTTTCCATCTTTTTACAACTATCGAATACTTCTCATTCAGTATACAAGAAATTTTTCTCCGTTCTGGTTGCCAGTGTAACTCACTAATATCATCAAAACTATCTTTAAAATTACAACTAAGCATGTCGATTTGTGCTGAGCCATATCTTCTGTTAGTAATGTTATTTCATATGGAGTATGTAGAGATTTATCAAAACACGTATTCTCTATAGCAACATCTGTTCACATGTGAAGCGCTCGTCTTTACTGATCACTGACATTTCACCTCTGTCTGTGTGGGTTCTAGTCTGTGACTCAACCAATGTGGATATGTGATAAAGGTCAATAGCTGCTCTGTGAGCCAATGGTCTTTCCCGGAGTTTTCCCGGGTTCTTCCTCCACCAGTTATACTAACTGACATGTATAAACTATCTTGCGTTGACAAATGACGCTAAACTCCAAATCAACAACAATAATAATGAGGGAGCTATCATTATTGTTTATTTATAGATCAATCGTGAAAACATGTTTAGAGTGAACTAACAGTTACTTTTATAGAAATCATATACAATGAATGTAAAGTCTAGTATTAAAAGGATGCAAATTGATGAATGAAATGTGCTCATAAAATGGAGAAGTTTCTTTTTTTCTTTTCAAAGCACTATAATTATACAATAACTGCTCCTTGAACAACAATGGAGAGTAAGATATAAGTTGTGATGCTGATAGTCTCTGTTTGTATAATGAATGCTTTCTGTCAGCCGTATGATATAAAAACATTATGCACTGCAGCTGATTCAGTCACATCTTCACTGTTTACGATCATATTCACAAGGTATAATTCTTTAAAAAGATTAAAAGGTATTATGCATATAAATTGGATTCTGATTTTTTCTATACCTAGGAAATCAAAATTAGGAGAGTGTGTGTGTGTGTGTGTGTGATTTTTAAAATTTGAGTAGATTAGTTTTTAAGTCACATTTTACTTTTGGTAATTTTTTTAAGGGATGTAATAATAATATGTTTATAACTTTGATCGTGATCTTTTTTCTTTAGATTGAAATCAGAATTAGGGATTAGTGTTTTTTTTTTTTATTTGTTGAGTAGATACATTTTAAAACAAGTTTGATATTTTGTGATCATATATTCAGAGTATAATAATATACATATAATTTTGATTTTTTTTAACTTTTTTGTAAATTTTTTTTACATTGATATCAAAATTAAATATATATGTGCATTTGTGTGTTTGTATCTTCAATTTATTTTTATCTAAGTGGATTTGTTTAGGAGTGTGTGTGTGTGTGTGTGTGTGTGTGTGTGTGTGTGTGTGATTTTTAAAATTTGAGTAGATTAGTTTTTAAGTCACATTTTACTTTTGGTAATTTTTTTAAGGGATGTAATAATAATATGTTTATAACTTTGATCGTGATCTTTTTTTCTTTAGATTGAAATCAAAATTAGGGATGTGTGTGTATTTGTCTGTGTGCGTCTTTTTCCTTTTATATAAGTAGATACATTTTAAAACAAGTTTGATATTTTGTGATCATATATTCAGAGTATAATAATATACATATAATTTTGATTGGTTTTGTTTTTTTATTTTTTTTATTTACATTGATATCAAAATTAAATATATATGTGCATTTGTGTGTTTGTATCTTCAATTTTTTTTTATCTAAGTGGATTTGTTTAAGAGAGTGTGTGTGTGTGTGTGTGTGTGTGTGTGTGTGTGTGTGTGTGTGATTTTTAAAATTTGAGTAGATTAGTTTTTAAGTCATATTTTACTTTTGGTAATTTTTTTAAGGGATGTAATAATATTATGTTTATAACTTTGATCGTGATCTTTTTTCTTTAGATTGAAATCAAAATTAGGGATTGGTTTTTGTTATTTTTTTTCTTGTTTAGATTGAAATCAAAATTAGGGATGTGTGTGTGGTTTTTTTTATTTGTTGAGTAGATTAGTTCTCAAGTCACATTTTACTTTTGTTAATTTTTTTTAAGGGATGTACTAATAATATGTGTATAACTTTGATCGTGATCTTTTTTCTTTAGATTGAAATCAAAATTAGGAAGGGGGTACGTTTGACGTGTGATTTTATCTTCGTTTTGATATTAAAAGTTTTATCTGAATGTGTAGTTTTATACTCTTAATAAAAGTCTTACATTTTAAATTTAAGTGACCATTTAGGGATTTTCAATTAGATACAGCCTAACATTGCATATGCTGAAATTAAACGACGTCTACATATTAATTTGTACACATATTGATCAATTAATTTTAAATAAAAAATAAATACATCTATGGATAAATAAAATCAGATGACAGGTACACTTTGATGTTGGATTCTCTTTGATGGTAGACAAGTTTACCTTGTATGGTTTTGATTTAGTCTCAAAAATCTAGCAGGCAATAAAAAGAAATGGTAATGTACATCATATCCTGAGTATAGTATAGTAAATGATATGCTAATATTTTCCAAAAATGTATTCCCACCATTTTAAGTAGATCTTAATGTTTTATCTTAATGAAAAGTAGATTTTATCTATAAATGATTTCATATGGCGAAAGATTGAGTGGGATGAGAATGGAACATTTTTATTAATGCTTCCATGGATCGAGTGACTGGGTAGGAGATCATATCTATTAATGTACATTTGGTTTCATATGCTGAGCGAGGTGAGAATTTAAGGTGTAAATAAATGATATCTATCATTGTTTCAACAAAATAGAGAATTCAGTATAATTACCTGACTGGTAGATTTGATGGCAGACAAGTTTACCTTGTATGGTTTTGATTTAGTCTCAAAAATCTAACAGGCAATAAAAAGAAATGGTAATGTACACCATATCCTTCCAAACAGTGGTACAAGTAGTTTACCTTGCATGATCTTAATTTGCGAATATTTCTCATTAAGTATACAAGAAACGTTTCTCTGTTCTGATAACTAGTATAATTCACTAATAGGTATTCTCTATAGCAACGCCTCTTCACATGTGAATGAACTTAATTGACATGTTAATGTAAAATATTGTAATAGACTCAGGGTTAACTAGCAGTGCACCATAATGGGGTGGGGGTGGATATTACATATATTACAGCATGTGGAGTCTCTATTTATATGTGACCAGAGATGTTATTTGCTTTGTGATAATTGTGTTAAATGTTTGGCTTCTCGGACCTTGGGCAGTAGGAGATCATGTGGTAGTGGCGAGTTAGATGCTTTCCGATTACCGAGTTTTACCGAATAGCTTCTCCCTATTTCGATAATGCACACCTTCATAGCCATATTCTCAAACTTCCTGTGTGTCCATGGAGTTAAATAATACTGAATTACAAGTTGGCTAATCCTATATGTATTATGCCTGTAAGAAATCTCTGTCAAAGAGCTTTAGCTATGACTATATCGGTCATTATATCACCTTTGCTTGTCAAGGTTCGAAATTTTACATTCAACACCGTTTCATGTGCAAATTGCATGCCTGTATTACCTTATTTAATCCCAAATGTGCTTTTCTCCATTCTGTGGTCATTTCATAGAACCATCGTGACACATAGATTAAATATGGAGTTTCAGGTTACTTGTGTTTCGCGGTGAACGAACTTTTATGGATCGTGTCAAGTTCTTATGGACGCCATTCTGTTTGTGATCTGTGACCCATGACATCGATGTTTAAATATTACAGGTATGTGATTCATATACATTTAATTTCAAATGGAGTCCCAGTGAACTTATTGCCATCAATAATATGTGAAACATGCAGACTCTGTATAAAAGCTGCTAGATTCATCGAGTACTACAATTATAGAACAGCACTATATTCTGCCTAGTTGCAACTTTGCTAGCAAACGTATTTTGTTTAGTGCCGTTATACTGTCATTGGTTTGCCATAATTTATCTACTATAGAACTGTTGTTTTGCTACTGAATACTCTATAGTCTTGTTAATACAAGGAGTTTGAGTGTCAGAGTGTGTGTACAGAGTAAGAAATTGCATGTACAAATGTTTTATATGCTGAAATATGCTGAACCTTATTCATGTACAGTCGCTGGCGTAAGAATTGCGGCAGACAGAGGTTTGCCAGTTTGCCGCATCTGATTTGTTGGCAGATGCAGTCTGCCAAATCTGGTTGGTCCAGTACTGTCACGTGATTAATAACCGAAGGTTATATATAGGAGTGACTGACAGTACTCGTCAGATAACTGCTGAGCGCGGTCAAGTTCAAAACTGCAAGCAAAATTTAATCATTATTTTCAACACCCTTTTTAGGTAATGAAACTTCCAACAATATTCAAGTAAATTAATAGGAATTCCTAATAATAATAATAAGAATAATAATAATGGAAATTGGCAATGTAATAATAATACTTATAATTGTTTTGGACATTTATATTTTATTTATGTCAAAAGCTAAAGAAGCAGTATTGGGATAATTTGAATGTCAGCATTTTTAACTGTGTAGATGCAGACATTCTGGTAATTAAGTAGCTTCTAACTATCAGGAAATACTCGAATAAGTAAATTCGTCTTCCAAATTATCTTGCAGTTATCTCCCACCACATTGGTAACCTGGGTTAAAACGAATACAAAGCAAATCTTCCACTTTTGTCTGTTAGGGTAATTGTATGATTTTCAACCATTATGTTTACCTTCTCAAACACTGAAGAGACTATTTTGTATTGAAATGATTTTGTCACAAGCCACTGAAAATTCACTTCGAATCTCTATTTCTTGTTATTCAAGAGTGCAAGCAAAGAGTGTTTCATTGCTGGAGTCATATATGTATGTTTGAACACCAAATGAATATTGTATACTGATGACATATTTCCATCTTTTTCCTTGTGTTACTTTCATTAAACAATTTTGTTGACTTTCCTCTTGAGTGGAACTTCTTCAATTAACTCTCCCTAGCAGACAGGATGTAGAGGTCGCTTACAAATTGGTGTCAGAAGTGGGATGCTCTATTTTTAGCAGCATCCAGTGATTCGAACCCAACCTAGCTTCAATTTGTGGTGGAACTGTTTTTGTTTGAATCTGTTTCCATTTGTTGCGCTGTGGCAATTTGAATTTGTTATATCTGAAATTTTGGATCAGTGTTGTATTATGATCTTTACTTGATAAAGAAAAATGGCTTCTTCCCCTGACCCTGAGGTCAGCTTTAGAGGTGCACAAGAACAAGAGCTGAATGAGTCTGGACAAGGTGATGTCATTCAAGACAGCCAACCAAGTGATGATTTCATTGATGCAGTTGAGCACGATGAGTCGACTCCAGACGAGAGAGATTGTTTTCATGATGTGGAAGATGATGATACATATAGAAGGTGCAGAGGATGGGATGGGCCACATTCAGAAAGGCAGATGGCAATGAATGGTGGATAGCCTGGTCCAGTGCCGGGACGATTTTATATGAAACCCGACCATTTCGGTGGGGATGAAGATTGGGATGAATATATCTCACATTTTGAAAGCTGTGCAAAACTTGGTCGATGGAGTCTTGAAGAAAAAGTCCTTACATTAGCTGCCTGTCTCCGTGGAGCTGCAAGAACATTTTACATCAGTCTCACTACAACAGAGAAGAGTTCTTATTCGATGCTCATAAAGAAGCTTCAGCAACGCTTTGGAAATTCCCAACCTCAGAGTAAATGGTTGTCACTTCTTGAATCAAGGGCACGCAAAGGTGATGAATCCATTGTAGCTTTGGGTGGTGATCTACGACAGCTGGCCCAGAAGGCATATTCAAACTTAGATGCTAGGTCCCAAGAAATTCTTGCACTGAATCAGCTGTTCAGAATTCTTCCATACGAGATGAAATGCCGCTGCATTGACAAGGAGTGCAAGACTGTGGCTGAAGCAGTTGAAGTTGTCCAGAGATATGAATCTCTGTTAGGTGATGAAGTCACTAAAAAGAAATCCAGTGTTCGATTGACCAATGGGAGTTCTCGTTCTGATTCTAAAGATGTAGATAGTATCCACGAAACTCTTCAACAAGTTGTTGAACGTCTTGACCGACTTGAAAGGAAGGGCTTAAATCTGTCTGGCCCTGACAGAGCTAACTCAAATCGTCAGCAAGGAAATAGAACTTGCTTCTTGTGCAAGTCTCCTGACCATTTCTTCCGAAAGTGTCCCCTCTACAACAAAAGCAAGGCTGAAAATGGTGGTTATGGGCATGAACAAAGAAACAGAGATGCAGTACCAACTGATAATAAATTTAACCAACAGAAGCAGGGAAACGGCACCCCGTTGGCTGTTTAGGCCAACCGTCAACGGGTCAGAATGGGCCTGTTCAAAACAAAGACAAGGATTTGAATTCATCTGATATCAGAATTGGTCAAGTTGGTGACAAATTAAATAAATGGGACAATGGTCTTTATACATCTGGACCTATAGGTGGAATTCAAACGCATTTTCTAATTGATAGTGGTTCTACATCTACACTGTTGTCATACAGAGTCTTTAAGAAAATAGAAGTAAATGACAGGCCTTCGTTGAAAGAACAAGCAATAACTGTACAAGATATTAATGGGAATCATTTGCATGTGTACGGTCTAATTGATGTGGACGTTAAGATGGATGAAAAGACATTCAGCCACCAATTTCTTGTCTGCGACATCACTGAAGAAGGTATTATAGGACAAGACTTTCTCCTTAAATTTGTTGATAAAATTGACTATAAAGCTCTCAGACTCATAACAGGGGAGGGTGATATAAGTTGTTGGATTGGTGGAGAAGCTGAAATGATAAGTCGAGTTACAGTAAGAAAGACAACAAAACTTCAAGCAAACACTGTTACATGGGTTCCAATTCATATCCCAAAGTCAGAATTCCTAGCTAAAGATGGCATTCTAGAAGTATCACACAGAGTTAGTGAGACGCAGAGAGTCTATCTGCTCAGTGGAGTTATCAATACAAGAACCGATAACAAATACGTTCATGTAATTAACTTTGGCGACTCTGAAACCATCTTGAATGTGAACACTGACATTGGCATTTGCGAGTCTTATTATGAAGAGGAACAACCTCTTCATAGGTGTGCTAGTGTAACAATTAAACCCGAGATCGTAGCAGTAGACCAGCTGCCATACCATCTTAAAGAGATGTTTGAGAGAAGATCTACTGAACTTACACCAGATGAAAAAGAGACATTTGCAAAACTGTTGCTGAAATATCAGAATATATTTTCAAAGACTCCTGAAGATCTTGGCAGGACGGACAGAGTGCAGCATCGGATAAATACAGGACAGGCTCTGCCTGTACGGCAACCTCCAAGAAGACAGCCATTTGGCAAACGTGAAGCAGAGAAATCTGAATTAGAAAAGATGTTACAGCGAGGTATTATTGAGCCATCAAACAGTGCTTGGGCCTCCCCCATTGTCCTTGTCACCAAGAAGGATGGAAGTACTAGATTCTGTGTTGACTATAGGAAACTTAATGATCTAACTGTGAAAGATGCCTACCCTCTTCCCAGAGTTGATGATTGTTTAGACTCATTGACTGGTTCCAAATGGTTCTGTAGTATGAGTAGTAGGTGGTGGGTAAATAGGGACAAATGTTGGCACTTGGGGGACGTACGGGAAATTAACATGGCGGATGGCACTTGGGGGACGTACGGGAGTTTTAACATGGTGGGTGGCACTTGGGGGACGTACGGGAGTTTAACATGGCGGGGGCACTTGAGGCCAATACGGGAGTTTAACATGGGGTGGGTACTCTGGCTACGTACGGGAGCTTTTTAACGTGGCGGGAGTGTGGGGTGGGGTGTGGGAGGGAGGGGAATAGAATTAATCTTTCTTGATAAAGGGTGGTCCTGGTAAGGACCGTTGGATTCTTTTTTTGTTAGAGTTTATTTAGAGGAGGTGTGGGCACCTCCCTGGCTTTGCCCTACATGCAGGGCAGCTCCCCCTCCATGTTTCTTCATTTTGTTTACATGGAGCTGTGAAGCTCGACGGAGGATGAGTCGCTTCTGGCTCCCAATTTTCTTCCATTATTGGGTGGAGCCTGATTGGTATTTTCTTTTCCTTCTCCTCCTCCTCCCTTTTCTCCACTTCATGAAGGAGGTGCCACGCCACCTCTAAATGAACTCTAACTTGTCTTATTATTTCAACGTTGTTCATCTTGGTTAAATAAAACTAGATAGCTTAACCGGTGAATACGTGGTTTTAATATACTAGAAGCGCGAACGTGAAGGAAAACATCCCTTACACCTAAAAACAAAAAAAACATTACCCCACAACCCTGCGTCTGACGTCATTCGTTCTACGTCATTCTTGGCTTCGCGGAGTTTACACTCAATTAACCCTGACTCTAAAAAAGCGCGGACCTAAAAGAAACTACTTTTGATAAAAATCAAAAAACTTTCACATACCATATTATTTCTATGGTAAGCGCGTACGTGAAGGAAAACATCCCTTTTTTTCCCAAAAAAAACCACACACTATCTAAATTTTTTTAAAAACAAATCAAACACACAAACACACTATCTACATTAATTTTTTTGGGAGGGAAAATTTTTTATATATCATCAATCACACAAATCATATAAGGGATATTTTTGTTTGAGAGGTGGTAGACTATTATAAATAATATATATATATATCACACACACTTATAGATATTTTTGGCAATATTTGAGAGAAGTAATCTTTTTCTAGAGATTGGGTGGCCCTAAAAAGGACCGTTGGGTTTAAAGAAGTTTATATTTTTTAAAAACTTCTTTTAGGTAGATGTAGCCGTGGCAGCTCCAGCAGGTCGGCCACGTTTAGCGATAGTGGGTGGTCTTACCGCTTTCAGACAGGCAGGTCTCTTTCTACTGAAAGTGAAAGCAAAATCATCGCAGTCAATCTTACATAAGACTTCACCGTCAAATTGCTTGCTGGATTGCTGCTGAAGAAGTTGTTGCTGCTGTTGCTGCTGCTGCTGCTGCTGTCTTTGTTGCTGCTGCTGTTGCTGATGTAGACGTTGTCCTGCTTCCCATTCTGTTCTTTCTCTAAGTATTTCTTCTCTCATGACTTCTTCTACTAGATCATGAGCCATTTGAATGAACGTCATGGTCTTTCTCTCTGGGTTGGTCTCCATCAAATGATTCTTCACCCTCATTATGTTCACCATAGCTTCATTCAACTTTGTAATCTTGGTGGCAGCCATCTTCTTTTTCTTTCTTCTTGGAACACTGTTGAGATCTTGACGAGTCAACGAGAATGACTACACTGGCTAGTGAACCGCCTTATATGCTTAACGCGCGGACGCAATGGAAAACATGGTAAGATTTTTTTTTCAGATGATCGACAGGGAGATCATAGATAGATAGAGAGGTTTTTTAGATCGATAGAAAGAGAGAGAAAAGAACATATTCATTATTTTTTTTCAAATTTCAATAAAAAACTACACAACACCATTTTTTTCAAACAATTCACAAAAAATGATATTTATTCAACAAGAACTATGTTAACAATTAACAAGTAACTATGAAATTTTTTTTCAAACAGGAACATATTTACAAGGTTGACAACGTTGAGAAGGTAAAGTAAATGTGAAACTTTCTACATCGACATCATTTTGATGTACATTACGATGGTGAGCTAAAGACAAGAGATAACCATAACGTTCACAAAACCATCGTTGTACTTTAGCATCATTTCTAACATAGTCACTATCAAAATAAGTGAGTAAATGTTCTAAAGAATATCCAAGACTGCGTTGATGAAGATAATGAACACAATATTGTCCACACACCATTGAATCGGATCCTTGTAGTCTCACATTATTGAATCGAGTCGAGACGGCATTTCTTCTCATAAACTCGATAATGTCTTTTTCCAAAGGAGGTAATCCATATGAATCAAAATATTCCACACAGTGTTCATTGGGAAAGTACACGGTAATCCAATGGCTTCCTGGTAGATGACTGTCGTCAGTATTGATGACATAAGCATGAACGTTTTTTGGTTTACGATGAGGTAGTTCATCTTTAGCACATACCACAGGATTCCAAGAAGAAGTATAGGAACTACGATTCAATAAGTAATGAAGTTCCCTGGTATCCATTTTTTTCTCCTTCTTCAACAACAGAAATATTGAGTCAGCAATGCACACCTGACTTTGAACTTGAATTGATCTGTCTTGTAATTCCAGGAAAATTTATCTCGGATAGGTTTTTCACTCTGTTCAATGAGTCCTTCGATCCGTTTGATCTCCTTAGGAATGAGTGGAGGAGAAGAATATTTCTGCAAGATTTTATTCCACTTTGTCAACACTTCTGTTTCTGAGATGTTTGACCAGGCATCTTCCAAAAATTCATCCAATTGTTCTTCGCCTGTCAACATCAAACATTTGTCGTGTTGTATCTGACTGGGATGATCGGTTTGACATCCATAACATTGTTCTTTAATCAGTCTGTTAATGATGAATTTCAATTCCTCAGCATAACAGTCCACTAACTGTTTTTCGTGTTCTGGCCATCGAGAAGGATAAAATCCAACAAACTCGGTAACAACAGTATTAGTCTCTTCTTTTTTAGGTTCTGAACGAATGACTTCGTCATCATTATCATCCTCTTTAGTGATAGTAGTTGGTGACTGGTGAATTACTTCACAAAATCCCTCATCTATTTCCATACGCTCTTCTCTGTTCTGCATCTTTTCTTTGTTTCTTCTTCTTCTTCTTCTTCTAGTCTACAATGACTTCTCTCAAACTGTTGATCTCTAGAGTGTTATCAAACTCTGCAAACAAGACGACGTTCACTGTCTGGGCTAGAGGTTGACCAAACTGAAGTTCCACACGAAGTGGTCCTGATTTTATAGGGTGGAAATGTCCTTCATCGCTACCTTGGTCCGGAGTGAAATCAAAGCCCCACAAGGCATACCCTCCTGCAAAATTCTCGTATGTAATACCGTGGCTACAGTCGCGGTTTAACTGTCCTGTGGCTTCAAACAGGCTCAAGTAAGATCGCAAGTAAGTTTTTGCGTTGGCGTCAAAGTCAGGTTCAAAAGGTCTGGTACACAAGGTCTTGCCATCTCGACTGACATCTAACTTGGTGACGTTAAAGTGCTGAAACTGGAACGGATTTTCATTGAAGACTCCATTGAAGGCTGCATTAGAAACCATACCAATGAATAAACGTTTAGGGAGCTGTCCTTGGAAGATGTGATCTTCGACTATGGATCGGAGTCCAGCGGCTGCAGTAAAGGTTTTCACTTCCACACGTCTAAGAGGATACTTAGCAGTGGTTCTGCTCAAGGATTGACTGATGTCGTTAGCTACTTTGGGTAAGATTTCTACACGTCGTACGTAAAGTTTGGCTTCTTGGATGATGGTTTTCCACTCGTTAGCATTAGCCATCAAATGGAAAGCGGCACTACTGCGATTCAGTCTCAGGCGTACATCAATTCCATTGAGTAAATACTTGTCTTGCAACCACATGTCCAAATGTAAACGATCCATCAATTCTAAACTTCGCCCTCTGATTTTCTTTCGACGGTCGTTAAATCCCACATTGTGGGAGTCTGCTGGAGTTATATCTCTAACAAGATGACCCTGACCATCAACAACAGCAGCAACCCTGGCCGGTACTGACAGTTCTGTGTCGTTGAACTTTTCCGAGGTGTCAGGTTTCCAGATCACTGAAGCATCCAGATGACTGTTCTTAGCTTCTTTTCCATACGACAAGAGATTTTCCAAGTAAGCACGGTAAGGGTAAGTATCCAAACTGCTGCTGATCAGTTTGTTATTCAAGTACAAATCTACTCCACTGAACAAAGAATGAAAAAAATTATTGACGGGAGCGACTCTGGAATCATCCGCAGGAAAGGTGTTGTCCGCCGTTTTCTTTACTTGAAGTTTCAGGTACAAGTAGGTGTTATTCAGATCGATGTAATCTTCGGTTTGTCCTTTGATTTCAAATTCGATAGGAGCTGAATCCGACAAAGACGATACAGGATGAAATTCTACCCATTGGGATTCTTGCATCGTCATCATGGTGGGACGCATAGAAAACAGTTCTAGTTCGGACTTGGTACATTCGCAAGAATCTCGGTGCATCATTTTCAATGGTTTAATAATCAAACACGTCTAATTCTCTACCAGTTCTTCTTCTTTTTCTATTCTTTCTGGAAGTACTACTACCGTGTGTTCTTTTATGAACTTTGAAAGGATTTCGAGCTTTTCGTCGTCGTCTCTTTCTACCTTGTCCTTGCTGCTGTGAAGTAATGCCAGAGCCTGAAGCGTGAAGCGTATTTATAGGATTTTCTCGGAGACCTAAAAGATCTTTACCAGTAGTCATCAACACATTTTTGCCTGCTCTCAAAAAAGGCTTCTTTTGGATTTTGTTTGTCAATGAGGACATTTTGCAAAAATTCTTTTCCTTGTGTCAAAGCAGCATCTTTTAAGGCATGAAATCCTCGAGTGACCATCGGTTTCAAAATAGGAGCTACCGTCCGAAAAGCTGATTTTAACATATCTCCTAAACCATGTCCTCGTTGTCGAGGCACTCCTTGGTACACTGGATACATTTTTTATTTTTTTTTTTGAGAGGAAAGTTATTAGAGAACGTGTTTTTTTTCGAAAATGTAGTTTCACCGTGACTTTTCCTTGGTCAATGAATGGTACATCTTGTCCCAAATCTCCTTTTATACTAATCTGGACAGTGTCAAAATACGATTTACTCACTGAATAATAATGAGGGTGTACAAATTCACGGTGAATGTGAAATGTGTTTCCACCTTCTTCGTACGCACCATCATTAGTATCCACTTTGAAAGGAATGACTCTTAGTAAGGGAGCTGAGGTGTGTCCCACCACGCTGTACTCTACCACATCGGAGTACACATACATTAAATTTAATCCAATGTTCATTTCCACGGGGTCGCGAAAAGCTTCTGCAGATTCGATGTTGGTGCTGACAGGTGATAGATAACTTTTATCTTCGTTATTACCACCCAAAATTTCATACAATCCAGCAGAAAATTCAATAGTCATAAATCTTCTCTCCTGATCGGGGATGCCTTTTTCTTTAGCTTCTTTGTCTGACATCATGTCACCCGATTTTTCATCTTTCAGAGAAAATTCCATGTAGAAACGGCGTGCCACATCATTGTAATTGATGTTTACTATTTTTTTGTTCTCCATTAGGGCTTTACCAAATTGACGGTTAATGGTAGCCTCAATAGTGTCCACCAAATGTCGAGCATTAAAATAATACCCCGTAGGAATTCTCAGGGCATACACTGCATAAGCCCCTTTGGCTCCTAGCCCTCCATCCCATTTTTTGAAATGTCCCCGCATGTCATTTTTATTTGTTGGGTCTATTGCCCAGATTTTAGGATCATCTTTTTCCAAGGAATCTTGTAGTTTTTTGTTCCTAACTGTTATGATGATCTGATTTGATCTTTTGTTGATGTTTGTGATTTTCGTAGGATGAATGATTTCTACCAAGCCTACTTCCCAATGAGCATCGTGATCCAATTGGAGGGCTTGAGGTAATTTGGTGGTAAAACAACATAAGCTGTTGTTGGGAAACACATCCATGGAACTGTCACTAGGTAACGTTAAATAAAATTGGTCATTCATAGTTCCAAAGTAGTGGATCTGGTGGTGTCCGAGGTGTCACTCAAGTGGTGAACAGAAGAAGAAGGATGTTCAAAAGGTTCCAAAAGAGGACTGGTAGTATTTTGGTGGTGGTAACTGGACGAAGAAGAAGAAGAACGCCTGGCGTTATTGTGGTGACTGTTGTCGGTCGTGGTCGTAAATTTCAAAGAGGGACTAGGTAAAAGATAACCGATGCAACTGCTCAGTAAAATAGTCCACAATTGTTTGTCTCCTTGTTGTAAACTCAAATTAGCAATTGCTGCTCCGATGACACAAAACACTACAATGATTTGGCAGAAAAGGACGATTTGATTTTTAGGCACACGTTCTCCACACCACACCCAAAGCGGTTGTTTTTGTAAATCTTGAAGAGAAGAACTTTCCGAAGGAGGAGGAGTTGTCTGAGTAGCTACTGTGTTGAATGGCATGTTATGAGGTTTTTTTTACTACTTCTTTTTCTTTTTATAGTCGACGACTTGAGAAGCTGCAATCCAAGAATCAAAACTAGTAGGATATCCTTTCCAACGAACTTTGACTTCTTCTACTCGTCGTTTACCTACTTTGCGTGTTCTTTGTTCGAGAATGCTTTCGATGTCGTACAAGGTATCTTCTTTTTTAGTCACTCGTTGTAACTCAGGCAAGTAAAATGTTCCTTTGAGTACTTCACCGTTCATGTCTTCCAATTTATAGACGGGAGGATCACGTCCACGGACGGGGGTAGTGACACGAAACAATTCGGTAGTCCAGTTAGGTAAATAACCTTTGTCAAAAGTACGTTTGGTTTTTTCCGATGCGAACCCAATCTCCCGTCTTTAATAACTTCAACAAAGGTGTTTTCTTTTTTCTTTTTTTGATCTGCTGGGGTGAACCAAATAATTTATCAAACACAGACACTTCGTTTTCAGGGCTGACCTCTTCGGGGGCACATCCAATACTACGATGGTACGATTGATTGTACGCTTTGACCAAACGAGGTAACACGTCAATGTACTTGAGAGTATGTTGATGTGTAAAATATTTCCACATGCGTTCTTTCAAAGTTCTTTGAAAACGTTCTACGACACTGGCTTTGGTTTCAGGATTTTCGGTCGTAAAAAAATGAATGTGTCTTTGTTTCAATTCTTTTTGAAAAGCTTGGTTTAGAAATTCGGTACCTTTGTCCGTTTGCCATCGTAAAGGTTGACGTCCACTTTGTTTCAAGACCAATTTTAAGGCTCTTACCAATTCGGTACTGCTTTTAGAAGTCAAAGGTACGACCCAAGCAAATTTGGAAAACACATCGATGACACAAAACAAATATTTGTAACCACGATTGTAAGAAGCTAAATGAGATACGTCCGCTAAATCAGCTTGCCATTGATGATCGATCCCTTCCACTTGAGTAGTACTTCTAGAAAATTTGCGTCGAATGGGTTTGTGTAACGTGTACGTCGATTGTTCTTGTAACCATCGTCGTACTTCGGGTAAACGTACACTTTTCAATTGACTTTTAGCAGCTCGATATAATTTTTGAACTCCTCCGTAACCAGCAGCATGGCCAGGATTGTAATAAATGCTAGCTAACAGTTTCTCCATGATTTTTTTTCCTCAAGAAGAATAAGTTAACCAATTTCCAATACTCTTTTCTTCGTGAGGTATCTTTTTGGATTGTTGTTGTTTACGTGTCCGACGTGCTACTGGGGTAAAAGAGGGAATTCGAACATCAGGGGTTATCGGTTCTGTTTTGAATTCTTTCTTTACTTCTGACTTCACTTCTTTCTTTTTCTTTTCTGAGGATAAAGGGGTAGACCTTTTCTTTTTTATCCAATCTGGGGTGGCTAACTTTTTTATTTTTTTAAGAGGTGGAGTTAGTAAAAACTCTTCTTCTTCTTCTTCTTCTTCTTCTTCTTCTTCTTTTTCTTTTTTGATAGTCACTTTAGGTTCGCTTTTCATGAGAGCCTTAAAATCTCTCAAAGTGGGTGGAGCTGTTTCGTCGACTGCTTTTTGACGAAAGAGTTGTAGACGTTGTAAAAGTTGACCGTACCGTTGGGTTTTTTCTGTTTCGGACAAATCGTTACGTTCCATCAGGGATTGTATTTCTTGTTGTAACTGAGACATTTCGTTGAGATTAGGATTGACTAGTAAATGAGGAATCCGTTGTTCGTTCCAACGATGAAATTCCATCCATCGTTTGTAAGGTACTAAAGTCAGTTTTCGTCCTTCCATTTCATTCAAAGGTACCAAAAAGGTGTGGTCATTTCAGAGAAGGGTGGTCCTTTTTATCCTTCTTTTTTTTATCGCATGACTCCTCCTAAAAGTGGTCCAGCAATCGTTCCTAACAAAGGAGCGGCTATTTTTAACAATGGTCCTATCAACATAGGTAGAAATCCTCCTCGTTGTACCAACATTTTTTTCTTTTGTTGAAGAGGTATTTTCTTTTTCACCATTTGACGAAGAACGTTCCGATGTTTCCCTAATTTTTGTTTCTGTATCTTGGACAAAGGTACCGTTCCTTTCAACACGTTCAAACAACATTCACACACGGTATCAATGATTTCTTTAGGAGCTGTTTGAATGAGTTGTTTTCGCATGGGAGGTTTGGATTTGTTCAGGACAGACAAGACATCCCAATGTTTGGCTAGACGAGGGGGAAGAAGTCGTCCTTTTTTACTGGTTTTCTTCTCTTTTTTTTGGTGGTGGTGGTGGTGTGCACGTTTGGGAGCCATCTTTTTTAGTCGGTAGAAAACAAGTCTGAAGTCTTTTAGCAGGGTACCCTTCTATTTTATACTGGAACACGTCTCCACTGATTGTCTGCACGACGTACCAACTTCACGACAGGTCTCACTTGACGTTGAGGTGTTTTCAAGGGACTAAATCGACTCAATTCTTGTTTGGATAAATCTACTAAACTTTGTAAGATACCAGTTCTTTCTTGGACTTTGGTTTTAGGGGATGGTACTTTATTGCTAGCTGCTGCCATGGCTAAATCAGCTGAAGTTGACGGTCCCGACGGGGTCACTTTTGAAATAGGTTTCCATTTTTGCATTAAATTAGGAAACACGGGACTTAAGTCTGGTTTGACAGGCATCATGGTAAAAGGTGAAGAAGATGTGGACGCAAAAGGTGACCTTGTTACTAATGGGGTCTGTTGTTGTGGTAGTGTTTTTTTCTTCCTGGTTGCAGCAGTACTTCTTTTCTTCTTCTTCTTGGCACGACTTTTCTTTGGGGATTTCTTCTTTTGGGGGCTTTTCTTTTTTTTTTGGCTGACTTTCTTCTTCTTCTTTTTCTTTGGACTTTTTTTCTTCTTCTTTTTAGGTGATTTGGGTTTTTTGGCTTTGGCATCATTAGGATCCCATTTCAAAAGGGAACGAATCATAACCCCATCCTAAAGAACCACTTCCACCAGGAGTTAAAACGATTTGTTTTTTAGTCCGTGAATCGATTCTAGGATCAGCCAGTTGTGACAATGCCGATTTATGTCTTTGAAAAAAACGTTGAGTTTGATGAGGGATGTGAATGATACCTTGTAGTAATTGACGTGCTGTCAAAGTAAACCATCGTAACACTTCTTTAAGACTCGCTTCTAACAAATGAGCACGAACTTGTGCATTTTTTCACGACTAATGCCATACAAGGCACGAATCAAGTTTAGCCGAAGGATGAGATTGAAAGGAAGTCATCTCAAAAAGAGGTGTGAGACAAACATGACGTTGTAGGTTGTTTTTTATAGTTTTTTTTTTTTTTAAAGGGACTGAAGGGGACGTGTAAATGACAGGACCACCTTCTTTGACCCCAAGAGTGAAAGATACTGGCACGAAATCTCAAATAGTCAGGAGTGGGTCGGTTTTAAGTCAATGAGTAAATACTCGTGAGGGGCTTGAGTGGCATCGTCGTACGCATAATTGAGCCAAGGAGCTCCTAACTGTTTGGCTAACACTTGTACTTGAGATTTGTCTCTGGGACTTTTAAACAAGACCACGTAATGAGCATTCAAACTAATAGTTCGATGGGCTTTACTCTGTTGAAATAAATTTTGTGTTATGTACACAATACTAGCAATACGATGTGACCTTTTCGTGTAAACCAAAGTTTAATTTCTTCTTCGTCTTCTCCTAACATGTCATCAAAAATAAGCTAACATGAGTTTGACTCACGTCAGACACATTCCATCGTCTTCGTGAGGAATACCTTCTACAAACGAAATGGTTTCTCCTTGACTTTCTTTCAATAACGTGTAAGAACGGTTGCCACTCTTTGTAACACCACACGATATCGTTGAGGTGGACGATCAAACAAATTAGTTTTGTGTTCGATCAATCGTTTGACAAATTCGGTTTTCCCTGAACCACTCGGTCCAGCAATTAACATGTTAAATGGATGGCGCATATACAAAGCATTCCAACTTTGACGATCTAACTTTTCGTCAATCACTAATACCACAGAAGAGGAAGACGAGTCAGACTAGGTAGAAGAAGATGTAGCCATGATTGGAGGTAAGAAGATTTTTGAGAAGAAGACAAAAAAAAACCCAAGCATTTTATACTTTTTCATACATGTTTATTTTTTTTAGAGAAAATAAGTAACGCAACTAACCAATAACATATTTTACAACTTATACACGAACACGAAGAAGGTGAATGAGTGAGAAAAATAGGCAATTAAAATGATCAGGTACACAATGAAGGCTCCTACTAAAATATTTAAAGGTTATCTCTAAACAAGGCAAGTGTACAACAATAGTTTCGTGTCCTAGTCATGAAAGACACTGTGTTTTGGGGTGACATTCTTTTTCTGCTCGTGTTTTTTTTTTTTTTTTTTTTTTGAATCTTCTGACGGTAGTGGTAAAGAAGGGTGGTGGTGGTGGTGGTGTTCCTCCTCAAGAGGTATTGGAACCACAGTGTTTCAGGTACTTCTTCTTCTTTTTCTTCTTTTAGGGTTTCCCATCGAGGTTCCCAGTTTTTTCACTTTTTAGAACCTATATGGATAAGTGGCCAAAATCTTTGCTGAACTGGGGCCACTTCTTGTAACCAATATTGGAAACCAAGGTTTTCTCCAGGGTCGTACATCTTTCCAATGGGAAAAGGCGTTGTGTGAACTCACTAGCAAAACACACTTGCTTGAAATGTTTTATGCACAGATAAAGTGTGACGAATGTCTCTACACATGGAAGTTCGTCACTAATTTTTGCATCACCACATCTCAACGCTTTACGTACAATGTTTCTTTCGCTGGACTGAGTAAAATCAAGTTTTTTATAGTCTTCTTCTTCTACTAAGTCCGAAGAAGAACACACGTCATTTGTTTTTTGGAACTCAACAATTGATCCAAAACAACCACGGATCATTCAAAAGGATCCAAGGCAGACACTTGTCCTCAAAAATAGTCCACAAGGAATGTCCTGGAGAAAAGCGAATTCCAAGTAAGAAGTCACTATGACACATACACGATAACGTCCAAAATTCAATGGACACAGTTCTTGTATCACTTGTTTATAATCCTCTAAGTTCTGAACACCATTTATGATTTCCTTCCACGGAATCAGTTTCAAACAACTGGTGTTGTAGAGTTTAGGCATACCCACTCTTATTTATAGTCAGAGCGCTCATGATTTGACTTCCCTTTCCACAAAATCCGTTTCACGAGTAAAGTGATTTGAGACGTGGCCGCCAATCCTCTTTATAGGGGTTCCGATGGCTAAGTTATGGTAAATACATATAGGGTGGCACTGTTTAATTTATATGCCAGGCTCCCAAAGGTTTGGTACCCTTTTGAGACAGTCTCCTTCAGGATAGATAGTATGTGATAGACGTTTCCCATGACCACCATTCTTCCTATTGTGCCCTTGAAAGAGGGTATAAGTGTAAAAATCGAGAACAATGAATTTGAGTTTACGTTTACACTTGTTAATTATCCACAAACTCTTCTCGGTAAATCTGTGTCGCCGCACATTCACAAGGCATGAACACTAATGTACTTGGGTAAAAGTTTTCCGATTTGGGAAAGAAATACAATTCTCTTTTGTAATTCTTCACGATACTGGTGATAGTCGTTTGTTCAGAATCAAATTTCTGATGCGACGAAAGTAAGCCATAGCCTTGAAATCGAGGAAATCCCTTGAAGTTTATACGTATTCACTTGTATCTGGTAACCAACTCATTGTAAAATCCCCGTTTATTGACAACTTTGAAGGCAAGTCAACGAATGCTCGATCTTTGTAGACGTAGGTTTTCCTTGAGGGTTGACAAAATACTCACACACTAACCAAACGTGAAATCGGTGGGTAAAGGATATCTATAGATCCAATCACCCAGTTTATCAGCATTGGATTATCAACTTATCTAATTTTCAAAACACAAAAAGGTGATTTGTCTTCATAGGAGACAAGTTTCTCTTCTAACAGTTTTTGGTATTTCGTCATATGTTTAGTCACAATTTTTTTTTCCTTCATATCTTTCCTCCCATGGAATTACTATATACCATCACTGCTAAAGTTGTAGGAAGCCCCCACCAATTTCTTAAATTAGGTGATGTAGATTTTCAATCAATGTCTGACCATTCTTGAATACTCTAATACTTAGAGCAATCAAATTGTCTTAATTACCTTCAAAATCCCATAGGTTACAACAAGTCTGTCAGAAAATGATGTAACCCTCTCTTTTTTACGTGTTCCAGTTTGAATGTGAACAAATACTTCTTGGTAAATTCTCCGATTCTCGTAGCTCCAAAAGGTAATCCACGAATAACGATCTTCTAAAGTAGGAATATACTGAAAAATACGATCTTGTATAAATCTACAAGGTAAACCACAAATAATTCTACATCTAAAGAATAAGTAATTCCTTCTCCTCCATTGTATTCACTTTCTTGGATATCTGGTTGGATCGTATCCGTATTCTTCTCGAGGCCACTAAAGGTAAGAACTGACCAATAGCGGAGACCATCGAGCATGTTCGATGGTCAGCCTGAAGTCGTAAGGCCTTCACCATATAAGCGAAGAAGGTCTCACTAAAAGAACCGCAACTGAAACACATCACTTGAATCTCCACTAACCTCCCACGTAAAAAAATCCAGATCTGGCTAAAGCTTCGGGTTTAGGGCCATTTAAATATTTTGGGCCAACTTGTCTTTGAAACGACTCGAGACGATTTTCCATACCTTGGAATAGCCAGACACCAGCCAAGGGTAATCAATCCAATATCCATTAGGTCTGCAGGGAGTACCGTTATTGGTGTACGATTAGTAAAACAATAAAAGGGCGTTCGCTGCATCTTTGTGAGTTGAGATCGACGGTGAAGTGACTGAATCCACGTATGTCAACCACAAACGTACGAGGCAATTCCGAGGTCTCCGTTCCATGGCATGGTTCAGCATCACAACTCAAATTCCTTCAAAACTGGGAAAAAAATACTCAACTATTATTTTCTCTTCTTGCTCCGGTTCCCCCCACTAGGTGAAAAGTCATGAATGAAAGGTTAGGCTTTGGAAGGGGTTTCCTTTATTAATATACACTCTGTCAGACTAAAACCACTCCCGAAAAAGTAATTTGTAATGTGATCGGTGGAAAACTCTAAAGAAAGGTAAGCACACGTTTGGTGACCCAACTGGTAATGTTCCACGATAGCTGAAGTCTTTAGGACTCATGTGGCGAATGCTTGCAACCCACAACCCTGAAACATTTACAACTAAACTTCCCTGTCCAAAGCAAAACAAAACCTGCTCTGGCTAAAGAGATGGCTGTGGGTTTAATCGATCCCCTTTAAGGGCCAATTTATTGAACGCGTACATTCAATCGGCTGGTAACACTCAGCATAGTTCAGGCAAGAACCCATGTTGATGTCAAGACATCTTTCTTTTTTTTTTCAAGTAGGAGGGGCTATCCTTTTTTTATACTATTCTCCAAATAACGCGGCGTGTCCGTAATGTGTGGAAAGTAGTGTGATCTGGAAGTCCTCAACTATTTTTGGGTACACACGATACGATACACCGTTTTTGAACAGGACGATTCACGATTTTTATGATTTGGGTAAGGCGAACAATCTTAGTGAGGGATTCTAAACGGTAGCTAACTTGAAAATCTTTCACTTGTCCAGACAACAGAAGCATTTTTTAAAACCTCAAAGTTCACACGACTTGGTTAAGTTCGATAATTCAGAGTCAATCCTTTGACTTTTTACAGGAGGTGTGAAGTTTGACCATTACGAGGGTCTATTCGGTATCGGTACCCATAATTTTTTAGGACCCTACACGCTAAGCAAAACTCAAAACAAATGGGTAATCTTGAGGGTGCTCGTCTGTCCAGTGCCTCCTAAATCGATCTCCTTGAAGTGGAAGGAGTAGGGGGCAACCGGGAACGATGAATGTAAATGACAACTGTCAGTAATCAAAATAACAGAACACCCACGATCTTCCCCCAAAAGACTTCTAACTATGCGTTTCGTCCCATAACAACTATCAAACGAGCATTGAGGCAGTGCCCACGTAGGCGGCAATGACTGACTTTTACTTAAACTTTGTCAGGTTTCACAAACTTGGGTTTCATCTTCAAAATTAACAATGATCAAATCCTCACGGAAACGATTTCAACGTGCTTGACTAGAATACTTTTGCTTTGTCGTCCACCAGGGTTTTGAAAGTAAACGATAAGGATTCCGTCCACGTATTCCGTTTTGGGTAAGCATCGTAAACGTTTGAGCACACATTTTTTCTTTTCCACTTATCTTCCCTTTTCTTCCCCACAAACAATTCACAACATCACGTTTAGCAAATCGATCTTTTTACCTATCATTTTTTTCTATGTCTTCTAAAAGTGATGCCTTCCGATTGTCCACGGTAATCTTCTTTGAATCGTTACTTGTGTCTTACGGAGTTTTGACACCACGGAAGGATAAACCACAAAGCTTCTTGATTCAGTTATAAAAACTTTGGTTCACGTAACACCCGAAAAAATGCCTGGATTGAATGAGTAGAGACGTTCGTCCTTTTGGACTATTGGCGCTGTCGTTGGAAAGTGCCAAATTTCATACACGTAACAATAAACGGTATCCACGATCCAATGCCCGAAACAATTCGGCACTGAACCCCACGTACCTATCATTGGACCGTATATTCTTCCTCCGTGTGGTGACAGGAATGAATCTTAGGTTTTTACAACATTTTCGGCACACGTCCGACATACAAGGAAACCTCAATTATTCCTTGAGCAATGTGCAAGGGTAAGATGGGATGAAAGCAAGTTTGTGGGAGGTAAAGACTTTAACATTTGATCAATCCTTCGTATTGACGAATACTGTTCCACGTCGATGTGCTCTGTTAAAATTTCAGGGTGTCCGGTAGGTAAAACGAGCAAATTTACAACAACCCCAACGGTATACAAAGAACACCACGTTCAATGTATTATGCGATTTCCTTCTCCTTGGGATTCGATTCACGTCGTACAATAATCTATGTAGCAATTGGTTTTCGTCCTCCAAATAAACTGTGACGTAGGATCTAAAGGTTCGATGTCGGCTGGCATCGTAACTTTGTAGTGCTTGATTTCAAAAATCAGGATACGATTTTCAAACAGTCGTATCGAAACTCGTTGTTTCCCACATTTCTATCACTTCGTAAAACCTTGGACTTTTTAAAACTGAAAGTCGTCGTTGACAAGTCCTGTTTCATATAACTGATCCATGGTAGAATCTGAATAAGGACTTTTCCATGTCTCGGACATGGATAACAAAATAGGGCATAGCCGTGAAACAAAACAGCCCTAAACTCATAACACAAATGTGCGGGTTTTCTAAATCCCGAACCATTCACCAACAGAATAACCTCCAATCTTTTTTTCTCCTCCTTCCTCCGTTTTCTTCTAGCAATGTTAGTATCCATTTGTTCCCTTCTTTTTTGACCATAAGTAATGCAGCCAACGGAAAGCTTTGACAAGAATATTGGACGACTAGGCTAAAATTCCCGTGTTGGAAGTCAATGATGGCTCAGTTGGTTTTTCGGGCATGAAAACATTGTTTGTCTGTAGACTAAGGAACAAGGCCCCCCCCCCCCCTTTTAGGTAAGGTGGATGCCTCTTTCAAAGGAGTCGACTTTGCACTATCGAGAAATAAACTCTCGAAATTTTCCACAACAACGTCTTAAAATATCTACATCCGATCGACAATATTTGAGCATCTCTTCTTGAAAGTCAAAGGGACATCGTTTCTGGTGAACACGGTAACCCAAGCGGTGAAAAGCTTACCTCACATGCGTGTTTCGAGGTACGCATTCCATCGGGGTCATAATCATGAAGGACAGGATAAATGAAGAGGTAGGACGGCGAGCGCGTGTTGATTTAAGCTTTCCTCTGTATATAAAGTAAGTGAGTGAAACGTAACCTTTGGGCCCATTACTTCTGTCATGCCAAATCGTTTTTTTTGGCAACGACTCAAAGGCATGGCTAAATAAACTCATCGAATCTTTTGAATTGAACTTGTCCTGCTTTCAATGTAGATGAGCTTTATTTTTATATTTTCCATTCATGGTGACTTGCAATGGAACGTTCGGTTCCATGGTTCAAATAATTAATTAAGTAAAAACTTGTCCATCGTATCCCGAAAAATTGTGATCTATGTACCGGTCGCATACCGATGACAATCTCCGTAAACGATGAATGTCTACGCTTTCGCTCCAACTGTCGTGGGCGTGTAGGGTCTGAAAACCCATTAATCAGCCAAACTCCGGACACAAGCTATTCACTCACACCTCCCACGAAAGATTTATTTCACATCGTCCTCCTGGAATCCTACTACAATGAGGACAGTGAAAATAGAATCGATTCTTGAATACCACTGATCACAAGCCCTATGGGCTACAACAAAAATTAAGGAATGTGAGTAACCTGTTTCTTGCAATACATTCAAAATCAAAAAAAGATGAAATCTACTTGTTTCTTGTTGTTCATTTATCCTTCATTTATTCTTTCTTCTCTAACTATGTCATGCTTATTGAATAGAAAACATACGATGATCAAAAATCGACGATCTGATGACAAATAGAAACATTTTTTCTTACCAGCACAAATTGTGTCCTCTTGTGTTGTTTCGGAACGAAGGAGATTTTGTCCACACGTAGAACACGATGGTTAATAACTCACAAGCACCATTTTTGTTGCTGTCCCCTTCTAGGGTCTTGCGATGCTGTAGAAAGCAAGTAAGGACTGACAAAACGGCAGTCGGACAGGTTTCACAATACATGTGATGTTGTTGATGGTTCAGGAAGGCATGGTGTATGTTGGCTAAACAACCAAGACCCCGACAGTCTTGCTCCACAACCAATGTGGTCGCTCCCCTATTAATTACACCCTAATGTTACATTTCTCACAGACGAAAGAAGCATCCTAAAAATCCATTAATACAGGTAATGGTATCAAAATGTTTGTAATGGTGATAAAGATGAAAGGTAATTTTCCCTTCAGGAAAATCAGGCCTTCGAAACAATAGATCACCACGCACTTAGTCTTGAGGGTGAACTTTAAAAAACGTAAACTGGGGAACCAAAACCTCTATGAAGTTGGCTGTAATAGAGAAATGCTACAAAACGACGGTTACTCTCTTTAGGGATCCCCGCTAGTAGTAACAAGAGTATCTTCTTCGTTTTCGAGTTGGGGTCTGTTAGAATTTTCTAATGTTCATCCAGGCTTTTTTCCCAATCTTTGCTCTCATTCTTGTTAGCAATAGGTACGTACCCACCACGATAGCTCGGGCTAAACACATTGAATCCTTCTTGTAATGTTAAGTAATGGACGACACTGAGTTTGGGTACTACTGAAGATCGTCCACCAATACGGTTTTTTCTGCTTCGACCACTTCCTCGAGGAGGAGAAACGTTGAGTCAAGTAACACGGTGGGCCTTTTCCATACGTGATGGTAAATTTGTCGAAGGAATGTTGTACATGTTCTATTTTATACACGACTATCCTGGCGATAATTACTTATGTCTGTCCGTGGTACAAAATTCAATCCAAACGGGAACTCATCAATTGTTCATGATGAATATCTAGTCTGCAAACCGATCCTTCTTCTTAGGCACCACCATTGCCGTAATTAAGTTTCTCAGAAAGACAGATTCCCACAAAATGGTAAAAGAAAACGCGCCGCTTTCTCTCAGGAAGATACTTGAGACTTGACTTCTTTGTGAAGAGTAAACTGTGTGAGTAATACTCTAGAGGGCCTAAATTTAACGAGAAGTGATTTTTTGTGTCTCTCGAAATCCGAAAGATAATTTTTCAGGATCCACGGTAGCGGTAGCGGAAGTAGTAGGACTTTCTTTGTGTCAGCGGTTCTGGTGTTTGTAGTAGTAGGTACTTTGGTTTTGGTTTTTGGAAGTTATGGGTTTCAGGTATGTTTTTGTTGTTTCACCACATTTCGTCTGTCAAAGTCACTTGGCATGGACTTGAGCCAGGTAATTCATCTAAGGGTGTTATTCAGGGAGGTACACGGAAAACCTTCGGTCGCCCGTGGCTTCTATGGTTTGATCTTGGTTCTGGTACTTGATTTATCATGGTATATGGACACGTGATCTATTCATCTTCCACCTCTGATTATGGAAAACTGATTGAGTTATCACACCAGGTGAAAATACAATAAAAAAGTAGTAAGCAAAAAAACCTTTATATAGAGACAAAAGAGTATAAAAAGAGAGAGCTTCTTACCTACAGAATCAGTCTTCTTTTGGCTGATTGAACATACCAGCTGAGCCAGAAGGAAGAGTCACAAAGACAGATAGCATTTAATTAGGAGAGAGATAATACAAGACATTGATTCTGAAAGAAATAACTACTAACAGTAAGAG
>JAQPZY010000519.1:0-212317 GCA_029931535.1 Margaritifera margaritifera | reverse complement strand
GCTTCGCTCGGGTCATAATATCGTCTGAATAAAAAATTTTACACGTTTAATCAGGTTGAGAACCTATGGACGCAACTCGTCAGAAAACTGTTGCTGCCCCAGAACCGTGCAGGCGCCTCCGCAGATAACTGCGTTAGACTTTGTCGGAAAAACAATCTTTGTTCGGTTGTATGTCTTGCACAGGGGGAGCTTAAGGTGCGGACTTCGCGGTTGTTACTGACCCGGTTTATGGTCTGTAGTTGCTTATACGATCTTGTGACCGGATTGATATTCTGAGGGCAGCCAAACGTTCTTACCATCTGGCGCCATTGGATTAACGAAGGGGGATATTCGACTGTGAACCTCAAAGGGAGCAAGTAGATCATTTGAAGTGCGAGAGGAATTACAAGGTCATGCCAAGAGATACACAATTGCTGCCTAGATCTTTTTTAGACAACATCTGCATCCAGTTACGTACACGTAAGAAGTGATTCCATCACGGGAAAACTCAATTGCTTGGTTTCTCAGCGAGGGATAAACTTACTTTGGTGCAAATGATACACGCCTATTAGATGTTTCTTCCACCGAATAAGGTTCTGCACTTGTTTGTAAATTGACGTCGTTGCCGTTGGACATTCATCGTATTGTTGTGACTTGAGATCTTACGCGACCACAACTCCAAGAAATCCTTTTGACCTTCTTGAGGTTTTTTACCGGCGAGTCACCATCCACAAGCGCAGTACATTTTAGATCGAAGATATTCCCTTGTATTCATCAATAAGCTTGCGCGAGCACTAGTCTTTGAACTACACCACCACTTTCTGGTTGGCGTTTAATGAATAGCGGTATGGTCATTCGGGTTCTCGCTGGTATCGGAATTCCCACGAGACCGATGTCACGTCCATATCCTCGTTAGACTTCGTTGGTGAGTGGATGTTCAGTGTGCATCACATTCACGTATCTATGTACAGCATCTTAATGTTGTCGCCGTACCGTCGGCTTGATCGAGTTAGTAGTTAAACTCGTACATGAACGACACGGAAAAAGCCAACGTAAAAAGGGTTTCGTCACTCTTTAGTCTTGGATTTCTTGCTGTGTTCCGCAACGAGTACCGCCTACTCAACAAGATCGGCGCTGGATTCCATTCTTGCAGGACTTTCAGCTTGAAGAAGTTCCTTCCAAATTTGTTCGTTTGCGGCCGTTGGCACATCACGTATGCATCTGATATGTAAGGAAAACATCGACGCGCGTTTGGTGAAATCGTAGCTCATGATGGAGATTCGCGAACACACGCATTCCCAACGCGCAGGGTACATTTGGAAGTTTCGTGTCCTGAACAACATAGTTGAAATGCGGTCGGGCGCAGATTCAGAACAACCTTGGTGACATTCAACGAACTTGCCCTCGTGGAAGCTTTGCATTCCCGACCCTACACGCGATCCGTACACTGGTAATGATGAGAAATCACTCGCGAGGGAACCGACAGAAGCTTATGGGCATGAAATGTATTAATTATTGGGGGCTGTGCGTGAAGCTCGTCCAGGTATTCCAAGTCGACTTCGGAAGAAGTATCCATGGTCGCTGTTTTTGGTCGTACTCGTGTAATGTATTTTGTGAATGTTTGCATCCTCGGGTTCCCATTAAACCCACCTAAGGGTAATCGGTTGCATCATGCGCTCCATACTGTGTTACAGATTGTTGTTATTATTATACACGATGTAACTGTTTTTAGAGGGCAGCGTTGTATCCCTGTCCACGCTCGGTTTGTTTCGATTTCGCTCGCTCCAAAAGCGATCCCTAAACCGGTTAATTTTATCAAGATGCTCCTCCTGGATAAACTATTTTTGAAAAATTATATAGTCATCTTTTTGGGCCTTCTTTTAAACTAATCGATATGACGCAATTTAGGCTAAATAAGTGATTTCGTCTTTTCTTTGACGTTACAAACGCACCATTGGTTCTGGTAATTTGATTTCTGCATTAAGCCGCAGACCGTGAAATTCTTTCACAATTTACTATACGTTTCAAACTGTGTGTGTTTCCACCGGACATTTAATCATAGTCCACTGCAATTCTCTAATAGAGAATCACGTATGTGTTACTCAGCGTGTATGGATATGATTCGTATATGCAACTATCTGCCTGCGAGCTCACGGCACTGCAGACACAGTATTAACCAGCGATCGCGAATCGGGACGCTAGCGACCGCACCGAACCCGAGAACCTTTGAACAATAGCGGTCTCGAACTGTTGACGCACATGTGTATTCGTTCGGAACCCACGAGGATTCATAACAGTTGCATGGGCGTTTGCAGCGGGAAAAAACGCCATGGACGGGTCAACCCTAATAAGGATAAAAATCTAAAATTCCATTATGACACTACTATACTATATTATCTATTAGCACAACAGCAACACGATCTTTTTCATCATTATGCGCACTACCTTTATAGAACCTTATCAAGATCTAATACATATGCAACTTACACAAGTTATACAAATACCTGACCTCCAGAAGAAGGTAACGATTTGTGATCCAAGTACTATAAATTACGGACCACCACAAATTTTACTTGATTAATCATTGTTCTTACCGATCTCCTCGTAAAAGCTGAATGAAATATGTTGATGATTCTTTCATTGAACCTTGGCAAGCAAGACTTAAAATTTTCAACCAGCTTGAAAACTTTCACTGGAGATGGCTACAAATAAGGATCTTTATATCATGCACAAAATGGCTTATTTGTACAATAACTATGAAACGAGTAGTGAATGAGAAACTATTGGATGGGTCGGGCATTGTACATTTACCGAAAATAAATGAATTTTACTTTCGTATCAATTTTCGCTTGAGCTCCATTGTCAAAGACCATACTTACACATAAAATGAATGTGCCGCTCTAGTCTTTTACATGAGACGGGAATGTGATATTATCAGAGTTTACCGAGGGAAGAAAATTTAATGGGATAAAGACTAATAGCATTCTATGTTGGGAATTGCATCGTGTCTAAGGTAAATTCTTGGCAAGAGGCCACATTTGATGTCTTCTTGCCAGCCAATGCCGTGGCTGGACATATCAGCTGCGGTGGCAATGACATAGTTCTAGCTTTGATTATTGTCATCATCCATTTCTTCTCCAATTCAGAAATATGTTATCGTATCTGTACGCAATCATTTCATTCAGTTTTTTTAAAATTAAATTGTAAATTGAAATGGGTGTTTTAAAATTATATCACGTCATTATAGTGCTTCCTATCATGTAAGAACGTTGTCAAGTTGTCACATAACACGGGATTCTAAGCAACACATCTGATACAAAGAAATAGAAGATATTTAAATGTACAATACTTTGTTTAACTTTTACTTGGTCGCATGGGGTGAGAAAATGTGATACATTGTTATTAAATGGTTAGAAGATGGGGGTGGTGAGTATAGAATCAAAATGAATATACAAGGATAAAAAAGATTTCGAAGTTAGAACTATCTTGGAAAACTCTATGGATTCTATAGAAGTGTGAGGAGTACAGCATTAGTAAAATGGATGTTAACATGTTAACATAAATAATATAACAGTTGATATACTAGTATACAAACTAATTATCATTAACCTACATGTGTATTATATTGGAGTCAAAACCATTAAGGAAAATATAACGAGAAAACAAACAACGTACTGAAAGATTTTACAATTATAACATAAAAATTTACAAATATCATTTATGTTTTTTTAACTTGAGAACAAACTTTGATAGCTGATAAAATTTGAAAGAACTAAATATCACTGATTTATAAACTTTGCATATTCTCCGCTAACCTCGTAACTCAAAGGGTTTGCGGTTTCAATATCCGCTCAGGCCCGCCCGAGTTGACCCGCATCGGTCTGATCCTTGGAAAAGGCACTTAGGCTCCCATTTCCTCTGCATCATATAGCCCAGAAACACCGAATGTACCGTTCAAAATCCCCACCAAACAAATTTATTCTTAGTTCTTTACATGAGATTGGAATTATTAAAAATTAGTAAGCATGCCTCTTTTTGTAATTCTACATGCATATGCTCTGGCATTAAAATATTATATGAGAAGGCACTACAAATTTAATTTCCATTCGATTTTATAATGTTATGCCATTTAAAAATTAATATGTTTTCTTCCTATTGAATTCTACTCTAACCTTTTTCTGACATCTAACACATCCAATAATGTTCGTGCATTATTCTTTTGTAAAGGTTTTTTTATAAAAATTTACATCTCAGAAGTTTGAATGATCTCTGTAAAGAAGAACGTCATCATGTTATAACTATGCTTCTTCTTTCATCAACTTTTACAAAAGTTTCCAAGATCTTGTCAATAAGGCTTAATACAATATTAGATCATTGTTAGCCTTCAAGAACTTTCTTAACTGGTTAACACTTAAATCCGACCCGAGTTAGAAAGTATATACTATACATATACAACTTTTATAAAAATAGGTCCTACATCTGTTTATTAGAAAGTATCTGAATGCACTGTTTACATAATTTTAGTAAACAGGATAAGTGAAAAAAAGTTTATTCATAGTACATTCCAAATTTCAATGTAATTATAGGAAACTTCTGGTCAGTTCCACATTAAAGTACTACTATTTCAGAAATGTTGTGCAGACATTTCAAATATTATAACGTCATCCCTAACTAGCAAATCAAAGTATGTCTCTTATATCTATTAGCTTCTTATTGTCTCCATTATTCTGTAGTTAGATGAGTAGATCATAATTGCTTTTGTACATGTAAGAAAAGTGTGTAATCAGATATGAGCATACAATAGAAAGATAATCCATCCAATTCCATCGAAAGCGTACTTGAAACTAATTTTTATCCATTTTTTTATTTCATTTTATTCGCTTTGTAAATTGTTACATCAGAAAAAGAAATATGCGCCTTCAAATCTTTTACAAAATCATCTAAAGTCTTGCTTACATTTTCAACCATGATTCAAAGAAACTTTCTTTCATGCAGAGAGAAGAAAGCGGTGAAATTTTAATGTCCCCAACATTTTTCGATTAAACTTGCAATAAAATCTAATCGAAGCACTAATTCTCTTTTGCTTGTTTTTTTAAGGTGGTCTCTCTTCTCAGTTTACAAATGGCATCGTGTGTATTCTATTTACAGTATATATATATATGGGAGAAAAGCATTGTATACAAGTTTTACTATATATTGATTTTGAGCCTTTGAGAGTTTGCAGCCATTTTTTTTAAAGGCACCTAAAACAAAGCTAAGCACCTAAACAAGCTAAGTCCAAGAAATGCCAAGTAAGTCTAAGGAAGTTCAACATACACGTAGATATTTAAATACTTATATTATATTGTCAGCAAGCAAACAAATCTCTCTTTAAAAAAATTCTTTTTTGTACATTCTAATCATTTTCCGCTTTATCCAAAATCCTTCAACGGTTATATTTTGAAAGCTTATTCTTCTTAAATATAAAATGCTATTCATTCTGTCGCAGCAAGTACTTTCCTCTTCCATAAATCCCCTAGACTATGATCTTTTATAACTGACACTTTCAAAAAAAAAGGAAAGTATACATTTTTTGGATTTACTGAGAAGAATAATTTGTATTGATTACCCATTGTTAACCCGAAAATGGAGACAAATAAATAGATTAACGCGTTTGGATTTAGTTTAAGCATATACTATTACCTCATAAACATAATATAAACGGCACGATGTTGATACAGTGGCTCTTGTCCGAAAATCAGGTGAGTGTGAGCTTTAATAATCTGCTGTAATTAGAGTATATACATAGTGTTCATTAATAAATAGTGCTTCAAGCAATAGTTCTGAGTATTTATAGGCTTGTTGTTCTTTTGGATTAAAATATGCATGGATAAAAATGAAATGTGGTTTCAGGAGGAATTTAAATTGTGTACATTGAGACTTAATTGACACGAGTGTTGATACAGTGGCTTTGTCTGAAAATCAGTGAAGTGTGAGCTTTAATACTCTGCTGTAATTAGTGTATATACGTAGTGTTTAATTAATAATAGTGCTTCAAGCAATAGTTCTATTATTTTACAGGCTTGTTGTTCTTTTGGATTAAAAATGCATGGATAAAATGAAATGTGGTTTCAGGAGGATTTAAATGTTTAACAACATTGTACTCGAGTGAAGATCGATTTTGAACAAGTATTTAATTCATTTTTCATATACTATTATTTTTTATTATTCTTTCTTTAATTTTCAACATTACTAGTGTTTGAATAACTTATGTTTTTTCTCGTTTCTCTCTATTCTTACCTATCTCGCATATTGATTTAAGGCAGTGAGTGGAAATTACAGCTATCGGATATCTTATCGACACGTGTGCATTGAAACAATACAAAATGCTTTTTATAAATCTTTTTTCAAAGGTTTAAAATAAAACAAACACGTGTAAAAGCTAATATTTATTTCCAAATTACAGTGTTGACGTTGATTTAATAAAATACTTGTAGGTTCCTTATCTCTGGGAACGACACACAGTAAGAAAATGAGCGGGGGGGGGGGGGGGGGGGTGGGGGGGGGGGGGGGGGGTAGGAGGGTGCCGCCATCATTATACGTGGCTAATATTTCGTTGGATATTTAAATTCGTGGTTCAGGGCAACAACGAAAACCACGAAAAGTTGGGTCCCGCCACGAAAATTGATGATACTACAGTATACTGCAGTGTACAAGTAAAATCCTACCAACAAAATTGTTGTTCTTGTTAATAGTGTGCGGTGATGACGGGTCTGTCATATGAATAAGCAAAATGCATATATCTTCCATGAAAACGTCCAAATATTTCAAAGCACGATGTAATTAACGTACACATTCATTGGCATAAAAATACGTTAACAACATGTATGTATGTACTATTTTTAAAGACGTACTTTATACTAGATTAAGTGCGTAAAGACTAGAGATTGGGTTGATTTCCGCATCCACTCGTTTTGTCCTTGTTAAAGGAAAGTCAGCTCCTAGAGACATATTAGGCCCTTATCTTTGATTCGTGGCACAACAATAGGTCCATAATTAGGAATCTTAGGTTGATTGTTTTCGAGAGTGGGTACCCTGACCTGCAATTGAATCCTGAGGGAATATATACACTGACATGGGTATATTTGTGTATCTGTGTTTGCGTATATATATATATATATATATATATATATAATATATATATATATATATATATCTATATATATATATATATATGTGTGTGTGTGTGTGTGTGTGGTGTATCTGTGTTTGCGTATATATATATAATATATATATATAATATATATATATAATATATATAAGTCTATGTATATATATATGTATATATATATATAACGAATAATGCTATAAAATCCCGTCATAATTGGCAAATGTATATATATATATATATATGTATGTGTGTGTGTGTGTGGTGTATCTGTGTTTGCGTATAGGAATATATATATATAATATATATATATAATATTATATAAGTGTGTGTGTGGTGTAACTTGTGTTTGCGTATATATATATATATTATGTAGATATATATATATAGTATATATATTTATATAGATAATATATATATATATATATATATATATATATAATATAGTATATAACGAATAATGCTATATAATCCCGTCATAATTGGCAAATGTAACGCGTTTCTTTCAAAGTAATGCGTTTGAAATAATCTTTTACACACAACCCCCACCCACACACACACACATGATCACACAAAACACGCACAAAGTAGTAACGGCGCGGGAACGAACGGTAGCCCAGATTTCGAGATAGGCAAACTCTTCCTCATGGGGACACCTGGCACACAACCCAAAACACAAAATGTATAGGCAGTGGGGGGTGGGGGAGTTTTAATTTAAAGATGGTATAAAGAAAAACCCCTCGAAAAGATATAAGAATATAAATACAAAACTTGACAAAATCTACAAGAAAAAGGCAGCTACATCTCTATGCGATATGGAGATTCATGCATGAAATAAAAAAGGACCAAGAAAGACAAAAATATTAAAGTGTGTGTAATAGATAGGGGGATAACCGTTGAATCGGTTTCACACTGGAAAACGGTGAATAAAAAGACGGCGCCCCAATTGACCTATTATAGAATTGTTGGTGTCCTGACTACCGAACATTACATTCCTGGTAAATATATATATATATATATATATATATATATATATATATATATATATATAATTATATATATAATATAATATATATATATATATATATATATATATATATAATTTTATGTGGGATAGAGATGTAAATATATGTTACAATAGGATTGCTGTGGGAAATACTAAAATTGAACTTTCGCAGATGATATTGGAGAATAAATGTGGTGCGTGGGAATACTAGTACTATTGAAAAAAGTGTAAAAGTAGGTCACAAGATATTCTACAACCATACATCATGTAGATTCTGTAAAATAATTATGTTCTTGTGTTCTGTTGTAGATTTGCGCCCCTGAGAAATGAATCGGTAGATTCCGAAAGCGTTTGGGCTGGTTTCACACCAGTTTTCACTAATGTTTATTATATATTGGATTTTTTTCCTGTCCACAGTGCTAGACACAAAAACTTATATCGTCGCAAGAACAAAACAGTTTCCCAATGTTTCGAGCTAAACAAGCTCTTCGTCAGGGAAGAAACAACTCACATCCACAAAACAAACACTAAATACAAAAGCCATGGAGAAATTTTTAAACCCTACATATTTGAATGACAGGGGAAAATCTACAAACAAGAGATAAAAAATAGAAAGAAAGAAAGAAAAATAAAAAAATTATAAACGGTCTTAAAACGTGTAAACTACAAGTCAATTTTATGCTAGCGCCAGCCCAAGAAAGTTATATAACAAAACTCAAAGAAGGATTATAATGCCTATCGCAGTATGTGGCCACGTTGGTATAATTAATACAGCTTGTGACGGATTTCCATTTGCATTTAACTGTAACAAGTAATGTGTTCTCTATCTCTCTCTCGCTGTTTCTTATAATTTATTAAGAACTTTTAAATTGTATGTGATGCATTTCCACACTGTAGTCTTCTTGATTACTATTGTCATTAAAAGGAACTCGTAAGTTATTAAAACTCGTTTCCAATCCAGCTGCCGTTTATATTATGTTTATGAGGTAATAATATATGCTTAAACTAAATCCAAACGCGTTAATCTATTTATTTGTCTCCATTTTCGGGTTAACAATGGGTAATCAATACAAATTATTCTTCTCAGTAAATCCAAAAAATGTATACTTTCCTTTTTTTAAAGTGTCAGTCACAAAAGATCATAGTCTAGGGGATTTATGGAAAAGGGAAAGTACTTGCTGCGACAGAATGAATAGCATTTTATATTTAAGAAGAATAAGCTTTCAAAGTATAACCGTGAAGGATTTTGGATAAAGCGGAAAATGATTAGAATGTACAAGAAATAATTTTTTTAAAGAGAGATTTGTTTGCTTGCTGACAATATAATATAAGTATTTAAATATCTACGTGTATTGTTGAACTTCCTTAGACTTACTTGGCACTTCTTGGACTTAGCTTGTTTAGGTGCTTAGCTTGTTTAGGTGCCTTTTAAAAAAAATGGTGCAACTCTCCCAAGGGCAACAACCTGTCCAAAATTAATAAACAATTTGTGTGCTTCAATTTAGAGGTCACCTCCCTTGATGTTAGTCACGCTTGCGCATCACCGTAACGAAAGTAAACTTCCGGGTCCTGCAAAAGATATATAGGTAGTGCAACATACGTAAGTTGACTTCAGTGTCGTGTATAGCGGACGAGGAAGGTAAGTACCGTATATATTTACCAAATGAATCATACCAGCAACTCTGTTAGTGAAAAAAGAGAAAAGCAGAATGTTAGAGTAAATATCCATTTAACAAATTGGTACAGTTTGTAATGCTTATCTACGATAAAAAAAAAAGTACATTAAAAAATGTAGTACTATTGTGTTCAAAACAGAAGATATGCTCGGCTCACTCGACTAGAAATGGTGCTGTACAGTCATGAATTATTTGTTAAGGTTTTATTTTAAATACTATGTTCCTGACAGTTTTTAAATTATATGTGGAAATACATTCTATAATTAGTGAATTTGTGAATTTTAATGTACTTTCAGTTTCAACCTGTTGTTATCTCGATCAAGTCAGTCAAGCCATGGTAACTCAATGGTTTAGGCTTAAAGATACATTGGACAACATAATCCTGAGATAATTAGAATTACTGATATATATATATATATAAGAAAAAGCAAAAATGCAAATAATAATCAGTTACAGTTATATTGTCTTTAGGCTGGAAAGTATTTAATGGTTTGAAATTATTGACACATGAAGTCATCTGGCTATCATTCAGTCAAGGTTTTTCCTAGGCTTTCAGGACTAATAGTCCCATTAAGAGCCATAATACTATTTATATAGTACTTCTGAGAAAATGGACAGTGCCATTTTGTTTATTTCTGGTAGTCAGGGACTTTTTGTATGGGATCAAAGAAACACCATCATAGCCATTGTTTGTAATGGCAATTACATGAATGGGTACTTAAAGAATTTGTACATATAAGCAGCCTCTAGATTTTGAGTTTATTGGATCCATGAGTCAGCTTATCTACAACATGCCTATTTTCTCTGCTTTCAAGTTAGCTTTGTTGTAAAATTTTGAAGTTGTCAGGTTTTCATAAAAATAAACCTTTCTTACAGAGGTATAAATTCTTAAAGGTAACAGATATGGAATATGTAGGTTTTCAAAACATGGCCTTGTTACTTAATTTATGCCATGTTCATTTAGAATGTACATTTGAATATATTGATGTTACTTCACATTTTGCCCCTGTACCAGATAATACAGAATATTTAAATGTTATTGTCATATTATTTACTCCTTGATTAATATGACACATTTCATTATACAAACTTTTTGCAAGGGTAACAAAAAAGGCATTATTACTTGATAGAGTAGCAGCGGGGAACACCAACTTGTTAACTTCATTGTGTGTTTCATGCCTTAATGTTGGGGTGAAAGTAGGAGAATGCTGTGTAAAATTTGATATTTTATATATGATAAAGTAGGATCTTGAACATATAGAAATTCCAGCCGCTAAACTCATAAAACAGAGTTTTTGTCTCTTCTGCAAAAGCAGATGCAAAATTTCTGATAAATGCATTTCAATATTGACTGAAAATGTGCAAGCCTTTATTTTTTTCTGGATTTTCTATCTTTTTTTTTTTTTTTTTTTGATATTCTATGCCTGTTAATCATTTTCTGGATATCCTATGCCTGTAAATCACGAAGAGATAAAGTTATCATCTGTAAACCAAGCAAACAGTTTCACCATGCTTTTACCTCATTTACGACGCATGCATCACATATCATTCTCTTGTATGCAATGAAGCAATTCAAATTTTTGCCATGGTTTTGGTAAGAAGTTTTTATCATAAGAACTCCATTTTAATAATTTACTGAGTTCAAATTTGGAAAACAGAATAATTGGCTCTCATAGATAACTATTGCACAAGCAAAAACACATTTTGTTGAGTAGGTACCAGTTGGAGAAGCAAATAGCCGAGTGTTATGGTCCCAGGCTACCAGGTATGAAGAAATGCAAGGACAAGTGTTTCAGATATGGCTAAGCAAATTCCATGGAAGCAATAAATTTGCAATTGCATCCAACTATTCAACAGGTGAAATCAGTATCAATGGATGAGTTCCAGACTCGCGTCATTCACCTTGGAGAATTTGATGCAATTGGAATGTGAAGAGGTCATAGTTTAAAGGACAACATGGTAGCTACAGATGTTTAGGCAGGCTGTATAGTTGACAATCGATGATGCATTGTAATGGTACATTGTACCACTCTACATTGTTACAGTTGTAAATCACCCACATTCAATGACTAGGATGTGTTTACAATCTGTCAAGATGCCAGTTACTTCCAAAAGCACCAGTGGAATGTGAGACAACTGGTAACCATTTTTCCCCAAGTTCACAAGCATCAATGTTGACCAATAAAAACCCCTTTTACAATTTCATATCTGCACCACATTGGTTGAATAATAGTTATTTTTTTTATAAGCTTTCTCTTTTTCATTGATTTTTGTTATATTAGAAAAGTTTTGGCAATAACTCCTAATGTTATCCAAGGGTTGTTTTTGGTTTTTAAGGCACTTTTAATACATTATTACTTTGAGCACTCTATGACCCAAATGGGAAAATCAAGGGAGGGTACAAAAGCCTCCTTTAGGGTACAAAACCTCCATTAGGGTACAAGAGCTTGAATGAGTTAAGAGTGACAAGAAATCTGATCAAACTTTCATCTTGTGAAGCCAGGTTACTACATTTACAAAAAGAGCTGCAAATGAAGATTTAGATAAATTCTCATAGTACAATGCAAGATATTGTCTCTTCATTGGAACTTGGATCAAGCAAGAATGTTTATGCTTATTGCCTGGCTATTATGAATGGATAATGGTGACCAAAATCGTGAAGGATCTAATCTGTGCCTGTAAAGGAAGAAGGTCAGCCAAATTTGTCATGTATAAAATTATACCCAGGTGAAGGAAATGATATCCATCATCAGATTGGGACTGACAATGATAATTGAACTTTTGTGATATATTTTGCAGTAAAGTATAAATTGCTTTCACATACAGAAAACATACAAAATGAGCTTCAGTAAACCCTTTCAATAAGTTTTTTCAATTACCTTCCCCAGATAAGATCATACAGTGATAACAGGTAAAGAAATATGCATACACTGAAATTGTAAGGTAGATGAGAGACGGAAAATTTTGAGGTTCTCAGTTTCCTTATTGTTGTGTATACTGTTTTTTTGACAAGGTCTGGTTATTTTACCTGAAGGTGAGAACTAAACGTTCCAGACAGGACTCACTGAGTGGTGATAGACTAGCAATCACTGAAATGGTCCAAAATCACTCTCGTATTGGCTGGTTTGAGATGACCATAATTGTGGTTTTCATTACAGTTAATTAAACTACAACGTACCATGCCATATGCCACTTTTTACAAGCACATGCATTTTACAAGCACATCCATGTATTGCAAATTTAAGAATCTAGATACATGTAAATTAAAATGTTTGATTTTACTCAGCAAACTTTCACAATCAAATAATTATTGCATTCTATGAACGAGTAGCTTTTGAAGTTAACTTTCTGTTTGCCGATTTCTCATATTGGAAGACCTATTTTTTCATATTTTAAAGATCAATGTTGAAAAGTGATGTTCAAAATTCAAGCTGACATTTAAAACTTTTATAATGTTAAAAATGAATGAATTGCATGTACTTTATTAATATAAGGAATGTTACTACTGGTATTTAAGCCTTTTTTTCCTTGTTAGCTCAAGATTAAAAATAGATGTGAGAAAATTGGTCTGACGTTAAACTTGAATAAATCTAAACAACTTCCAAATCCTAACATTTAAAAATGGATTACTTAAAGAACGAGAACGTAATAAAACAAGAAATATAACTATTATTGACTTTTATTTCCTCTTTTACATCAAGATCACTCTTGAGTGATGTTATAAATTGAACTTCAGCTTAACAAAAATATTCTCACATTACAGATGGATGAATAAAAAAAGGAGAAAAAGGAATGTAAGAATGTAAATCTAAATGCTAGATGTAACAATGTTAACCAAAATACTTAATGTCCTATTTTAAAAAGTTAGTTTAGCTCTCCATTGACACATTGCCTGTATATAAAAAAAATCTATTCTTTAATCTTTCCCATTGATGATCTACCTTAAAAAATTAATGTAAAAAATCCAATTAGATTAAAAATAACCTAGGAAAATGATGAATGAAAGTATGCACATGTTCTTTAATAAGTTAGGTAAGTTTTCATGTCCATTTAGTGTATATATGGTATGAAGGTAGCGATCTTGATAGTTTTCAAGTTATGACCCTGGGGTTGTACTAGATGTATATGTCTCACTTCATCCTGTGTCCATCAAATTTATGCATCTGTGGGTCTCTATTGGATATATGTCTGTCTCCTCATGTCCTTCAGACCTATATATGGTTATAGGGTAGGATCTCAACAGTTTCCAAGTTATGACCCAGGGGTTGTACTAGATGTATATGTCTCACTTCATCCTGTGTCCATCAAATTTATGCATCTGTGGGTCTCTATTGGATATATGTCTGTCTCCTCATGTCCTTCAGACCTATATATGGTTATAGGGTGGGATCTCAACAGTTTCCAAGTTATGACCCAGGGGTTGTACTAGATGTATATGTCTCACTTCATCCTGTATCCATCAAATCTATGCATCTGTGGGTCTGTATTGGATATATGTCTGTCTCCTCATGTCCTTCAAATCTGTCTATGGTTGTAGAGTGGGGATCTCAACAGTTTCCATGATAATTTTTGAAAACACAATTTACACCCTTGCCCCACCTTCAGGGGTCATATCACAATTTTAAAACCATTGTGTACATGTACATACCTCCGCCAATCATATCCCAAATATTCAAGTATTTATCTTCAATGGTGTAGGATGATGTACACTACACTACATATACAGACCAACTAAAAATTTTACCAAATTTTAAACAACTGCTTTTTTAAAGAAACCACATTAATTCATGTATCAATGTTCAGCTGAATCCTCATATGAAGTCATGACTGATACGAGAAATCACTCCTACATAAGCACAGTGTGACTTAATTAAAGTTTATACGTGACATTTTTTGAAGTCCATGTAATACCCAGTAGTTCTGCTCAAAATATAAGTGCATCAGTGAACATATATATTACTGTACAAGAAACTGAGAAAAAAAAAGCTAATGCAAATCTTTATGTAACCTATGAAGTGTGAAAGATGGGTCACTGTGAACTACTTTTACTAGGGTGGTCATTATTGTTTAAGATAAATGCAACTATCAAGTTATGTAACTTTACATAAAGTGTTTCCAAACTGGTTAAGCTAAATGAAAACAGTTAACAACTGTCACTAGAAAAACGTCATAGAAAATATTATACTTATAACTGTATATTGTGCCATTTTAATGCATTTTGTGTAAAATATTGATTTGTTCATCTGAATTCAGTCAGGTCACTTATTCAGACATTTTTTATTATAGCTTTATTCGATTATACTTAAAGAAGCATTATTATCATCACAATGTTTTTGCTTGTTTCCATGGCAACCTGACCATAGCAGAACACCACAACAAACATTTTTTTTAAATTAGGGTTTTGTATGCATTACAAAGATGTATAATAAAGTTGTGTGACAGATGGGTGCAATAAATTTGACCTTTGAATACATACATTAGTTATGTGGCACAATAGACTGGGGGGGATGTAGAATAGGCAGATCAGGGTCTGTGTTGTTTGTTCTACTTATTGCTTCATACAAACTGCACAGACCTAGATCTGCCTGCACATTTTTGTACTAGTAATAACCATCAGCCATCAGGATGTGAAAGTTTATGATCTGCAAGTGCATTATGCGACAGCAGATCAGGGTCTATGTTCTTTGCAGTTGGTCTCGATTTATACATGAGTAGCCTTATAAATTGAAATTAATATTATCCTGAAACTTCCTGTGTGATAATACAAGACAAACTTGTTTCTTTACTAGTAGTAACTATAGTATTTGTCTGTACCCCCCTACAAATCTTAAAAACGAAAAGCATCAAGGATATGAAAAATGCACACAACTTAGTCATTTCATTCATCAATTTATAATTTCTAACCCGATTGTCGCTGGGGGTCCCCAACACTGTCTAGTTGTTGGCATTTCGAGTAAAACGGGAGTTCTTTTAGTAACACGGTCACCATATTTGCATGGGCGAGTCTATGTTTTCAAGCAACAGATAGGATGTAGTTCACCATCTTTGATAATCTCAACAATTTCGTAAATCTAGAAGTTACATCTCTTTGAACACATGTATACAAGAGTTCATCCTTTTTATTTGTTCAGCATTTTTTTTTTAAAAATATTAAAACTAGTCATTGAAAATATTGGGCGTAAACGACAGTTTGTACTGAAATGGACTGTTCTAGAAACCAGAAAAGGATAGTGAGCAGTCTGTTTGTTTGTTTACGTCGAGAGCTTCCGTTTGGTTTAAAACGCCAATAAGTTAACATTGTTAGGACCACCTGGCGACAATCAGATTACAAATTATAAATTGATGAATGAAATGTCTAAGTTTCGTGCATTTTTCATATCCTTTATGCTTTTCGTTTTTAAAAACGGTGTGTGTGTGTGTGTGTGGGGGGGGGGGGGGTACAAACAAACGGGAGGATGTGCCAATACTGACTCCCAATTCCATGTGCCCAAAAGGGCCCTAATTTTTACTACGAAAAGAAATAAGCTAAATCATATTAAATTGGCTTGTGTGTTCATTCAGATCTCGAAATATTTCATGTAAAGCAATGTCTTCTTCCAGGTCATGATGTTAACCATTGTCCAATTGCTCTATCAATGCTCTCCTTGCTCGTTGGATCAGCACTGTTGATATGAAATTAGTTATGAAGCTTCGCTTGCTTTGCACAGTTTCTCTTCACACTTTTGATGTTGTTCATATGTGCCTCTTGATATGCTTAATCATTGTTGCATTACTAAGGCGTTTCTATCGAAATCTTTTTTTTTTGGTAGGTCTTTCCTTTTTATCTCACTTCCACCAAAGGACGGCCGATTTTTAATTAAAGACTCTGAAGCCATCATGGACCACTTTTGATCCATTTATTACTTATAACACCTCAAGAAACCTCTCGCATTTGGCCTTAACTCTCCAGATTACAACAATATGGTAATCAATTAACAGCTTGTTCTATACACACAATAACTTTAAACCGATTACTCTGCCACGCACCACTGCACCGGTCTCAACGACCAGTTACGAACAGTTTTGGTCTTTAGTAGACTGGTTCTGACTGGTGTATATAATGCGTGAATAGAACGCATAAAAATACGGGGGAGGGGGGTTCTTTCTTTAAAAAATAATTTAAAAAAAAAATAATAAAAATAAAAAATCTGTTCATTTTCAAAAGTGATAGATTTAAACTATAAAACAGTATGTGCGGTAGACGGCCTTAAAAACGGTATTTGTGTCCTACCGCCGGTAGAATCACATGTATGTTAAAGCCAAGTGAGTACTAATTACAGGTAACCCAGGTAATCTGTTCCCCAATTCATAGATCACATCCTTCGCTTTGTACACAAAGTTTGCAGCTTTCGATAGAAGTATGGTAAGTAGATGATCTTCATATGGGTAAGGGGAGTACATGGTGATACATGGAAATAATTTACTACTCCTTCAACAACTTGAAAATAAAATTCCACATTTCGTCAGCGAGATCAAAGTTTTCTCAGGCAAATTAGTTTTTTTTTTTTTTGGGACAAGTCCGACGGGAACTTCACAAAGAATACAGGACGGGCCCGATCTGAAATTAGAGGGGCCCCGGGCGTCAGTCTATCGCATTTTTTTAGCATTGTAGTTTTTGACAGTCAAGTGGAATGTTTTACATGTGCAAACTGTTGTTAATCTAGTTGAACAGGTATCGAGTGGGTGATTTTAACTTCATAAATTTGTTGACTCAAGAAAGATTATTTTTTTTTTACGTTTATACATTTGTTGATTCAAAAAAGCTAAACAAAGGTTTAAAACATTTGGGATCGAAAGGAATAAACAACAAAACTGTTCACGGAAACTTGGATTCCATGAAATGTAGCAAGTATAAGTGAGTCATTCCAGCAACTTCCCCCAGCACTCTTTAAAAAAACACCAAGTGAGTTCAGCTAAATTCAGGAACTAGTTTCTGATTTGGTCCACCAGTCTTCAAATGAATGGAGAGATCAAATTAATAGCTTCATTTTTGTGTGTAAGGTATCTTTTGTTATGCTAATTCTTTAGGGGTTAATCTAGTGTTGAATTTTAGAGAAAAGTGACTTCTTTTGGCTCAAATAAGGGAGAAGTGATAGCTGAAGTGGAAGCAAAGCAATAAATGCAATATATATATATATATATATATATATATATATATATATACATATATATATATATATATATATATATATATATATATGTGTGTGTGTGTATGTTGTGTTGTGTTTTGGTTCTCTTATTTGACCTGTGTCCTCTGTCTCATTATGCATATTTATATTTCACATTAGTTTTTGAGCAATACTTTATCTTCAATTAAATAATTCTCTGTGTGGTATGTATATTATAAATTACATTTTGTGAGTTTATGAATGTATCATATGCAGTGTATTCATACTTGAAAGTGTGTGTGTTTGGATGGAGAGATATTGCACAATACTATTTTGGCCATATGACTTACAAAGAGCACAGCAGAAACGATACATTGTATTTAATTTTAACTAATAAGAGTATCTAGATTACAGTATTGTAATTACAAATAGGTGAAAATTTATAATTCAACTGCCACTTAACAAAGAAATTTTGCTTTTTTTTAAATTTCTAAAACTTCAGCAGAAAATGAAAGTCAAAAATATGTTTTAACTAGTTTGAAAACAACCCCTAATAACATGTACCATGAGAGTACATACACAGGTGGTCTTGACATAGTGTTCATCCATTCAAACCACAGTGGTCACTGATGTTAACGGATGAGTAACCAGAACTTTACAACTACATGTTTAGGGAGTTAATTCAAAATTGAATGTGAATCTTTTGGACTGTCAATTTTTTGTAAAGTTTTGAAAAGTAGAAAATTAAATTGCCTGTTCTAGTGGCAGTTGATTAAATATTTAAACCTATTTGTAATTACAATGATGTAATCTCTGTATTCCTTTCACTTAGAATTAGTTACAATATATAGTTTCTGATGTGCTCATATGAAGTCATATGGCCATGGTGTACAGACAAAAGAAGGGCACATAAACTTAAAGTAAGGGACCAACAATTTAATGACATCAACACTTTGATGTGTAATTTTGTTGTTGCTGATAAAGCATGACTTTAGGAATTAATCAATTAATCGACAATGAACTGAAGCATTAAATTCCATATATGAATGAACTAGATCCTTTTTTCCAGCTGAATTGGCACACAGACAAGAACAAAAATGGCATCTGGTAGCTTGACTCCTGTTCTTAAATAGTTTTGCTTTTTTTAAGTTTGATTCTTTTTATTAGATTTACACTAATGGAAAACGTGGGAAGAGTCTACTCTTGTCCTCGGGCCAGGTTTCTAGAAATCGTACTGCTACACACTAGCTTTAAAATAAATGTCTGTGCACCATCTCATACGACTTTCATTTGGCCCTCAAGAACCTACAGTACTGAACATAGATGGTACTGATCATATCTCACACAATTAAAGTGATACAGTTCCCAGGATGAAGGTCAGGTATTTTTTAACAATAATTTATGCCCCAAACCACCATTTCAGGTGAATGCATGACTAAGCAAGGGTGAAAATTAACATTTGCAAGTAATAAATAACTATGGATATACGTGTATATTCTCCAATCATCAAAGTGGTAATTGTTCTGGATATATAGAAATTTGAACCTTATATGTAATGGAAAACAACTATATATATATATATATATATATATATATATATATATATATATATATATATATATATATATATATATATATATATATGGTTGTTTATATTGCCATGCATGGTTTTTGTCCTTTGTTCTCAGTCTGGAAAGAGGCCAAAATTGGTTATCCATACAATTAATATGTAATTACATATAGAGAAGAAAGCGGTGAAATTTTAATGTCCCCACATTTTCGATTAAACTTGCAATAAAATCTAATCGAAGCACCAATTCTCTTTTGCTTGTTTTTTTTAAGGTGGTCTCTCTTCTCAGTTTACAAATGGCATCGTGTGATTCTATTTACAGTATATATATATATATATATATATATATATATATATATATATATATATATATATATATATATATATATATATATATATATATGGGAGAAAGCATTGTATACAAGTTTTACTATATATTGATATTGAGCCTTTGGAGAGTTGCACCATTTTTTTTAAAGGCACCTAAACAAGCTAAGCACCTAAACAAGCTAAGTCCAAGAAGTGCCAAGTAAGTCTAAGGAAGTTCAACAATACACGTAGATATTTAAATACTTATATTATATTGTCAGCAAGCAAACAAATCTCTCTTTAAAAAAATTCTTTCTTGTACATTTTAATCATTTTCCGCTTTATCCAAAATCCTTCACGGTTATATTTTGAAAGCTTATTCTTCTTAAATATAAAATGCTATTCATTCTGTCGCAGCAAGTACTTTCCCTCTTCCATAAATCCCCTAGACTATGATCTTTTGTGACTGACACTTTCAAAAAAAAGGAAAGTATACATTTTTTGGATTTACTGAGAAGAATAATTTGTATTGATTACCCATTGTTAACCCGAAAATGGAGACAAATAAATAGATTAACGCGTTTGGATTTAGTTTAAGCATATATTATTACCTTATAAACATAATATAAACGGCACGATGTTGATACAGTGGCCTTGTCCGAAAATCAGTGAAGTGTGAGCTTTAATAATCTGCTGTAATTAGAGTATATACATAGTGTTTCATTAATAATAGTGCTTCAAGCAATAGTTCTAGTATTTTATAGGCTTGTTGTTCTTTTGGATTAAAAATGCATGGATAAAATGAAATGTGGTTTCAGGAGGATTTAAATTGTGTACATTGAGACTTAATTGACACGATGTTGATACAGTGGCTTTGTCTGAAAATCAGTGAAGTGTGAGCTTTAATACTCTGCTGTAATTAGTGTATATACGTAGTGTTTCATTAATAATAGTGCTTCAAGCAATAGTTCTAGTATTTTACAGGCTTGTTGTTCTTTTGGATTAAAAGAGCATGGATAAAATGAAATGTGGTTTCAGGAGGATTTAAATTGTGTACATTGAGACTTGACTGACACGATGTTGATACAGTGGCCTTGTTCGAAAATCAGTGAAGTGTGAGCTTTAATACTCTGCTGTAATTAGTGTATATACGTAGTGTTTCATTAATAATAGTGCTTCAAGCAATAGTTCGAGTATTTTACAGGCTTGTTGTTCTTCTGGATTAAAAATGCATGGATAAAATAAAATGTGGTTTCAGGAGGATTTAAATTGTTTAACAACATTTGTACTCGAGTGAAGGATCGATTTGAACAAGTATTTAATTCAATTTTCATATACTATTATTTTTTATTATTCTTTCTTTAATTTTCAACATTACTAGTGTTTGAATAACTTATGTTTTTTCTCGTTTCTCTCTATTCTTACCTATCTCGCATATCGATTTAAGGCAGTGAGTGGAAATTACAGCTATCGGATATCTTATCGACACGTGTGCATTGAAACAATACAAAATGCTTTATAATTCTTTTTTCAAAGGTTTAAAATAAAACAAACACGTGTAAAAGCTAATATTTTATTTCCAAATTACAGTGTTGACGTTGATTTATAAAATACTAGTAGGTTCCTTAATCTCTGGGAACGACACACAGTAAGAAAATGAGCGGGGGGGGGGGGAGGAGGGTGCCGCCATCATTATACGTGGCTAATATTTCGTTGGGTATTTAAATTCGTGGTTCGGGGCAACAACGAAAACCACGAAAATTGGTCCCCCACGAAAATTGATGATACTACAGTATACTGCAGTGTACAAGTAAAATCCTACCAACAAAATTGTTGTTCTTGTTAATAGTGTGGCGGCCATGACGGGTCTGTCATATGAATAAGCAAAATGCATATATCTTCCATGAAAACGTCCAAATATTTCAAAGCACGATGTAATTAACGTACACATTCATTGGCATAAAAATACATAACAACATGTATGTATGTACTATTTTTAAAGACGTACTTTATACTAGATTAAGTGCGTAAAGACTAGAGATTGGGTTGATTCCGCATCCACTCGTTTTTGTCCTTGTTAAAGGAAAGTCAGCTCCTAGAGACATATGAGGCCCTTATCTTTGATTCGTGGCACAACAATAGGTCCATAATTAGGAATCTTAGGTTGATTGTTTCGAAGTGGGTACCTGACTGCAATTGAATCCTGAGGGAATATATACACTGACATGGGTATATGTGTGTATCTGTGTTTGCGTATATATATATATATATATATATATATATATATATATATATATATATATATATATATATATATATATATATATATATATATATATATGTATGTGTGTGTGTGTGTGGTGTATCTGTGTTTGCGTATGTATATATATATATATATATATATATGTATGTGTGTGTGTGTGGTGTATCTGTGTTTGCGTATGTATATATATATGTGTATATATATATATATATATATATATATATGTTTGTGTGGTGTATCTGTGTTTGCGTATATATATATATATATATATATATATATATATATATATATGTATATATATGTATATATATAACGAATAATGCTATAAAATCCCGTCATAATTGGCAAATGTAACGCGTTTCTTTCAAAAAGTAATGCGTTTGAAATAATCTTTTACACACACACACACACACACACACACACACACACACACACACACATGATCACACAAACACGCACAAAGTAGTAACGGCGCGGGAACGAACGGTAGCCCAGATTTCGAGATAGGCAAACTCTTCCTCATGGGGACACCTGGCACACAACCCAAAACACAAAATGTATAGGCAGTGGGGGGTGGGGGAGTTTTAATTTAAAGATGGTATAAAGAAAAACCCCTACGAAAAGATATAAGAAATAATACAAAACTTGACAAAATCTACAAGAAAAAGCAGCTACATCTCTATGCGATATTGGAGATTCATGCATGAAATAAAAAAGGACCAAGAAAGACAAAAATATTAAAGTGTGTGTAATAGATAGGGGATAACCGTTGAATCGGTTCACACTGGAAAACGGTGAATAAAAGACGGCGCCCCAATTGACCTATTTATTGAATTGTTGGTGTCCGACTACCGAACATTACATTCCTGGTAAATATATATAAATTAGTATATGAAGCTTCGCTTGCTTTGCACAGTTTCTCTTCACACTTTTGATGTTGTTCATATGTGCCTCTTGATATGCTTAATCATTGTTGCATTACTAAGGCGTTTCTATCGAAATCTTTTTTTTTTTGGTAGGTCTTTCCTTTTTATCTCACTTCCACCAAAGGACGGCCGATTTTTAATTAAAGACTCTGAAGCCATCATGGACCACTTTTGATCCATTTATTACTTATAACACCTCAAGAAACCTCTCGCATTTGGCCTAAACTCTCCAGATTACAACAATATGGTAATCAATTAACAGCTTGTTCTATACACACAATAACTTTAAACCGATTACTCTGCCACGCACCACTGCACCGGTCTCAACGACCAGTTACGAACAGTTTTGGTCTTTAGTAGACTGGTTCTGACTGGTGTATATAATGCGTGAATAGAACGCATAAAAATACGGGGGAGGGGGGTTCTTTCTTTAAAAAATAATAAAAAAAAATAAAAATAAAAATAAAAAATCTGTTCATTTTCAAAAGTGATAGATTTAAACTATAAAACAGTATGTGCGGTAGACGGCCTTAAAAACGGTATTTGTGTCCTACCACCGGTAGAATCACATGTATGTTAAAGCCAAGTGAGTACTAATTACAGGTAACCCAGGTAATCTGTTCCCCAATTCATAGATCACATCCTTCGCTTTGTACACAAAGTTTGCAGCTTTCGATAGAAGTATGGTAAGTAGATGATCTTCATATGGGTAAGGGGAGTACATGGTGATACATGGAAATAATTTACTACTCCTTCAACAACTTGAAAATAAAATTCCACATTTCGTCAGCGAGATCAAAGTTTTCTCAGGCAAATTAGTTTTTTTTTTTTTTGGGACAAGTCCGACGGGAACTTCACAAAGAATACAGGACGGGCCCGATCTGAAATTAGAGGGGCCCCGGGCGTCAGTCTATCGCATTTTTTTAGCATTGTAGTTTTTGACAGTCAAGTGGAATGTTTTACATGTGCAAACTGTTGTTAATCTAGTTGAACAGGTATCGAGTGGGTGATTTTAACTTCATAAATTTGTTGACTCAAGAAAGATTATTTTTTTTTTTACGTTTATACATTTGTTGATTCAAAAAAGCTAAACAAAGGTTTAAAACATTTGGGATCGAAAGGAATAAACAACAAAACTGTTCACGGAAACTTGGATTCCATGAAATGTAGCAAGTATAAGTGAGTCATTCCAGCAACTTCCCCCAGCACTCTTTAAAAAAACACCAAGTGAGTTCAGCTAAATTCAGGAACTAGTTTCTGATTGGTCCACCAGTCTTCAAATGAATGGAGAGATCAAATTAATAGCTTCATTTTTGTGTGTAAGGTATCTTTTGTTATGCTAATTCTTTAGGGGTTAATCTAGTGTTGAATTTTAGAGAAAAGTGACTTCTTTTGGCTCAAATAAGGGAGAAGTGATAGCTGAAGTGGAAGCAAAGCAATAAATGCAATATATATATATATATGTGTGTGTGTGTATGTTGTGTTGTGTTTTGGTTCTCTTATTTGACCTGTGTCCTCTGTCTCATTATGCATATTTATATTTCACATTAGTTTTGAGCAATACTTTATCTTCAATTAAATAATTCTCTGTGTGGTATGTATATTATAAATACATTTTGTGAGTTTATGAATGTATCATATGCAGTGTATTCATACTTGAAAGTGTGTGTGTTTGGATGGAGAGATATTGCACAATATATTTTGGCCATATGACTTACAAAGAGCACAGCAGAAACGATACATTGTAATTAATTTTAACTAATAAGAGTATCTAGATTACAGTATTGTAATTACAAATAGGTGAAAATTTATAATCAACTGCCACTTAAACAAGAAATTTGATTTTTTTTAAATTTCTAAAACTTCAGCAGAAAATGAAAGTCAAAAATATGTTTTAACTAGTTTGAAACAACCCCTATAACATGTACATGAGAGTACATACACAGGTGTCTTGACATAGTGTTCATCCATTCAAACCACAGTGGTCACTGATGTTAACGGATGAGTAACCAGAACTTTACAACTACATGTTTAGGGAGTTAATTCAAAATTGAATGTGAATCTTTTGGACTGTCAATTTTTTGTAAAGTTTTGAAAAGTAGAAAATTAAATTGCCTGTTCTAGTGGCAGTTGATTAAATATTTAAACCTATTTGTAATTACAATGATGTAATCTCTGTATTCCTTTCACTTAGAATTAGTTACAATATATAGTTTCTGATGTGCTCATATGAAGTCATATGGCCATGGTGTACAGACAAAAGAAGGGCACATAAACTTAAAGTAAGGGACCAACAATTTAATGACATCAACACTTTGATGTGTAATTTTGTTGTTGCTGATAAAGCATGACTTTAGGAATTAATCAATTAATCGACAATGAACTGAAGCATTAAATTCCATATATGAATGAACTAGATCCTTTTTTTCCAGCTGAATTGGCACACAGACAAGAACAAAAATGGCATCTGGTAGCTTGACTCCTGCTTTTAATAGTTTTGCTTTTTTTAAGTTTGATTCTTTTTATTAGATTTACACTAATGGATAACGTGGGAAGAGTCTACTCTTGTCCTCGGGCCAGGTTTCTAGAAATCGTACTGCTACATACTAGCTTTAAAATAAATGTCTGTGCACCATCTCATACGACTTTCATTTGGCCCTCAAGAACCTACAGTACTGAACATAGATGGTACTGATCATATCTCACACAATTAAAGTGATACAGTTCCCAGGATGAAGGGCAGGTATTTTTTAACAATAATTTATGCCCCAAACCACCATTTCAGGTGAATGCATGACTGAGCAAGGGTGAAAATTAACATTTGCAAGTAATAAATAACTATGGATATACGTGTATATTCTCCAATCATCAAAGTGGTAATTGTTCTGGATATATAGAAATTTGAACCTTATATGTAATGGAAAACAACTATATATATATATATATATATATATATATATATATATATATATATATATATATATATATATATATATATATATATATATATATATATATATATATATATATATATATATATATTATATATATATATATATATATATATATATGGTTGTTTATATTGCCATGCATGGTTTTTGTCCTTTGTTCTCAGCCTGGAAAGAGGCCAAAATTGGTTATCCATACAATTAATATGTAATTACATAGATCAGTCCAAATGTTATTATTGTCATAAAGTTTGTTAATCTGACAGCAACACAAACTAGACATGAAGTTTACTCATGTTAAGACTATTTTTCTTCTTTCTTTCTTTGCATTATTAAACTCTTGTTTGAAGATACCCCTTAATTTGTCATTCAGACATGGAATATTACAGGTTTTCCCTTGACTTATGTGTTTAGTGTTTGTTTTGTTAAGGTAAGTTGTTTCTTTCTGTGATGAAGAGCTTGATTAGCTTGAAATGTTGGGAAACTGTTGTATAATTGGGTCGTTAACAGTTTGTATGTGTGTATGTATATATAAACACATTATATTGGATCCTATTTCACCTATACCCATGAAATTTGGTACATTTATGTGGATGCATATTGAGGAGAGTAATTCAGCCATACCAATAACTAGCATTAAGCTTGAGTGACTTTGATATTTTCATTATCCATTTGTTACGCCCTCAACATCGTTAACCCAATTCCACCTATACACATGAAAATTGATATGTGAATGCATTACAAGGAGAATGACTCAGCTGTACCAAAACTAGGTCACTGTGACCTAATTTTCATTCTTGATTTATATTTGTATTTTCAGTCATTTGTTTGTTACATTCTCTGTTTCTTTAACACTATTACATCCAGAATAATGAAACATTGTTGTCCCCATACTAATAGGGAGCTGCAGTAGCTTAGTTGGCAGAGCATCAGTCTTGTAATCCAAGGGTTGCAGGTTCAGTACCTGCCCAGGCCAGCATGGGTTGGCTGCCTTGGTGTGTTCTTGTGAAAGGCACTTGCCTCCAATTTCTTTGGAATGATATTGCCATTAATGTGTTCAAAGTGCCATTAGAACCAACCAACACATCACATTGAGTAGTACCAGAATACTACAACAAATCTTTCATATGTATGATGGGTCAGTCATCAGCTTACTTAGACTCACATTCAGTGGGTAACAGGTTCAGACCAGACTGTGTAGGCTTTTGTAGCATAACTCTCAATGCAAGGCACTTAACTCCCATTTCCACAGCATAAATCCTCTATACTGGTCTGTATATTGTTGGCTAATCCAATCCTCCATACTGGTCTTTATATTGTTGGCTAATCCAATCCTCCATACTGGTCTGCATATTGTTGGCTAATCCAATCCTCCATACTGGTCTGTATATTATTGGCTAATCCAATCCTCCATACTGGTCTGTATATTGTTGGCTACCGGTAAACAGCCTGGTCTTACTTAAGATGTGCACCTCTCAAAAAACTGCTAGCTCCACTTGGTCATTTTCACTTCCTGGACTTCAAAGGTAAATATTTAAAAAAAGAGCCGATAACTTTTTAAAAACTTTTTATATATTTTGTAATTCAATTCATTCATTGTACTTTCAGAGGCTGGTATTGCCTATTCTGGCAAAATTTGTTTCTCTATTTTGATAACTGCTGAAAATGGTGTAATTTTGACTAATTCATGCTGATTTTTCAAGTACTTTTGAGTGGCCATTTCTGTCTGATGTGTGCTTAGATCATGTCCAATTTCCACAAGTACAATACATAAAGAAATTTCAGCCACAGTACATGAAAGTAGCTTAGAGGTATGTCAGCATTCTCTCCACTGTGATTGTTGCAAATGCAAACAACTTCATCTTACACCTGTCACTCTCTCAGAAGCACGTATTATATATGTAGAGTGCCCCCCCCATAGGCATTTCTTATCTTAAATTTGTATGTGTGATCATTTTTTTAACCAAATACAATAATTTTGTTTCTTCTCTGTATTGATTGTAAGTTTCCAGTTATTGCAATATCTACTAAACATATCAAGGATATATTGCATGTCAGCAGGATTATATGTGACAGGATTATCTGTGACAAGTATAGTGTCATCAGCATATAAAAGCAACACAACATTTAACATATGTACAAAATCAGTATGTTTGGAGGGTACAGCGCAACCTCTGCATCTGTTTACTAATAAAAATAATTCTAGGTAATTTAGGAATAAGGAGAACAATAATGGAGATCAGTTTTCTCACTGTCTTACATCTTTTTCACATGAGAAAAAAAACAGAAAATTCATTATTTACACAAACACATGATATTATATCATTATAAATACTTAATGTAACATTAAAACACTTTCCCCTCATGCCTATCGAATACAACTTATGCCATAATCCAACTCACTATACATTATCAAAGGCACTTTTAAAATCAACAAAAGTACAAAAAAGTTTCTTTTTGCAATGTCTGATAAATTCATTGAGGCTGTAGAGAAGAATTATATTGGCTATTGTGGACAGGACAGGCCCAAGAAAAAATGGTGCCCTGTGCAAACTTTGCATTTGGCACCCCCCCAAAAATTGCCCCCCCCAAAAAAAATTGCATTTGGCACCCCTCCCCTGATCACGGCACCATGTGTGGTGTCACATGTTGCCCACCTCTAGAGCTGGCCCTGATTGTGGGATAGCCATTACTGAATCCAGATTGAGTCTCAGATAACAATTTATTATCATCAAGGAATTTAGACAATCTTAAATTTACTATAGTGGTAAAAACTTTACCAAAATGCTATAGTAAAAACTTTACCAAAACAGCTAACTAAATTAATAGAGCTATAATTTCATTTATATCGGTTTTGTCACCTTAATTTGTATAAATTGGCATAATAACACCTAAGGTCCAACCATCAGGCACAAAGCCAGAATTCAAGATTATATTAAAAAGTTTTACATACACATTTAACATTACAGCAATTGAGCTTTTTATATATTCATGTAATATATTATCAATTGAACTTACTTTATTATTTTTTAGATTGTTAGCAACTTTTAATATTTCTTCAGCTGTAATTGGGTCATTCAGAAGAGAGTTATTGACAAAATCCGCCGCTTGCACCGTTTCTGGAAGTGCTCAGTCGTAACTATCTGTTTCCACTGAGTTTATTTTTTTAAAATTTTCAAAACATTCCTGCAATGTGATACATTGAATATGTCTTCTCTTGTTGACATTATTTATCATATTCCAATATCTCTTTGGATCTTTTGATTGTAAAGTGTGTATTTTCCTTTGCATGATTTTTTATAATGAGAGTAATGATTTGCAGGAGTTTTCTTATACTGTCTACTGGCTGTTAGTATATTAGTTTTACTCACTGCAGTTTTTCTAATTTTGTGAACGTTCCTATACAAGTGGTAATGTTTTCTGGCTTTCTTACACTCATTGCCAAACCATGGGTTAGAGTCAGTTTTATTCTTGCGTGCATTTGCAGAACTTTTACCTTTATGTCCTTTATGAGAAAATGTCAATTCAGTAGAGCTGATAAAAATGTAACTTGTATCATTGATGATTCTGGTTACATTGTCTTGTGTCATATTATCTTTATTGGTAAGTTCCTGCAATTCAAAGTCGATATACATGTAATTCAGATTTTGAACATTTATATTCACCAGGAATTCATTTTTTCTTCTCTAATCCCACAATCTTCTAGTTCTATTTTCTGTGATGGAATCATCAAGTACATGTAGCAGAGTAACTTTGAATTTGGTATGGTAAAGCACAGTGAATATCTGAAAACAAAGGATTAAAATCAAGCACTTCAAAATTTTGTAACAATTAGAAGCCGTTTAAGGTCGGTGGCAACAATTAGTTATACAGTATGCCTTGTTTTGCTACAATTACGCTAAAATATTATGATTTTTGTCATGTTGAAATTTGCATCATGTTTCTTGGCAAACCGAAACAACTATTATTAGTGCCAGTTCAGAGTATTAGATCTCCCATATATACTCAATTATAAGTCAAGTCCAACAAACAATATAGACCCTGATCTGCCAGCACATTATGTGATGGCAGATCAGGGTCTATGTTGTTTGCAGTGGGACTTAACTTATAAGTGAGTGTAGGCAGTACTTTCAGAGATAAATATCCAAGTATTGTAAACTAGAGGTATTAATAGAGAAAGATAGTCTTGATGTAATTGCTACAATTGTAAATATTATTTTTAGAGTTATATTGTTTATCTAAGCATATTCTTGGAGAAAACTCATGGAGGCTTACTCATTTACCCCCCATCCCCCCAAAAAAATAAAAAAGCTTTTTTCCCACAAAAACTAGCAACAATGTAGAAGCTCATCAGTAAGTGTCCTTGTTATCGCTTGCATCCAGATTCAAGAATCATTTGATATACATGTATTTTCATCATGAGCTTGTTTCTGTTTGTTTATCATTAGTTTGTTTCTCCAATTCCTTCCATTCAGCAACTAAAAGAAAATATTTGACATTTTAAAAACTGTGTCCATATACATATATATAGATGTTCATGTTTATACAATCTCCATCTGATTTCCTGAATTTGCTTACGAATTTATATATAAATTGTCATTGTCAAACCAATAATTTCTCATCAACAGTTTTGAAATATACTGTAGATGTACATGTAGCTCAGCAACCATATTAACATTAAGATTTGTACCAATTGGTATACAAATTCAGTTACAGGTCTGGAATTTCTTTATGATTGTTTTCTTTGATTAGCTGTAGATTTAGATAGATAAAGGACTTTGATTGACAGTTGCAATTCATGTAAATATTTTTGTAGACAGGGTCCTTTGGAATTCTGTGTTTTGTCAGATTCTGGTGTATCAGTCCTTTCAAGCGAAGGCAAAAAAATAAAAAGCAAACAAACAAACAAAAATACAGAAATAAAAGAATTTTCTCTTAGGTATTTTGAAAGACAAAGATTCACTGATTACATATTTTACAGTCTCTTATGTGTTAAGGACAAAATATTCAACAACAAGGTTTTTAACAGTTTACTTCAGGTGTAGGACAAATCTTCCTGATTGTAACAACACTTACAGACACAAAAGCCGTCATGCGAACCTCAAGCATCCAGATTTTCAGCATATCCAAACCATCGCTGTGTCCGTTTAAACAAACCAACACTATCAAATGTTCTGTTAAACTGATTATTAGTAGTGTAACAAGGAAATTTTGATCGATCCTAAATAAATGGTTCCCATCCCATGGATAGTAGTCCTAGTAGTCCTTGGATGGTCCATTATCAACTTGCAAGTAAAACAAGAACTGATGTGTGTGTTGTGTGTGTGTATGTATGTAAGTGTGTGTGTGTGTGTATATATAATATATATTAGAGTCGAGAGAAGGAGAAGGCATTTAATGTGAAACTGTAATAAGGGACCTCCCCATTTACTTTTTATAAAGTCAATTAATAATTATTTTTATTTTTATTGCTGCATTTTGAAAATAATATGTATAGAACAAGTCATAATTATCTTATAGTAATTACATGTACTACTGTACTAAAATATGTCAGTTCTGCAGTTGATCATCTGACAACCTGTAGGAATTTTGAAATTGAAGGATTTTTCCTCAACAGAATTTGACCACCTGTTTTCAAGAGCCTATTTATTTTCTGTGCTTATTGTAATCATGTTTTATGATTACAAAGAATAGTGTGGTTTATGTAATTACTCTAAAGTTCATGGCTGCAGAGACACAGATTTGTAAAACCTTGCGACTGGTTTGGATATGGTTGACAGCTTAAAACTATTTATGACAATTGTAATCCAAAGTCAAACTTTTAGTGATTTATATCTCATTAGAATGAATTAAATCAGTCACTGTAAACACTGAAAAATCCACAGGTACATGTACTATAAACTCCCTTGAAACAGAAAGTGAGACAGGGAAATCTATGAAAATATTATTTCCTTTGTTAGCAAAAATTAGATACACAGTATGCCTTGTTTTGCTACAATTATACTGAAATATTATGAATTTTGTTGTGTTGAAACTTTGCATCATGTTCCTTGAAAATCCAAACAACTATTAATCAGTGCCAGTTCAGAATATTAGCTCTACAATCTATACTCGCTTAAAAGTCCAGTCCAACTGCACAGACCCAGATGTGCCATCATATAATATTCCAGTAGATTTGGGTCTGTGCAGTTTGTTAGTATTCAGTAGAACAAACAACATAGACCCTGATGTGCCAGCAAATTATGTGACTGCAGATCAGGGTCTATGTTGTTTGCAGTGGGACTTAACTTATAAGTGAGTGTATTCAGTACTTTTAGAGATAAATATCCAAGTATTGTAAACTAGAGGTATTAATAGAGAAAGATAGTCTTGATGTAATTGCTACAATTGTAAATATTTTTAGAATTATTTTGTTTATCTATTGCATATTCTTGGAGAAAACTCATGGAGGCTTACTAAAAAAAAAAACAAAGCTTTTTTCCCACAAAAACTAGCAACAGTGTAAAAGCTCATCTCTAAGTGTCCTTGTTATTGCTTGCATCCAGATTCAGGATTTATTTGATACCCATATTTTTTACATCATGAGCTTGTTTCTGTTTGTTTATCATTAGTGTGTTTCTCCAATTTCTTCCATTCAGCATTTTATTTGGCATTTTGAAAACTGTGTCCATATATATACATATGGATGTTCATTTGTATACTATCTCCATTTGGTTGCCTGAATTTGCTTATGAATTTGTATATAACTTGTCATTGTCAAACCAATAATTTCTCATCAACAATTTTGAAATACTGTGGTATCATTTATTTTCGAGGGTCTAAAGTTTCATGGTTTTGTATAAAAAGACATTTTTGTGGGTACTTAATTCGTGGTTTTGCCTTTCAAAGTTTGCATATTTGTACTCCTTTGTTTGAGCCTGCCTCGTGTACGAACCAACTTCAACCACTAGACTTTACTTAAACCCTCGTCAATCAAGGCAATTCATGCAGAATGGATAATTGCAGCTCAAGCCAAAATGTGTGAATGATTTGACGTAATTATCCGTGGATTTGTGTGCACCAACTGACGTGGTTGACGCAATGTTGATTTAGTGGTTTTGTACGAAAATCAGTGAAGTTTGAGATTCAATAATCTGCGATAATTAGTGTATACACAATGTTCCATTAGTAATTATGCTTCAAGCAATAGTTTTAGTATTTTACAATCATGTTGTTTATTGGGATTAGGCATGCATGGTTAAAATGAGACGTGTTTTCACGAGGATTTAAATTTGTCGACAACAGTTTCACTTGAATGAAGAATCGATTTGAATCAGTAAATCTAATTTTCATTTATAGTATAATTTCTTATTCTTTCTTTCATTTTCAGTAATATCAGTTTTTGAATACCTTATGCTTTTTCTCGTTTCTCTCTATCCGTACTTATCTCCCAACATATCGATTTAAGGCAGTGAGTGGAAATTACAGCTACCGGATAATGTATATGTGTGCATTGAAATAATATATAAAATGCTTTAGGATTCTGTCTTTTAAAGCGTTAAATAAAGATAAATAATATTTGTTACCAGATTACAGAAAGGATGCTGATTTACCAAATAGATTTGTTGATCTCTAGGAATCAAACAGTAAAAAAAATGAGGAGAGGTTGGGGGGTGGGGGGGTGGGTCAGCTTCTTTATGATATGTGGCTATTTTTTCGTTGGGTCTTTAAATTCATGGTTCAAGGCATCAACGCTATCCATGAAAATTGGTACCCCATGAAAATCTGTGATACTACAGTATACTGTATATTTACATGTAGCTCAGCAACCATATTAACATTAAGATTTTTACCAATTGGTATACAAATTCAGTTACAGGTCTGGAATTTCTTTATGATTGTTTTCTTTGTTTAGCTGTAAGTTTTAGATAGATAAAGAACTTTGATCGACAGTTGCAATTCATGTAAATATTTTTTTTAGACAGGGTCCTTTGGAATTCTGTGTTTTGTCAGATTCTTGTGTATCAGTCCTTTTAAAGCGAAGGCAAAAAATAAAAAGGAAGCAAACAAACAAACAAACAAAAAAAACCCAGAAATAAACGAATTTTCTCAGGTTTTTTGAAGGACAAAGATTCACTGATGACATATTTTACAATCTCTTATGTGTTAAGGACAAAATATTCAACATCAAGGTTTTTAACAATTTACTTCAGGTGTAGGACAAATCTTCCTGATTGTAACAACAATAAGAGTTAAAAAGCCCCTATCATGTGAACCTCAAACATCCAGATTTTCAGCACATCCAAGCCAACACTGTGTCCCCATAAAAAAAACCCAACACCATGTCCCAATACACACTTCAAATTTATACAGATATAAAATTCCCATTAAATGTGTTATTTTAAACTGAACAAGGAACATTTTGATTGATCTTTAATAAATGGTTCTTATCCCATGGATATTAATGGATATTATTTCTTGGATGGATCATTATCAACCTGCAAGAAAAACAAGAACTGATACACAGTACAAGTGAATTCATATATATATATATATATATATATATATATATATATATATATATATATATATATATATATATATATATATATATATATATATATATATATATATATATATAATGACCCAAAAAATTAATATGAAATTTCTTTTGCTTTAAAGACAACATTAAGAGCTGCTTGGCCTATTGGGTTTCCTTTAATTGGCCCCTTCAGTGTACAAGTGATTAATTCATAGTGTTTTTTTTATTTTGCATTTGCTTTATATAGGTAAATATAACACTATTTGTTTTTCTGATCTATTGAGAACCCTGTCATTATCTTAAGAATAGAATTTGAAGTTATTATCTTTCAGTTTACTGTATAAAGTGTCATATAAGTCAAATGCAACTGCAAACTGCATAGACCAAGATCTGCCATCACATAATATGCCAGCAGATCTGGGCCTATGCAGTTTGTTAGGAGTAAGCAGTAGAACAAACAACATAGACCCTGATCTGGCAGTACATTATGGAATGGAACATCAGGGTCGGTATTGTTTACAGTTGGGCCTGACTTATAAGTGAGTATATATGGTACAATAGTAGTTGTCAAAAATGAAGTACATGTAGTATATTGTATGATTTTTGAGATCAGACTGTAACTTGTTGTTTACTGTTAAAAGGCAGATCATGTACAATCAAATTGTGCAACATTTGAGTTGAATGACATACATACAAATGGTCCGTTATAATATTTTCCTGTTGTTAGTTGTAATTGCGGTTGTGAGGCTTTCTGGTACAGGGTTTGTACAATTTGCCACATGGAACCAGTTCCCACATGATTGTTTCTTATTTTTAGTTCTCTAGAGATTTTTATGTAAGCTGCAAATGTAAAACATTCCTTAAATTTAGTGTTAACTTTATTCTGTGCTCTTTAAAAAATATACTGCAGAGTTAACAAGTATTGATCATGTGGCGACTAGTTCAGACTAGTTGCAATAATATTTATCAAAGATTTTAGTGTCTTACACTGTCTTTTATCAAAGTGTTCATTTCATTGGCTTCTTTATACAAAGAAAAGATATATATTCCCCATGTGAAGTTATAATATTTACTTCTACCATATTTTCTAATCTTCAACATAAACCCATCTGCAGAGATTGTAGACATAAGATCTGCCATCATATAACATGCTGAACGGTCAGGCTCTAAGTTGTTGGTTCTTTTTCATTTTTAGTGAATATTTATCTGCACCGGCAGATTGTTGTTTGTTTAAAGCATGGGTCAATATGATATATTAGTATCTGATTATAACTACCATATATACTCACTTATAATGGCAGATCTGGGCCTGTGCAGTTTGGAGTTGGACTTGACTTATACATGAGTATATACTGTATGTTATTTGTATTCTTGACATCAGTTGTTCATATTACAGGTGGTTTAACTCAAGCACAAATTATAAAAGACAATTACATGCACAAAAAGATAACTTGTGAAAGACTTCTTTCATAATAAGAATAAATCACTCCTGAGGCTCAAAAAGTAACCCTTTTACCAGTATTTCTCAATGGTTTCTAAGGGATGTTGTTTTGTCCACACTTACACACATTGCTTCAGATGTAATTCTCAAAGGCTTAAAATTTATACTAAATTGACAAAACATTCTTAAAGTGATCTGTAGATAATCATAGTTTAAGGAAGATTTAAATACACTAATGTCTTGAGCCAATTTTAATACCGGCAATTGATTTTTCTTCAAGACTTGGAAGGTTGTTTTCAGAGATGGTCTTCCAGACCCAGTAATCTACTGAAAAGAAGCAGCACCTAAATACTTTATAGCACACATTTTCATCAGCATAAAATGTCACAATTTCAGGTAGAAAAATGAATTTGTGAATAGCCATTTAATGATGCTTGTTTTTTATAAAATCAACATTTATGATGTAGCTCAAAATAGCATAATCATCACATTGTGATGTCATCGATATGATGTCACTTGTTATATAAGTGTACCATAGCGCTATGCACTTTGTGAGAGATTAGACATAAAATGATGTGGTCTCTTATACATTATGAAAAAAGAAGAATTATTTTACAATTTTAATAAGTGCAATAACAGTTCTGATGATAAAGTCAAAGAAAAGTATACAAGACTTTGGGAACTCTTTAGCAATTTATGGTAAATTGGCTCTGTAAGATTTCGTTTGTGGAAAACAGATTTAGTCTCAATAACTGACTGAAAAAATTCACTCACCAACAGATGCTTTTATCATGTAATTTTTTAAAAGGATTCTTTGATCTTCTGCCTGTACAAATTTTATGCATTTTTATTTGCATGCTATAAGGCATGTTATATGATATTATCTGTTTGTCGGTTAACAATTTTGTTTCAGCACATTAATTTGAGTTATCCACAATCAAAAGTTACCAAACTTTGCAGATGGCATGCACTTGGGGTAAGGAAGAATGCTATCGATTTGGAGGTTCAAAGGTCAAGGTCACTTTGACTGTAAGAAATAATTTCGGCATAACAGCTCAAATTCTCCACTATGTACAGTTACCAAATTTTGTGGATGACTAGCACAAGGGGTAATAAAAAAGTTGATCAGTTTCATGATAATAAGGTCAAAGGTCTAGGTAAATAAAAATGGTTTCTCACATTAACATTAGTTATGCATCACAGACCAGGACCAAACTTTGTGGATGGCTTGCACTTGAGAGATGGATGAATCCTATTGATTTGGGAATCGAAAGGTCCAATGTCAAGGTCACTGATTGAAAGAAGAAAAATGTTTTCCAAACTAACCTTCTACATCACAGACCTGAATCAAACTTTTTGAATTTCTTAAACTTGGGGTAAGAAAGAAGTCTTTGATTTTGGGATCAAGCGGTCAAAGTCAAGGTCACATTGAAAAGATAGAAGAAAAATCTTTTCTGCACAAAATAATTTCAGGTCTTGATCATATACTTTCACCAGAGTTTGTGGACAATATACATACTGGGTAAGAAATAAGCCTTTTTGATTTTGAAGTCAGAGGTCAGGTCACTGTGACTGAAAGAAGAAACATCTTTTTTGCATAATAACTTTAATTCTAGACCATGCCCCTTGCCCAAAGTTTGTGGAGAGCTTACATTAAAAGTATGGAAGAGATTTGGGGGTCAAAAGGTCAGAGGTCTGGGTCATTGTGGCTCGGTATTTTTTGTTGTTGTGGGGTTTAATGCCATTTTTCAGCACATGATATATTATACCTGGTGGCCAGTATATTTGGTAGAGGAAGAACCTAGGGCCCCCGTTGTGGCTCAAGGAATAAAAGGTTCTTCAGAATAACTTTTGTTCTAGAGTTAGTTCCTTGACCAAACTTTGTGGATGGCTTGCACATACATGTAACCCATTACTTGCGGATAGATATTAAACTAAGATTAGCACAAGAAAATGCACACCGACCTCCCGATTCTAAGTGATTTTGGATTGCTTGGACCCTTAGCTATGTATAAATGTTGATTTCTCAAACAGTTAAATTCTCCAAAATTTCACATGTGATCATCTAAAAAAAGGAAGAGTACTAAATATGAGTAGTAAATATACCACATTTCCTTAATACCAGAAATTTTTTTGACGTTAAGATATTACAATTTTCATTTTATTTCCAGCAATAGATCCACGATCTTTTTTAAAAGTATGATAGTTTTATTTCATGCCTTTGCACAAATAATGATATTAATGGATCATGATAGGCAGACCACTCTGTGTAAACATTTGCTGGAGGTGTTGAGAGTTTGAGTAAAAGGTTATAAAATCTTTTCTGAGTGCTACATCAAATGTTTGCACACAGCAATTAATAGTGTATAATTGTCATTATCACATGATCAGTTCAAAAATGAAGAAAATGTTTTCCAATTACTTAAAAAGGAGTTTTAATTGAGCAAAATCTGTACTTACATGTAGCACTGCATATAATTCCAATATTTGAGTATAGTTAATGTCACAAAATTATTATCATCAAATCAGTTGGAACTGGTGTAATAATGTAAGAATGAAAATGTGTTAGAGCATTTCACAAAGAAGTTATGTGAAGCAAGTGAAAGCAGATTGGCATCATGTGGTGCTATCAACACTGATCATTTTTATTGTTCATAATTGGTATCATCAAATGTGTCAGTATAATTATCACACCCAGTCATCATTTAAGGCAATCAATAAAGCAAAAAGAACAGGCATAATTTTTTGTCAGTAATTTAGGTTGTCAAACAGAAAATAATTGGATGGATGTCAGGGAACACCTAGTGTTAGAATATTTGATTGTCCCTTTACCTTTTAATTGAAAAGTTTACAGTGCTTATAAATCATAATATTGTAGCATAATCCAATTTTTTTAAATTTTTATAGAATGCAGCACATTAGAGATAAAATAATTAAAAAAAACATGCACGATATTACCTTACTGTGTATTAACTTGAGAGCAAAAGATCATTTTACTGTTAAATGGAGGGGGGAGGGCAAATTTGTCCTCACAAAATTCACTAAAAGGGGTAGGTACTGCAAGAGTTAATTTCAGACCAATTACAGAAGTTCACCATATTTTTCTATAAGTACTTATCAGGCTTTGGTTTGTGCAGATTCATTAATCTTTTCTCAAATTCAGTCGAAACATACATGTACGTGCCATAAGCATTCAAAGATGTATTCTGACATGATGTTACTTTCAATTCAGTGATGTCATGCATTCTTATTATTAAATTTTCTGCACGCAATGTTTAAAAGTTACTATGTTCATTTGCAATTTATTAGCAAGGCAGTTGGAAAAGTAGCATTGTTTTTCTTTTGTTTTCAAAATGACTTGTGGTATGTATGTATGTACAAGAGGTATTTGAAAAGTTCTGAATATTTTCTTATAACTTTTTTTGTTTATTTGAACCTGTCAATAAATTTTAGGCTGATCAATGAACAAAATAACATTTTATAAAATGATCTGCAGCTGCACATACAGTACGCCCGACACCTACAGAAATATGCATGTGACAAAACATAGGCAAATGACAGTGACATCAAAATGTCAAAGGATAAACATTTCTGCTAATGAGCAATGAGCATTCTGTAAAATACAGCACTTTTACGGTACTTTAGACTGATATCAAGGCTGACTAAAGTTTAAATATGTAATTCTCCGTCATATTCTACAAGTTTGAAGTGATTTCATCATTTTAAAGATGGTTATGAATCCATGGAAGATGACCCACGTTCTAGAAGACCATTGTCTGCGATTGGTGAGTGGGGAAGTTGCTGCTGTGAAGAGGTCAATTGATGATGATGCTCGATACACAGTAGAAGATATTTATATTATCATGGACAAAACTTTGTGAGCTGTTTGTAATTTTTTGAATAATCGTTTGAAACTCAGAAAGGTTGGTGCATAATGTGTCCCACATTTGTTGATGGCTGATCAAAAACAGATTGCTAAACAGCTACTCGCCAGATATGAAAAGAGTGACCTGAGACATTTGAATGAGATTTTTACAGGTGATGAAACATGGATTTACTGTTTTAAACCTGACTCAAATGAAGATAATAATGTTTGGGTCAGAGATAATGAGCAGAGACCATAAATCGCTTGATATAGTCAGACTGGGAAGAGAGTTGTATGCACATTATTCTTTAATAGCACAGTCATCCAGGTACCTATGCCTGACTCGGAAAGTGTCACTGTACATTTTTATATCTTCAAAGTGTTGCCCAATGTTGTTAAACACTAACAAACCACCTGTCCGTACACCGGTACTCGAGGTATCCATCTACTCCATTACAATGCACCAACACATAAATCCGTCTTGACAGACTTCTTGAAGGAGTACAGAATCCAAACTTTGCCACATCCTCCATACAGCCCAGATTTAGCTGTAAGTTATTTATAGCTGAATCCTGTTATCGAAGATTCGCTAAGGGGCAAATGATTTGAAAGCCGTCATGCAGGTAGAAGTGTTGTTTTTCAGTGTTTCAGCGACATACCAAAAAGTGAATACCAAATGCCATATAATAATTGGATAATCAGACCGAGAAAGTGTGTGTACTGTAGGTGCATCATGGGAGTATTTTGAGTGGATGCTCTGATGTAATGTTCACCAACAAAGATTTTTGTTGTACAATGCACTTACCGTATTTACCGGCCTATAAGTCGATACTTTTTTACCGGGAAGTCTGGGCTTCGTCTTATACTCCGAATTGACTTATATATGGATTATGTCATTGAAATTGCTTTACCCTATGTAAAATTGACGAAATTAGCGAATTAGACTTATACTCCGCATCGACTTATAGGCCGGCAAATACGGTACTTCATTTTGTTTATATCCAAACACTACTTATGCACTTATTGGCCTTTAAAACTTTATTTGCTTATTGTATCTTAAATTAGAATAAAGATCACTGGCACTGAAAAGTTTCTCCAATTCACCAACAATAAGAGCAGCAACAAAATAAATAAACAAATATAATAAAAATCTCCGTTTACCAATGAACCCTCGAAAGGGCTTATTATTAAAGTCCTTTATTATATATAATATATTTTGTGTCTAAATATGATGCACCACCCTTTTGCCAGGTAAATACTGACAACACCCGTATATCTTTAATATTTTTACCAGTTGAAATCTGTCATATGAGATGAAATGAAAAAAATTAGATTTTGAATCATGTGTAAAATCTTTCGTGTGTGTGTGTGTGTGAGAGAGAGAGAGAGAGAGAGAGAGAGAGAGAGAGAGAGAGAGAGCAAGAATGGCTAAGACATCCCATATCTACAATAAGTGTACAGCTATAATATAGAACTCATTTACTCTTTACATCTATTCAAGGCCAGTGCAAGCATTGCGCTTGCACAGGGAGCCATTTTCAGCGGGGTGCCAAATTGGAGAAGAAAAGGGGCACAAATATCTAAAGCTAAAATGGAACAAAATCTTTCTGTTTCACACAGGGCGCTGTATTACCTTGTGCCAGCCCTGCATCTATTTCTTGTACAGTTTTATTGAAATATTGTTATATTTGCCATGACACCTGTCAACCAATTTATATGAAACATTCATATCTATTTTGAAGATAGCACTTAAAACATAACTGGAAAGGTTGCAGATGACTGATTTGACATTTATTACTGAAGAAGTATTGTGTTTGTCTAAAATGAATGGATAAAGTAAATAATTCTGTTTTTAAATATATAAAGAGAGATATAACTGAATATTTGTTTACCTCAAAAAAAGCTTTCTCAAGTGATTCTATTAGACATTTTGGAACTGAATGCTTCACCTTTAAATGAAAATTACGTCACTGTTATCTATATTTCACTGGTGATTTTTCGGAAATTTTTTTGCATTTAGCTCACTTTCTTGGGCACTGTTGCCTATGGAGCCACATTACTTGGCATGTAATTGCATCTCTTCATGTCATCGTATTTTCATTTTGCATGTGTTCTACAGTGTATTAGAACATGTAATATAATTACATGTACCATCTTGTCTAGAATTTTTCATACAATTTAATTTTTTTTCATAAAAAACAATTCCCATAAGAAGACCTATGTTAGATTCGATTGTCACTTATTTCTGTCAAATCCTTACTGAGTTATAGTCCTTGTATGATCTAGAAGCTTTCCCTTGCATCATGTATTCCATTTCAGCTCACTAATTTGTAAAGGACTTTCTAGATTCAAAATGCATTAAGTAAGTTTTTTTTATTGAGAAAATGTAGTTCAGTTTACTTAGTATTTCAAGTTCAATTTTGATAAATTTGCATCAGAATTTTACTGACTTAAGACTCATTTGATTTAGAAATTTGCCTCGCATTATGAACTATGAAGACTTAAGTAGCATGCCATTGCATATATACTCTGTACATACCATCTTTACTCGCGTATAAGCTGATACCAACTGCAAACTGCATAGACCCAGATCTGTCGTCGCATAATGTGCCGGCAGATCTGGGTCTATGCAGTTCTTAAGGTCTAATCAGTAGAACAAACATCATAGACCCTGATCTGTCAGTTCATTATGCGACGGCAGATCAGGATCTATGTTGTTTGCATTTGGACCTGAATTATACGCAAGTATATACAGTATATCAATTGTTTCCAGGATAAGCCACTATGGGTAACTGTAATGTCCAACCAAGAGTCATAAGTCTCCTGTCCTAGGGGCAAGACCCATGATCAGTATAGAATATGTCTTGTTTCATCTTCTCATGTCCATCAAACCTGTATATGGTTACATGGGGATCTCAACAGTTTCAAAGTGAAGACCAAGTGACATCATTCCCCTGCTCCTAGATCAAGACCCAAGAGTGGAATCTAAAATCCTCTCTCTTATATTATATACCTGGCTTTATTGCTGATGCATGCCAAGTTTCAGAGCTACGACTATAATACTACAATAATTATTATATAAAAAATAAAACTCTTCCCTAGCTCCAACCCCTCTCCCCACTCCACAGTCATATCAAAATGTAAAACCCTTTTTGCGCATCTACAGACCACACTCAGTCATATCGTAAAGGTTAAATCTATATATCTTTGATGGTGTGGGAGAATATGCTGCATTATTAAAGGAAGTATGGATGAGTGGATGGACAGACACACAAATGGACAGATGAACAAGATGACATAATCTCAACCTATTTTTCTTCAAAAAGTGCAATAATAATTAGAAGTTTGCACTTGCATCAAGAATTCTGTTTCTGCTCAATAACTATTCAAGGACTTAATTGATTGGAACCAAGCTTACCTTGAGAAGATACAAGTCAAGTTTCATTTTCACTTATCTGCTTCAAAATTTGACATGGTTACAGTCAATATGTGACATAGAAGTTTTCCATGTATCACTAAAATTTCCATTTCCACATAATAATTTTTGAAGGACTTCACTGATTGAAACCAAATTTGGTATGGATCTTTGTATTGAAAAAGACAAGTCCAAGTTTGGTATGGATCCTTTGTATTGACAAGGACTAGTCCAGGTTTTGGTTTTCACATAATAATGTATCTGTAAAAATGTGACCTATTTATTGTCCTGTTTGACTTGGAAATTGGACATTGCAATTTGAATTGAGATGTATTCAAACACACCATATAGGCATGGGCATTTGAATTGAGATGTATTCAAACACACCATATAGGCATGGGCATTTGAATTGAAATGTATTCAAACACACCATATAGGCATGGGCATTTGAATTGAAATGTATTCAAACACACCATATAGGCATGGGCATTTGAATTGAGATGTATTCAAACACACCATATAGGCATGGGCATTTGAGTCATCTAGGCATATACTCAGTCTTTTCTTCTGAAAGTCTCTTAAAAATTTTAATAGTTACATTTTACTCTGGTTACCTTATTTTAAATGCAATTTTATCCATACTAATATTTGATTTGGAACCAAAATATTTGGATGCTTTAGCAGAAATTTGTTATACCCTACAGTATTTAGTGGATGGATTACCTGAAAAGATAGTTTGCTTGCAAATGCCTCAAAAGAAAACATAAAAAAAATAAATAAAAAAAAGTTGAGGAAGTTTTAGTATATACAGTAGATGGTAAGGGCATTATACTGCATGCAGGATCCATAAACTACTTAAGTAAAGTGGTTTCATATCTTCATATCTATATGTAATTTCATGCATATATTGGTACAGCAAAACCTGTCTTGAAAGACAAAATCTTCTGCAAAAAAAAAAAATTGGTTTGTCATGACTGGTCACAACACTATAATCAGTAAATCTTTGCATTGAGAATCTGGTCTTTCAAGACAGGCAGTCGCTCACAGCAGTGGTCTTTCAAGACAGGTTTTCCTGTAATAATATATACAGTACTGTGTTTATCTCAATGATATAATTGCTCAGGGACTATAATTAAGAGCCAAGAACCAAACTTTTTATTTAACACTTCAAAATTCAAATTCTTACAAAGTTGCATGAAATGTTACTGCCCTGCTCTATTTGTAACTTTTATATAGCTGCTGTTCAGTGGATCTGTTCACATCTGCTAGCATGCATATTAGAAAAATAACTACTGGTAAATTTATGAAGATTGTTATCAAAATAATTGGGGTTGATATACTACTGGTACAGTGTACCGTATATATTCGCGTTTAATCCGATATCAACAGCAAACAGCATAGACCCAGATCTGCCATCACATAATGTGCCAGCAGATCTGGGTCTATGCAGTTTGTAAGGACTAATTATGCGACGCAGATCAGGGTCTGTGCTGTTTGCATTTGGACCCAGCTTATACGCAAGTATATACAGTATATTGGTTCCCTGAAGAATTGCTTCTATGAGGTCTGCCTCCAATTGTAACGAATATAAAATGAATGATGTAAGCAAATGGTTTTCATACAGAAGATTTAGAGGACTGAACTGGCCATTGTCTAGAAAGTGCCACAGCACATAAATTCTCTCCTACATTGTATAAACAAATGATTCAAAGCATCTTTATTATGAAAAATGTCTCCATTATGCAAAATTGTCACCAGGGATTTTGATGTTAGAATAATTGAAAATCACCCTTGGCATAAATTGCTTTTGTAGAAAAACACGCTGTAGTCTGCGTTTTGTCATAATTGAATACAAATATAAAACATGTTTTATGATGATTGATTGTTTTTGAGAGCTGGTGTCTTGGGGCTTTATAAGGAACTTGGTTGGAATATTTGAAGTGAATTGTGCACACTGACTATCAGGCAATAATCAAGGATAGACTTCAGTAGAGCATTTGTGTTTTGTAAGTATGCTTTTTGTTTGTACTGCTGCTCAGAATTTATGTAATTAATATTATGTTGTGCCACATTATGTAAGTAATATCTATAATATACTGTGAATTGTGTCCTTGTTAGTATGTTGTACAACATTACATAAGTAATATCTACAATATACAGTGAATTGTGTCTTTTTGTTATTATGTTGTGCCACATTACATATTATGTAATATCTACAATATACAGTGAATTGTCTTTTTGTTATTTTGTGCGACATTATGTAAGTAATATCTACAATATACAGTGAATTGTGTCTTTGATATTATGTTGTGCCACATTACATATTATGTAATATCTACAATATACAATGAATTGTGTCTTTGATATTATGTTGTGCCACATTACATATGTAATATCTACAATATACAATGAATTGTGTCTTTGTTATTATGTTGTGCCACATTACATAAGTAGGTGTTTTTTCCTGTGGATTTCATGGTTGCCACAAAATACAAAATGCAAACAGTTGCCAACTAACTATGATTCTTTTAGGAATCCTTCCCAATCTACAAATGCAGTTACTAACAAGAATGTCATTTTTTTGTAAAATCGCAAAAATTGATACTCATGAAAATACATAAATTCATAGTAAATACTTGCATATTTTCCTTTCAATCTGTCTTAATTGATACTCATGAAAATACATAAATTCATAGTAAGTACTTGCATATTTTCTTTTAAATCTGTTTTAATTGATACTCATGAAAATACACTGATTCATAGTAAGTACTTGCATATTTTCTTTTGAATCTGTCTCAATTGATACTCATGAAAATACATTAATTCATAGTAAGTACTTGCATATCTTCCTTTAAATCTGTTTTAATTGATACTCATGAAAATACACTGATTCATAGTAAGTACTTGCATATTTTCCTTTAAATCTGTCTTAATTGATGCTCATGAAAATACATTAATTCGTAGTAAATACTTGCATATTTTCCTTTAAATCTGTCTTAATTGATACTCATGAAAATACATTAATTCATAGTAAGTACTTGCATATCTTCCTTTAAATCTGTCTTAAATAATACTCATGAAAATACATTAATTCATAGTAAGTACTTGCATATCTTCCTTTAAATCTGTCTTAATTAATACTCATAAAAATACATTAATTCATAGTAAGTACTTGCATATCTTCCTTTAAATCTGTCTTAATTAATACTCATAAAAATACATTAATTCATAGTAAGTACTTGCATATCTTCCTTTAAATCTGTCTTAATTAATACTCATAAAAATACATTAATTCATAGTAAGTACTTGCATATCTTCCTTTAAATCTGTCTTAAATAATACTCATAAAAATACATTAATTCATAGTAAATACTTGCATATTTTCCTTTAAATCTGTCTTAAATAATACTCATAAAAATACATTAATTCATAGTAAATACTTGCATATCTTCCTTTAAATCTGTCTTAAATAATACTCATAAAAATACATTAATTCATAGTAAATACTTGCATATCTTCCTTTAAATCTGTCTTAAATAATACTCATAAAAATACATTAATTCATAGTAAATACTTGCATATTTTCCTTTAAATCTGTCTTAATTAATACTCATAAAAATACATTATTTCATAGTAAATACTTGCATATTTTCCTTTAAATCTGTCTTAAATAATACTCATAAAAATACATTAATTCATAGTAAATACTTGCATATTTTCCTTTAAATCTGTCTTAATTGATGCTCATGAAGATACATTAATTCATAGTAAGTACTTGGATATTTTCCTTTAAATCTGTCTTAATTTTAGCAGATGCATTTAGTACATGTACATCATATATTTTGAGTGAAGTAAAGTCACATCAAACCTCAGCTTAAAATTAGGGTTGATTCTTCTTCAGATAACATTTCTACTTTTTGTGGGCCTGTAGTATATACTCACTTATAAGCCGAGTCTAACTGCAAACTGAACAGACCCAGTTCTGCCATCACATAATGTGCTGGCAGATCTGGGTCTATGCAGTTTGTTAGGAGTAATCAGTAGAACAAACAACATGGATCCTGATCTGCTGGCACATTATGCGACAGTAGATCAGGGTCTATGTTGTTTGCAGTCGGTCTTGACTTATAAGCAGTTTGCATTCCAGAAAGTGAGTGTAGATGTATTCAGGTGATTTCCTTACAGAAGGGAGAAGGCATCTAACTGTAAATCTTTTGATACTGTTTTATATTGTTGGAGAAATGTATCTTTAACTGAAAGCGTGGGAGTTTAAGGAATTCACTTGTGTGCTAGTCTTACATTATTTCTCTGTGTCAAGGTGCAGAGTACATTAATTTTGAAAGTTATTTCAACCATTTTGATGAAAATATACCCTAAAAACACATACTGTGTTATTTAAATTACACTCATATCATAATTTTCATATATGTAGCACGTGTAGTAACACTTCATGACATCACAAATGATATAATAACATCATGCTATTAGAAAGAGTAATGACTGAGGCATCCAAACATATTTCAAACAGTCATAACAAAACATAAGGCATGCATGGTGGCAAGTTTTAAAAAAATAATAAGGTTCCAAGTGGGTTTAAGCTATCACCTCCCTTCCATGAGGCATGATGGGAAATAGAAATGTGTGCTAAGTAATAGATATTTCCTTGCAAGTTTTGACTCAAAAGAGGGCTTTGTGCTAAGGCATTTGCAGATATTCCATCAAATACAGTATTATTAAAATAAGAGGCCAAGTTGAGTGTTTATGTTAGTCTAGTCTCGTTCATCTAACTTCGATCTTTTATCCAACTTTGCACCAAAAATACCCTATCATGAAGGTGAATGATTGATTATAACCATAACAATTTGCATGGTATCAATGAGATTAAACTTTGAAAATACTGGAAAATTTTGGGTTTCAAATTGCTTGCACTATAAACCTTTTATGAAAGAGGAGGAGAATAACAGGCACAAGTATTAGCTTTCCATAAACCGTGATGGCTCTGCTATATTTTATTCACTGTTTGGTTTGGAAAGAAAAAAACTTTAAGAAAGTTAATGGCATGGGGCAGAAGAAGTACATGTAGGTCAGGTAATCTATCTGAAGCAGGAATATTCTTTTCATGTTCAGCAGCTGAGGGATACCTTTAAGTTGGGATCTGTTGTCTTCTTGTTGTTTAGCAAACTCTAATTTGTATGGGTAATGAAATCCCTATACAGCTGTATTGTGAAATATCAGTACATTTATATGGATTGGATTACCTATTAAAGAGAATATTGTGCAAAATACATGAAGCCTATCTGTATTTACATACATACACATCTGATATGATACAAATAATGCAGTTCCCTGGTGTCCCTCAAAATATGGCTGACAGAAAATAGTAACATGGTTTTTTTTTTATTGTACCTCTAAGCCTAGAATGATGATAAGTACTTTCAAATTGTTTCAGGTATTATCAGATATTTATACTACTTCATTGTGGCACTAGCACCAGAGTGTCAAGCTATTAAAATTATGGAATTTAGGATGTGGCACTAGCACCAGAGTGTCAGGCTATTAAAATTATGGAATTTCTGATGTGGCACTAGCACCAGAGTGTCAAGCTATTAAAATTATGGAATTTCTTATGTGGCACTAGCACCAGAGTGTCAGGCTATTAAAATTATGGAATTTCTTATGTGGCACTAGCACCAGAGTGTCAAGCTATTAAAATTATGGAATTTCTTATGTGGCACTAGCACCAGAGTGTCAGGCTATTAAAATTATGGAATTTCTGATGTGGCACTAGCACCAGAGTGTCAAGCTATTAAAATTATGGAATTTCTGATGTGGCACTAGCACCAGAGTGTCAAGCTATTAAAATTATGGAATTTCTGATGTGGCACTAACACCAGAGTGTCAAGCTATTAAAATTATGGAATTTCCAATGTAGTCATGTGATAAATTGCCATATGGAAACCATCTTCAGGCTAAGTATTCTTGGCTTTCTCCCCTGGAATCCATGTCAGGGTGTCTAAGGTCACTCCCCTGGAAAACATGTCTGGGTGTCTAAGGTCAGATTTCACAAATTTCAATTACATGTACTGTGACATTTTCCAAATTTTTTGTCACTGAACTTTCACTATATAGTCATAGCAGAAACACATATCATATGTAAGAGATTTGGGGTAATGAACTCAGGCACTCTTGGTGTGGAGTGAATACTCTGTATTTAATAGGGTTTAGGATGTGTAATGGTAAGCCACTGCTTTTGCAAGTGCAAAAGTTGCATCTTCTCTCAAATTTGAATAAGACACAAGTTCTGTAGGCTATTTATAAATGAAATATTTTATATTTCTGGTACAATTTTGAATCACACGAGCTCAGCAAAAATTATTTGCGGGTAGTTGTAAGGATTCCATGAACTGCAGTATTGCAAAAATATACATTTATTTGTTTATTTGTACATTTTAATGGGGCCCATGACAAGAATGCCTCATATCTGGAATCTCATTATAATGAAGGGTGGAATAATGAAGGAGAACTGTATTGATAAACATCTCATGTCTTCAGAGCACATTCACATATAGTTTACATTAAGTATACATAGGTATAAGTGCAACTTACACAAGTTCAAAGTAAACAAACAAGATTAAGAAACACCTTGAAAATGTGCTTAATAATTTAGTACCTTTATCCTATCCTGCTCAGTAAAATATATTGATATAAAGATTGATGTTGATAAAATGTAATAGGAGGTTTTGGTTTACTGGTGTATCATATATTTTAGGGCCTTTTATCATGAATCAACACAATGACCCATTTATGGTGGCATGCATTACTGACTGTTGGGTGGAAAACTGACACTTTTCTTAAACAGGGATGACTGGAGCCGAAGTTGTTTATGTTAGAGTACATGTACATGAAGTATATGTGACTGATGTAAATGTGCTCATATAAACACTCATAAGAAGTACAGTGGACATGATATGCTCTATAAAATTGTACATTAAATTCTGGTCAAGAGATAATAATAAAAATTGATTTGCCAAGCACAATTTTCTCTTATTCTAGACTGTCACACAAGTGGTTTACCAGCCAGATGAAACCCTAATTGGACTCCAGCTAAGAGACAACTTCCCTGACTCTAGCTCAGAGTCAGTTTATCTAAAATCAAGGACATATTAATAATTCAGAAGACCTGTTCCACTGTACTTAACAATATCATCATGCACTTTTATCATTTTATCTTGTGAACTTTTAATCTTTTTATGACAGCTAAAAGTTTTACTGTGTTTCTTTTTACAGGCAAATGACAGGAGCTGATTGCCATTTTCCAAAAATGAACTGCTGCCCACCAAGTGCCAAAATTCATGTCCTCCACGTCATTGTGATACTGATAACTTTGACCGTAACCTCATGTTACCATGACTACTGTATTATTGGTGCTGGTCCATCAGGGTTGCAGATGGGCTACTTTTTCAAAAAAAGTGGCAGGGACTACATCATTTTTGAAAAATCAAATGTCTCAGGTATATATGAATTTGTGTAAAGAGCTAAATTTTACTCATTGTATGAATGAAAATATACCATTTAGCAGGCTCAGGGGTTAGCATGCTGGACTTTAAGTCAGAAAGGTGCGGGTTGGAATCCTACCATTGGATCAACCAAGGTCTGCTACTGTGGTATGTCCTTGGGCAAGGTACTTGACTCCAATTGCCGTAACACTAAATAAACTAATTTTAATGCTGTGCCGTAATACACCCAAACAAAGAAACACTATGTAATGTATAACACTCATCAAAATCAAAATGCAAACAATGATGACTCAGATCTGCTGGCATATCAGGGTTTATATTGTACTTATGATTTCAAGAACAACACATGGCATATTTGTGTCTGCAGTTTCATGTACATTAGAAATGGGTAAATACAGTCAATTTTGAAGCAACATTTGTAACCTCTCGCACACTGTAACAAAAAAACAATCACACGAGTCCTAGTTAGATAAAAAAAATTCAAATAAGTTAGTTTTGAATACTTTTGCTTGTCATACTGGGCTGCTTTTATTGTGTTTCATGTTTTATAATTTGATGAGTTGAATACAGTTCATGGTAAATTACCGTATATACTTGTGTACAATCTAATACCAACAGCAAACTGCATAAACCCAGATCTGCCATAGCATAATGCACTGTCATATCTGGGTCTATGCAGTTTGTAAGGACTAATCAGTAGAAGAAACAATATAGACCCTGATTGGCCAGCGCATTATGCGATGGCAGATCAGAGTCTATGTTGTTTGCATTTGGACCTGGATTATACATGAGTATATATGGTAGATTATTCTAAGATTTTTCATATTGCTGATAATATTTTTATAACTCAGTGAAGTTGAAAGATGGTGTTGAGTGTTAGTTACAATATTAGGTGTTATGCCACAATGTGGCATATAATATTTATGATTTGATCTTATGCCACAAATAAAAATGAACTTTATGAACCCATTTGTGGTAATATGATTTATTGATCAACTTGATTTACTAGTTTATTCTACCTGGTCCTGTTTATAACTTTATCTAAAGGATAGGTACTAAATCATAAGTTGGGTCCAACTACAAACAATGCAGACTCTGATTTGCTGTCACATAATGCAACAGCAAAAAAGGGTCTGTCTTGTTTGTTCTACTGATTACTCCTAGCAAACTGAATAGACCCAGATCTGCCAGTGCATTATGCAATGACAGATCTGGATCTATGCAGTTTAGAATTGAATCCAACTTATATGTTAGTATATACAGGACTAAGGAATTCACTTTTAATTGTAGCATATCAACGTTCATAGATTTTATGTTTGTTACAACCCACAAATTTAAAAACTCAACATTGAATTATCTATGAAGACAGTAAAATTACCTTGCTCAATTCATGAAATTAAATACTGAAGAAATTGCCATTTTTTTGCAAATTTATCAAACTCCATACAAACAAAAGTAAATGAATTTTTAAACAAGTCTGAATCATCATTAGAATTTATACAAGAGGATAAGTGGATGTCGAGATCAGGGGGAGGGGGTTGAAAACAAATTTCTCTTTGACCCGCATACAAGTGAAATTCGTCTGTACGGGGGGGGGGGGGGACCTGTCATCAGTGAGTAGGATTTACACGTGAGAAAATAAACAATGGAAATTTTGAGTAAATGAAGACAAAATCAGTGTATAATACACTATATTGACAACTTACATTTTTGTTACCATTGTGTAATAAAAACCATAAGACATTAAGTACATTTATATGAAAAATCCATGAATTCAAGTATAAGTCACATGTTAGAAAATTCATGCATCGGTCACACCATGTTAGAAAACACATCTATACAAAAATGGTAATCCTCGTTGAATCTACATCCCATTATCAACCAACACACATGACTAAACTATTCACTACAATATTCATTGTTGCCAGTAGCACATGGCTATATAGTTGTTTTTTACATGCTACATGTACTTAAATTGGATTAGATTTTGGTCAGTCTAAGCTAAAGCAACAAAAATAATTATGTTACTTAGGCTACCAAGGGGATGAGGCTATTCACAGGGAAATGAAAACCTGTCAACAAGTTATGAATTTTCTCAGATCGCAAAACATTCCTTGACATTTTTAAAAAAAAGACTTAATTAAGCACAAGTAGAATTTGCATCTTACACTGCCATTGGTAGCCATCGTATGCATAAATAAAGTTACTTTTCTTCTTGCAGAAAAGGAAACTTTCACAGCACAATAAACGTGTTTCAATCACCAATCACTTTCGAAATTGCAACAATTTATCAGATTCTGTTGCTTTTATTCAAGTTTGATGATGACTTCTTTTGATGAAGGGTGCATTGTTTTTATTGAAGATTGTAGCTGGCTTGCTTTGATGAAGGGTTCATGTGTTATTGAAGTTGCTGTGAAAGGCTAACTTTGGTGGACCAGAAGAATGCCTGTTTGTTAATCCGACAGCAACGTTAAAGCCTGGCGGCAACATCAGATAATTGTAGAACAAAGTATGTGTCGGAACTGGCAGCTTGTCGACATAAATGATAAAAAAACAAAGGATTTGTTCAAGCTGGGACCTAGGGGTTCTGTTGACATATACATTTATTTTTTATCTCAACGTTGACATAAGCATGACAAATTTGGTAGTAACAGTAGACCAGGAGACCGGGACTTTGCTTTTTTGTTGATATAGGCAGTTTGTCAATATAAGTGGGTAGGTCTGTATCACAAAATACATACAGCTTTAGAAAGAAATATGTAACAAAGAGCAGTGAATGTAAAACTATGCAATATAGTATTGTTCTTCTATGATTTTTAATTTGCATTTTTTCTTCTTCTAAACAAACATTTAGCCACTGTGAAAAAGGTCAGGAACATGGACTGTTTGCATAAGAGATTAGTAGAGGCTTTTAAATTTCTACCACAAATGCATATTGAAGTAACAATGAAGTGATGGTGCAGTTTGTATAGAAATAGCTTGGCAAAATATGTTATCTTTGTAAATTCAACAAAGTTTCCTTTGAGAATTGGGAAATAAAATTGGAGGAAAATTAGTAAATGAAAACAATATCAAGGCATTTTGGCATGGCTTTTAAATCTGCATGAATTGTAAAAATTTCCCCTAAAATAAAGACAAAAATTGTAGGTTCTTAATTGAACCGAATGATTAAATGTAATTTTTTGTAGCTGATTGTTCAGATTTCTTGTAATTAAACTTAAATTCTTATACTAGTTGTAAGAAATAAAGTGGAACAAGAACTTTAAGATGAAATTAAAGTAGACTGTATATCTAAACTTTTATTAGCATGGCACACAGAATATCCAAAGTCTAAGCTGTGCGTTCTTGCCTTTGGCCTACAAATGAACAAATGTTGTAAGAATTTGGCCATACTCTATACATGATGGATAATGGAAAAATATGTAAACATTTACCATAATTTTCTCATACAGAAAACATTTACTATTTGTTCTCAAATATTTATCATATTTTTTCATATAATGAAGACTGATCTGCAAACGGCATAGATTAAGATCTGTTGTCACATACCTAATGTACTCACAGACTATAGTTTTGGTATTTCTTCTAAATGTACAGAACTTCCTCTTTATAATTCCTAACCAGTCTGATGGGATTCATGACTATACCCATGTTATAAGAGGGAGGTGCTCTTTAGTAGGGGACCACTGTATATATATATATATATATATATATATATATATATATATATATACATACATGTATGATTTCAAATGAGAAGTGTCAGCCAGGATCAGTTTGCACATTAGACAACTGTACATCTGGCACGGAAATCATAAAACTCTTGAGCTTGAAATTTTGCTTTGATCTATTGCAAATGATATTACTTTAGAAAGCTTGTTTCTGATTGGCTGATGTTGGAAACTCTAATCACAGACTCAAGTTCAGAGCTTTAAAATCTCTAGGAATTGACCTAAACTATTGGCAGTTGTTTGTGTATTGTCCACAGGTCATGCAGTAGTTGATACAGTCCTGAATTATTGATGACATCTTACCATTATGGAACAAACAAGTAAACATAGTGGAAGATATTTAGCTTGCGTATACACAATCTTTCTTACTGGACTCTTATAAATTATTGTAATGAAGTCAAGAGAGTAGTATTGTGTATAAATTTGAATTTGTAATGAAGTCAAGAGTGTAATATTGTGTGTAAGTTTGAAATTTATGGCTTACAAATAATGAAATACAGAAGTTTATTTAAGTATCATTTTATCCCACTGTCTTTGAATTTGGAATATAGCTCAGTGTCAGACTTATCATGCATGCAATAGCCAGGTTCTTGTTTTTATCCCACTGTCTTTGAATTTGGAATATAGGTCAGGGTCAGACTTATCATGCATGCAATAGCCAGGTTCTTGTTTTTATCCCACTGTCTTGAATTTGGAATATAGGTCAGGGTCAGACTTATCATGCATGCAATAGCCAGGTTCTTGTTTTTGTTCATGTGTAAAAATACATGCCATATATACTTGCTGATAATTCAGGTCCAACTGCAAATGACATACACTCTAATATGCCATCACATTATGCAATGGAAGATATGGGTCTATGCAGTTAGCAGTTGGATTTGAATTGTAAGCGAGCATGTAAGGTATACATCCTTATATTGTTTGCTTGTACAATACAGATTTTTCCATCATGTAATGCAATGCCAATACAATTTTCTGTCATGAGTTATACTGTTAGCAAGCAAAAACAGCCATTTAGTACCATATATACTCGCATATAAGTTAGGTCCAAATGCAAACAACATAAACCCTGATCTGTCATCACATAATGCGACAGTCGATCAGGGTCAGTGTTGCTTGTTCTACTGATTACTCCTAACAAACTACATAGACCCAGATCTGCTGGTGCATTATGCAAGGGCAGATCTGTATCTATGCAGTCTGCAGTTGGATCTGACTTATAAGTGTATACAAACAAATATATTTTTATTGGAATTAAAAATATTTTGCACTCTACTTTGGTAAGTAATATCATATTGTTCTAGAGTTAATAGATATAATTAACCAACAGTAGAAGCTTTGCACACCATTGAAAATCATTCATGATAATTGTTAGCAATAAATGGAACAAGTGACAGATCCAGAGGGGATTGGGGTTGGGGGTGGGGTGGGGGTTGGATTGGAAAACAGAGAAAGTTGGTCATTTTGAGCATAATGAATCATCCCTTTCTCAAAGTTGAACCGTGTTAGGAAAAATCCTGGTTTTGTCTCAACACACTTGTGACATTATTATTCAAGGTGTATGCATGTGAAAACTGTTCATTGTTATTTGATAATACATGTACATGTATTTGTGCCTTGTGTGGGGTCCCAAAGTAGATAAATTCAATTGACTAGCCACACTAAATATACTTTCTTGAAGTAAATATGTCATGCTTTTCATTGCTGTCATTGTGATCATCATCATCATTATCAGTATTATTATCATCATCAACATTTTAAAATATCTGTTATTTAGACAAGTTGCTTGAGTGGGACATCAGTTATATTGTTAGGTGGGACAACAAAAAGGATATTGGTGGAGAAATCGAGGGCGCTTTAGTTTTTGTCAAACTGATTTTATTTCATGACTACAGCTTTCTTTCTGATTTCTATATGATCAGCTATTTTTCCCCCCAAGTCACATATATTTCCCTTGTGGGCCTGTTTCCCACCCTGGGTTTCTTTCTTTCTTTTTTTTTTTTTTTTTTTTTTTTTTTTGTTGTTGAATGTTTCCTCTTCTGTTAAGACAACATGAATGCAGCCAATCAGTTTCAACTGCTCCCATGATCATATTTGTGTCTCTTCCAAATTTATTAACATCATCATTTGTATATGTAAAGTGCTTTGCCGTTTTTTTTAACAAGATTTGTCTACATCATTTTGAGGAGGTAAGGAAGTGAAGACATTATATACAGTTACAGATTTTGTTGAAGAAAGTCCATTGGGACATGATGGGAATGCATGTCATATCTAAAAAAGATTTTTGGACATTTTTATATGTAAAAATTAGACTGCATCCACTGCTGAAGGAAAACTGCTATTATTTCATCTGCCAAAGGAAAACTGCCTTGATTATGCAAAACTTTCTAACAGTCCAACCTAAATTGACCTGGAAATATTATATTCCATTATTTTCTGAGACAAATTCATACTGTGTTCGAGTGAGATAGTTTTGCAGAATTTATACCTGCAAAATATTGCCAAAATATGTCAAACTGAATACAGATGACAATATTAGTAATTTCTGGATTTCATCCATGGAGTAATGTTTAAGAAGATTACTGTAGTGTTTTTTTTCTTCTTTCCTCATTTATTCATTTTTGTCTTTTTGCAGTTTTATGTTTTCTTTTTATTGTACATATACATGATTATATGGTAAACACAAGCAATTTTCAATGTCTTCCATTTCATTTTATTTGCTCAATCAATTTTCGAAAATTTACTGTTTCTCTGTCTCTCATTGTAATCTAGATTTTTCCTACACTGATTCATTTTTTTGTTGTTTCAAATTTAATGTTTTCTGTAATTTTTCATATACAGGATGGTATGATAAAATATGAGCAATTTTTAATGTCTTCCTTATCATTTTATTCACAAAGTTGATTGATTTAATTTTTTTTATCTCTCTCACATTGCAAACTAGATCAGTTCAGAGGGAGGCTGGAGACATCGTCTGACATTATTAATCAATATTACAAGTGGTAACACCCATCCGTGGCATCTCAGCTAAATTTAGATCATGGTAGCCATGGGATACCAGAATTTACAACACAGGAAAGATCAGACAAGAAAATTATTATCATAAAATAAATGGAATCAAGTCATTTGTTCAACAGAATTCCTAGTAATATTGTCTCAATGTAATGATAAATTATGATCAAGTTATCACTTTTCTTATAAAAGTAAGCATAACAATATTTCGCTTTGACATTTCAGGTGACTTTTTCACAACCTATCCCCGTCATAAAATGCTGATCAGCATCAATAAAAGATATACAGGAAAAACAAACAAAGAGTTCAACCTGCGACATGACTGGAATTCCCTTCTCAGTGATGATGAGAGTTTACTCTTCCGATACTATTCCAAAGAAATGTTCCCCAACTCTGATGACCTATTGCGATACCTTCATGACTACCAGACGAAACTAGGTCTCAATGTCCAGTTTAACACCTGCATTCGCAATATCCAGACAACACCTTGTGAGGCTGCAGCCGATGGTCATGTCTTCACCATGAGTGATCAGCGTGGCAACTCCTACAGATGTGGGTGAGTGGCAGATTGTATCTTTTTGATTATCTCAACCTTTTTGAAAATAGACCATGTGGTCCTATCCTCTTTTGTGTGTGTGTGTGTGTGTTGAGGGCATATTTGCATGTTGGTACCCACTTGTAACTCATTCCAACTTAAGATTTTTAGATCCTATAAGAGTCATTACAAAAGGTATCCACTCGGTCTTCTCTTGTATTTAGAGGCTTTATTGTTTACAAATGAAGACCTCAATACAGTACAACATGTAATAAAACACAACGAAAGTTTTCTGTTGAAAATAATTGCAAAAAATTGTATTTGTAGGTATGTATGTTCATGCGAATGTTTGTAATATAATGCAGCTTGATATTGGACTATAAATAATGATTCAAAGGAAGTTTTAGAAGACTACAGCAGTTTTGGATTTGTGATTTTTTGGCATTTGAGTGAGATTAAGGGTTTGGGGATGTTGACAACTGGAATACTGGAGAACATATAATGAGCATACATATATGCAAAACTGGTGGGGGCCCCGGGTGGCCGAGTGGTCTAAGGCGCTAGCCTTTACCATCTCACCTCTGTCCACATGGGTTCGAGTCTCGGGCTCGGCCAATGTGGATATGTGAGAAAGCTTGCCAGTAGCTTCCCGTGGGTCAGCGGTTCTTCCAGGGGTTTGCCCGGGTTCTTCCTCCACCAGATAAAACTGGCTGTCATGTATAGCCTATCATGTGCTGAAAAATGGTGTTAAACCCACAACAAGAACAAGAACAACAACAACAAAACTGGTGTGAAACCAGCCCAAGTGCTTTCAGAATCTGCAAATTCCTTTCTCAAGGGCACAATTTAGTTACATAGGGTGATTGCACAAATGAGACAAGAAGAAAAAGATAAAAACATAAGTTTTGCACTGTTTCTCAGTTTTTGTTTCATATTATGTGATTTTTCTTGACCAATACAATCTTTTGTGATCCAGCACAATATGGAAAGACTGTTATTTGGTGTGTGATTTGTAATATATATATATATATATATATATATATATATATATATATATATATATATATATATATATATATATATATATATATATATATATATATATATATATATTAAAATATGTCTTCTCTTGTATTTATATATTAAAAATTCTGTTAATGTTATCAAACATTCTCCTGTAGCATCCGGGGATAGTTTTTCCACTCTGTTTGGTGTATATTTTGTATTTCTTAATAATAACCTCTATATTTGATTTCTGTCGTAGGAATCTGGAGTGATAGTGTACTTAGATTAGAATTAATTACTGGGTCAATATGCAAGTGTGTCTGCCATGCACGAATGCCTATACCAGCAACTTTGTAGCATCATCTTTTGGTGATGTGTGCATGGCCAATATAGTATAGGGCTTGGTGTATGCAGGCAAGGCGATATTGGTGCTGTAACCCGTGGACCCAGGTTTGAATCTCTGTAAAGTATGAATTAAAAATTCTCTGACCTGTATGATAATATTATTTACTTGTATTTAAAACTTCTGTTAATGTTATCAAGCATTCTCCTGTAGGATCCAGGGATAGCACTTTCCACTCTGTTTGGTGTATATTTGTATTTCTCTCTCTCTCTTTCTATATATATATATATATATATATATACCTATATGACACATTGGTGTTTCTTTTTCACTAATTACATTATATGAGACATGCAGGTGTTACTCTTTCACAGATGATGTTATATGTGAGACATTGGTGTGACTTTTTCACTAATGACATTATATGTGAGACATTGGTGTTACTTTTTCACTAGCGACATTCAGTGGTGTCAAAAATGTAAAGAAAGTCATAAAACTATAACCCTTTCAACGGATGAGACAATTTTCTGCTGAAACCATTTGTGCATAATTTAAGTCTTTTAGCAAATGGATGAGTTTCAGTTTTGCTCCCAGTCTCATAAACATGGGTTCAGATTCCCCTCACACTATTGCAGCTAATCCTACTTCCTTTTACTTTAAAAGGAAGTAACTCACATTGTGTGATCTGCTATGTTTAAGACCTCTTAATCTACATGTACCAACTTAGCCATTATTGATCCCACTGCACTCCCTTAAGCCATCCAAATGGCTATTTGCATTTGTGGTAATGTGTTCAGGGATTGGAGTGTAGCAGTTATGCATGCTGCTTAAATGTGCTCAGCCAGTGGCTAATTGAATGAGACAATAATTATATAGAGTTGGTAGTTTTATTGCCATTTCATTTTACTGGATTGAAGGTCTAATCTATGTGATCAGTTAACTTTGATAAAGTGCAAAGTTGTTACATTTAGAAACATTGTAACTATTTATGATGCCACTTCAGCTTATCTGCACCATTGATGGATTTAGGAATGAAAGTATTTAGTTGTCTTTGAGAAGTAAAACAAGACTCTAATGCATGTAGTAATCCCATATTTAATACCAGACATAGACCCTGATCTGGTGTTGCATAATGCGCCTGAAGATCAGGGTCTATGTTGTTGGTTCTACTGATTAGTCCTTACAAACTGCATAGACCCAGATCTGCCAGCCCATTATGCGACGGCAGATCTGGATGTATGCAGTTTGAAGTTGGTATCGGCTTATACCTGAGTATATACGGTATCCTAGATCTTAGAATAAATCCAAGCTTACAGTAATTACCGAATATTTTGTTGAAGAAAAAATATTGTATTCCTTGTTTCAAAACTTAGAAGCTTACAAAATTAGCTTGAAAAAATTGTCCCAAAACTTTCAAAAATGGGAAATGGCTCCCATCCATCATCCCACCACTGCTATTAATACTGCACCTACTATGGAAATTCTTCTATTTTTTATAAGAATGTCATAAATATTTGTCTTCTTTCTTTGGCTTGTTTTTCCTCTTTTGTACAGCTAAATTAACAGACACAAGTTAAAGATCCGTAGGAAGTGTGGATCTTACTCTCACCTAGGACATTACGATTCTGCTGGCCGTAGTAGTAAATATCTTAGTAACTATGTTAGTAGCCTTGTCTACATATACCGTATATACTCGCGTATAAGCTAATACCAACTGCAAACTGCATAGACCCAGATCTGCTGTCGCATAATGCGCCAGCAGATCTGGGACTATGCAGTTTGTAAGGACTAATCAGTAGAACAAATAACATAGACCCTGATCTGCCGACGCATTATGCGACGGCAAATCAGGGTCTATGTTGGTTGCATTGGGACCCAGATTACGCGAGTATATACAGTAGTGCACAAGCAATGCAATGATCAATTTCCTGGCTTATTTGCTCTCTCAGGATGATGAAATACAATCACATTTGGACTAAAATTGTTGGGTAGTGCTTCTTGTAGTGTTGTTATAACATGCTATCCAGTTAATGTCCTATGTTCGATGTGTGTTGAGCTGAAAGGGAAACCCAGCTGTTTACTCAACCAGTAAGTAGACTTTTTCAGCCAACACCTGGCATTGTTCAGTCAACCTCATCAAGGATTAGAAGTCATAAAAGGGTTAATTAACTAATCATGCTAGTTGAACAAACAAACCAAGCACATAGAAGAAGCTCACAGTTTAGTACATGTGTCTGGAAACTTTCGCTATGAAAAAAAGGTATTAAACTGGTATGTCCTAAAACTTACATTGCATTACCAAATTATTTTAAAAAATAATTTAGGGTGTCCTAACTTTGACAGTGTCCCAATACAAATGGTAAATACAGTAATACATTTATAGTCTCTGAGGAATTTTATAAGCACTATTGAAGTGAAAAGTTTCATAAAGAATTGTACAATGATTGAAGTTTATATTTAGGATATGACCAAGTGTGATTACAAGGGCTGCATTTACCATTAGTTTTCTAACTAAAGTTCATAATCTTGGATTATTTTCCTTGCATTCTTGATTAAAAGTATGCAACATGCAAATGCATAATTAATATGAAACACATACAGTATTTTTTAAAAATGATAAAAGGTACCTTAATCCAGAGAAAATGCTTTTTTAAAGTCAAATCTTCACTGGAAGCACACCCTTTATCATCATTTTATTATGCAATGATTTAAAACAAGTACTAAATACATACAATCTATGCAGCTGCCATGCTAACAGTATCAAAGTCTTCCACTCTGTGAAGTGTTAGAACCTGTAGCATAGAGGTCTAGAGAGTTGACCTATTCAGCTAAAATTTTGTAGGTTCAAATTCAAAGATAATGTGTTTCTTTTCTGCACACATCTTTGGAGAAATGGAGCTCCAAGATCCCAAGAACGGGAAGAAAGCAGCTCTTGGTTCTCATAATCCTGGATGGCTGAATGAAAAGACAATGTTTTGAAGAAAATTTCACATTAATACATTGCTATGAAAATGGTCACAGATGTAGAAGAGAGTGAGAGATTATGACCAGAAGTGAAGCATGACTGAATATGAGGATAACAATGAAATGAGTACTCAAGTTAAGTTTAATATATCAGAGACTCATGTTCAAGATACACTGTACTGACTTATTCCCCCCACCCCCCAACAAAAATGAATTAAAAAAGTTAGGCATTTATTAAATATAGGGGAGGTTTAACAAAGTAACAAAAGTTGTGCATGCAAGTATATTGCATGATTTTTGCACTGTGATATAAAATTTTCACAGTCAGTTGATTTTTGGCGAGAATTTTGCTGACTCTTCCTTGGTAGAAACTTGACATAGCAATCACTTTGGTGTCCATTGACATAGCAATCACTTTAGTGTCCATTGACATAGCAATCACTTTGGTGTCCATTGACATAGCAATCACTTTGATATCCATTGACATAGCAATCACTTTGGTGTCCATATTTTATACTTAGCAAAATACAAAAGCAGGCTCAATAAAAAGGGAATCTGTTGATGAGAAATTTGCACAAATCCAGCAGTCTCATATCCTAGAATAGACCCTTAAACTTCTGCTATTAATTACAGAAATGCTTTAGTGAAGAAATTTATCCATGGAAATGAAAATGTACTAGTATTTTGCCAGTTTGAACACAGTAGCGTACTAACGGGGGGGGGGGGGGGGCAGACGGAGCGGTTGCCCATGGTGCCAGAGCTCTTGGGGCTCCAAAACACCTGATAAAAATTCGAGCCTCGTATTCTGGCCATTTGGGCCCTCATCGTCACCCCAGGTGCGATTTACCCTTAGTACGCCACTGTTTGAACCCTCAGGTTCTAAAGTGTCTACTGTGCCTCGCAGACCTGTAGCATGGGAGTCGGGGTCAGCCTTCAATAAGTTGAATGAAATGAGTAATGTGACTTGATTCAGTAATCAGTATTTAGATGTTATTTGTTGCTCAACCCTACCTCAAGTACAGAAACTAAACCTGCAGGTACATGTGTAATTTGATATTGACTCCCAAGAAATTCAAATTTAGCCCAGACTATTGATGTCTGTGAAAGTCAGATAACTCTCTGTGTGTGCATCTGTGTGTGTATATATATATATATATATATATATATATATATATATATATATATATATATATATATATATATATATATATATACAGTCTAATGGCACCATTAGACTCAGTATCTGTTGTTGATGAGCATATGGCTGAATTGAATATATATGTTTTCCAATGAAGGACAGTTCTTAGTTTGTTGATGACAAATTGAGCAAGTTATTTAAGTAAATATAAATTCATTCCAGTTATATTTACACTAGATTATTTCAGTGTATTAATTCATTCATGATCAGTCAAAAAACAGAAAAGCCATCAAAATAGTTTTGTCTAGTCAGTGTAATAACTTTGTACTACTAATTTGAAATATTTGTAACAATTAGCATTTCAAGTCGATGACATGCTCATATTGTTGCTAAATAATTGATACTACAAAATTGAAAGTGTAAGTTGCAATAGTCAGTGCATAAGTACCAAAAGTTTTATCAGCAGGAATATTCAGTTGCCATTTTTAGTCATTTTCCAAGTTTTAATTGCCATGTTTATCCTTTCATGATTTTGGTGATTACTAATGGGAACCTAGGATCATGCTGTAGATCCAACAAAAAGAATCTTTTGTGCTGTCATACATGCCGTACTTTTGCAAAAGGAAATACATGTATTTTACCCATAGTATGACAAAGATAGAAAACAGGAACTATGTTTTCATGGCATAAAAGAATAGTTTGAAATAGAGAGAATGAGTGTGTTAGGCTCTCTGACAAGGTCAAGGTTGGGGCATGAAATGTGTATACACTTTGACATGGGAGGGGTACTTGCAGATACAGTTGCACCTGCATACTGTAGCCTGGTTTTTATATGTCCACAGAGCGTATTATGTTATGTTTTCTGTCCATCTATCTGTCATTTTGAATACCAGTTTCGTTTCTGCACAATAACTCAAGTTGTCCACCATGTACATTTACCGGACTTTGTGGATGACTTGTTTTTTGTGGGTGTAATTATGAAGATCCTTATCAGTTATTTTTTTTTTTTGGGGGGGGGGGGTCAAAATTGCAAAGGTCAAGGTCACTGTGACTGAAGGAATAAAAATCGTTTTTTGCGCAATAACATTAGTTCTATTTCACAGACCTGGACCAAACTTTGTGGATGGCTTGGACTTGTGGTAAGAAAAAAGCCAATTGATTTGGAGATCAATAGGTCAAATATCAAGATCACTGTGACAGAAAGAATAAAAATGGTTTCTGCACAATAACATTGGTCCTATATCACAGACCTTGTCCAAACTTTGTGGATCACAGGATGGCTTGCACTTGGGGTAATTTTTAGTTTGGTTTTGTGGAATTTAATGCCATTTTTCAGCATATGATAGGCTATACATGGTGGCCATTATATTTGGTGGAGGAAGAACCTGGAAAAACCCAGGAAGAACCACTGACCTAGAGGAAGCTACTGGCAACCTTTCTCACATACCCACATTGGTTGAGTCAAGACTCTGTATCTTGCAGACAGGTGAGATGTGTGATCTGTAAAGGCGATTACCTTAGACCACTTGGCCACTCAGGAGCCCCCCACACTTGGGGTAAGGAAGAAACCTGTTGATTTTGGGATCAACAGGTCAAAGGTCAAGCTCAGTATGACTAAAAGAAGAAAAATGGTTTCTGCACAAAAATGTCAGTTTTCTACATAGAGGACTATTAAAGGACTTATAGCATGCTATTCATGGTACTCTTGTTAGCTTACTTGGCAGTGAGTTTTTCGTATGGCCCAGCATCTGTCATGTTGTGTGTTGTCTGTCCATCAGCATTTGCTTCTTACTACTCTGGAGGTCATATTTCTGATCTGATTTTTATTACACTTGGCATATGGGGTTATATCATCAAGATCTCAGTCAAGTTCGATAATGAGTGAGTTCAACATGTATTAATAAAGTGATCTTGCATCTTATTGGCTGTGCTTGTTACCACTATGGAAGACATATGTCTGATCCAGTTGTGATCAGATTTGAAATATATGCTTAAATATCAGCAGTATCGCATATAAGTTGGATAATGAGCGAGATCCATGCATATTAATAAGGAGATCTTGCATTTGATTGGCTGAGCTTGTTACCAGTCTGGAAGCAATATTTATGCCTTTATCTTTGAAAATTCCTTTTATCAGACTGTAGAAAATAAGTAAAATTCACCTGATATTAAGTTTGGGAGATAGAGTTTACATAGAATTGTGCTCCTAAAATACTATATAAGCCTGGTTATTGAAATGGTCAACTGTAAAGTTATGAAAGTTAGGTCGGCGATATCAGGCCCACTTGATCATCTTGTTTTAGATTAATAGGGAGTCATATGTATGCAAACACTATTACTGTATGTAGACTTGTTTCCAAAATATTTTCGTTGTTACCATGGACAAACTATACTGAGCCATAGATCAGAACAGACCTCTCTCTCTTTCACCATTTTGAGATGACACCTCCATTTAATAGTTCTCAGTTGTTATGATGAGTTAGAATCCCCTTGTTTACATTTTTGCTGCAGAGTTTTAAAGGGCACACTCCTATAGACACCTGGCTATGTCATTGTAGAGTTTGAAAGGGCCACACTCCTCTACAGACACCTATGCCAATAATATGCTCCCATACAAGTCGGATCGAACTGCAAACTGCATAGACCCAAATCTGCCATCGCATAATGCACCGGCAGATCTGGGTCTATGCAGTATGTGAGGAGAAATCAGTAAAACAAAGAACTTAGACCCTGATCTGCTGGCACATTAAGCGATGGCAGATAAGGGTCTATGTTGTTTGCAGTTGGACCCAACTTATAAGTGAGTAAATATGGTACACTCAATTAGATGACCTTAAAAGAGTTAAATTCCCTGTTGGTGGGTGAAGACAAGTCACACAGAGGAAACTCCTCTGATTGAGTTTAAATCCCAAGAAAGGAACAGCAATTTATTAACTCATCGCCTGAAATGGGGGTAGGAAATGCATTTTTTGGGATTACTTCTGAATGCAGCCAAACACATCTGCTTCAGAGAAATGTTTGTTTAGCTGGATGCATAGGTGTATCAAAAACATTGTTTTAGATTGGCTATTTTGCTCGTGCATGTGCAGAAGGGTAAAAGGTGGACTTCTTTTCTTTTCTTATTTTTTAAATATTTGACCCACAATTTTCGTGTCCTTGCCACCTTTTACTCCAAATCTCAAATTTATCCTACTTTTTGCAAAGGTTCACCAGTCCAAGTGCAGTTCAGACTGGTCTGCTTTAGATCCGAGGCCAAAAAGTCTCAAATCTGGACACAAACTCCGGTTCTGAAACCAGTAACTTTTGGTCTAAAAACAATCGGGTCTCAAAAATTAGGTCTTTTTCCACTGTATTTTTTAATGCAAGTAGAAAGTCTACGTTATTTGGTATCATTGTAGAGCTACATCTGTCTACTTTTTTGCAATACCACCCACTTTAGTGTATCTTAAATGATGTTGACGTTACAGAGTTCGGAAATAGAGTACAACCTCATTACATGTAAATGTGGCATGCGGGGTTAATGAGTTAATCATAACAGTACTGCTGATGGAAGTTCTGAGAGGTTAATTAGATTAGATTGGTTTATTGTGCCGAGTTAGGACCCTTATTGACTTATTCATGGATGCTGACAAAATCTGGATATATATATGTATTTTTGTAATACCCATGTGCAATTTTTTTTATTGTTTTACCATGATCTTATATTTTCTTGATCCAAAAATCAATGATAGTAAGAAATTCAGAGGAGTTACTGGAGAAGATGCATTCATTACAGTATATTGGGTTTGTGTAGTAAAGTAGACATTACCATATAGTGGGTATTTGTAACAAAGTAGACATTACCATATAGTGGGTATTTGTAACAAAGTAGACATTACCATATAGTGGGTATTTGTAACAAAGTAGACATTACCATATAGTGGGTATTTGTAACAAAGTAGACATTACCATATAGTAGGTATTTGTAACAAAGTAGACATTACTGTATAGTGGGTATTTGTAACAAAGTAGACATTACTGTATAGTGGGTATTTGTAACAAAGTAGACATTACCATATAGTGGGTATTTGTAACAAAGTAGATGTTACTGTATAGTGGGTATTTGTAACAAAGTAGACATTACCATATAGTGGGTATTTGTAACAAAGTAGAAATTACTGTATAGTGGGTATTTGTAACAAAGTAGACATTACTGTATGGTGGGTATTTGTAACAAAGTAGACATTACCGTATAGTGGGTATTTGTAACAAAGTAGACATTACTGTATAGTGGGTATTTGTAACAAAGTAGACATTACTGTATAGTGGGTATTTGTAACAAAGTAGACATTACCATATAGTGGGTATTTGTAACAAAGTAGACATTACCATATAGTGGGTATTTGTAACAAAGTAGACATTACCATATAGTGGGTATTTGTAACAAAGTAGACATTACCATATAGTGGGTATTTGTAACAAAGTAGACATTACCATATAGTGGGTATTTGTAACAAAGTAGACATTACCATATAGTGGGTATTTGTAACAAAGTAGACATTACCATATAGTGGGTATTTGTAGAAGAGTAAACATATCTGTATAGTGTGTATTTGTAGAGAAGTAGACATTACTGTATAGTGTGTATTTGTAGAGAAGTAGACATTACCGTATAGTGGGTATTTGTAGCAAAGTAGACATTACTGTATAGTGTGTATTTGTAGAGAAGTAGACATTACTGTATAGTGGGTATTTGTAGAGAAGTAGACATTACTGTATAGTGGGTATTTGTAGAGAAGTAGACATTACTGTATAGTGGGTATTTGTAGCTAAGTAGACATTACTGTATAGTGTGTATTTGTAGAGAAGTAGACATTACTGTATAGTGGGTATTTGTAGAGAAGTAGACATTACTGTATAGTGTGTATTTGTAGAGAAGTAGACATTACTGTATAGTGGGTATTTGTAGCAAAGTAGACATTACTGTATAGTGTGTATTTGTAGAGAAGTAGACATTACCGTATAGTGGGTATTTGTAGCAAAGTAGACATTACTGTATAGTGGGTATTTGTAGAGAAGTAGACATTACTGTATAGTGGGTATTTGTAGAGAAGTAGACATTACTGTATAGTGTGTATTTGTAGAGAAGTAGACATTACTGTATAGTGTGTATTTGTAGAGAAGTAGACATTACTGTATAGTGTGTATTTGTAGAGAAGTAGACATTACTGTATAGTGTGTATTTGTAGAGAAGTAGACATTACTGTATAGTGGGTATTTGTAGAGAAGTAGACATTACTGTATAGTGTGTATTTGTAGAGAAGTAGACATTACTGTATAGTGTGTATTTGTAGAGAAGTAGACATTACTGTATAGTGTGTATTTGTAGAGAAGTAGACATTACTGTATAGTGGGTATTTGTAGAGAAGTAGACATTACTGTATAGTGGGTATTTGTAGCTAAGTAGACATTACTGTATAGTGGGTATTTGTAGCAAAGTAAACATTACTGTATAGTGTGTATTTGTAGAGAAGTAGACATTACCGTATAGTGGGTATTTGTAACAAAGTAGACGTTTCTGTATAGTCGTTATTTGTAGCAAAGTAGACATTACCATACAAAGGATATTCATAGCGTAGTGGATATTTTGGTGATTTAGCAAACTCAGAATGAGCTGGCAAAAATGCATCAGAATATGTACCCTATATATTAAAACCTCTCTTTGGACAAAACCACAACATTTTTGGACTGCAAAAAGTACTTACTATGTGATAATTAGTGAGTAGTAAAGCCCATGCACTTTGACTATCATAGTGTTTGTATCTCATCCACTAGAGTTACTGTACTTCCATGAGTGACATCTTGGCAAATCCCCAAATTGTTTATTACATGCTTCTCCCCCCCCCCTCCAATACACACACACACACACACAGACACACCACCACCCACTCCCAACCTTACATATATTATTTGTCCTCATGCTATGATTGCATGTTTAGAGTTTGGTTTAAAAACTACTCATAAATGCCTCTGTGATGGCATTTTTTGTGTATTTGACCTTGGATCTCATCCCAGAGACTGCACAATTTGGTGAGTTTCCACCTAGTGGCTTAGGAGGAGGTAAAGTTATAAGCAGACTGACAGACAGACAGATGGATTGTATCACAATATCTCGCACAATTATATTTGATAAATTCATTGGAGTTCTTGTATTGGTTTAATATGCTTAGTTAGTTCCAATATCAATTTGCTTATTGATGAAAGAGAAATTGGTGTAGTATACACTGTAATGCCCATGTGCACTTGTTTTGCCATCTGATTTTTATTACACTTGGCATTGTTGTTCATGGACTGTGAAGAAAACTGGACAGTATTGTCCATATGCACTTTGTTTGACAATCATACTCCTTCTGGTTTATTCCAAAGGCAAAAGTTAAGGGGTAGTTTCAGGATTTCATGGAGAGGAAGCTAATTATCTTAATTGGTTGATTATGCTTAATTGGTTGATTATGCTTAATTAGTAGTTATATTGACTTTTTAATGGTAGATGAAGGCATCTGGATGATATCTACATGTACTCGGTTTGACCAACATTTATTTCAGTTCAATCCAAGAGGCCAAGTAAGTGGTTGATGAATGTATCGTATTTAAAAAAATCAGTGCAGAAAAGCCATGCAATATCTTACAACATTTGAAAACAAAGGGGGAGGGGGGGGGTACATAAAACAAGTTTATAATTTTTTTTCAAGATTTAAATGTAAGCTGAAAATTACACATACAATACATGTATTTACATATGGCATCATGCATCATGGATGACTGTTTTCTTCAAAGGTTATGCTTTCTGCTATGGAAATATTAGTGAAGGCCACAGACTTTTTTGGTACCGGTATATACGGTAGTTATTTAGAAATTAATTGCTACTGTTGAACATTATGACCATCTTGTGATATATGATTCAGAAGAAATTCAGGCAACCTGTTCATTATAAAATCAGATCAAACCATCTTGTGTTTACAATAATTTTTACATAAACACATAGCAAGTTGAACCCATTTAACCTACAGATAGATAGAGTAGAACCTTGAAAACTTTGAATTTTTATCCAGATTTTGAGGCTGCAGGCAAGACAACTTAGTCTTTATGACCGAACAAGTCATTCTTTGTATACTGAGTATTTCACAGATTGATCTTTGAACTATCAAGGTTGTAGATACTGTCCTTACCTAATGTTTTCATATGCCCAAGAAACAACAAAACTGTCTAAAAACTTAGGGTTGGGCAAGATTGACAGGTAGGTATTTTTTTCTTTTCTTCTAAAGTATGCAATTAATGATTGTATTTGCAATGCTATGTTTTTTTTGATGAATCAAAATCTTTAGTGTGTACTGTTTATCGATTGCTTTTGTACCACTGAGAAAATCTTGGACTTTTTGGAGGGAAATGTGATTTACATAAAAATGTTTACCCAATATTTTTTTACCTTCATAGTATCTTTACCATTTATCTTTTATTTTGTAGTACTTATTGTTTACATTTTTTTGGAACTTTTTGTGGAATTCACCATTTTTACATTTTTAGAACTTCACTTTTAATTGGCACTATATAGCCACTATTGTGCTGAGGTACCGTTAAATGCTAATAAACACATATGACATCCTTTATGTAAATGCTGTCGTTTCAAAATGATGAAGTCAGAATGTTTGTACTGTATATCAGATATATAGCCACCATGGTATCCATCTTGAAAAAGTTGTTATTGTTACTCTTCCAGGATTTATGCTTATATTGGTATAGGGTTTTCACCAAAAGACTTCTTTTGATATCTAGCTAATCTTAAATGAAAATGGTGCCCTACAGATATCCAATATGGCTGCCACAACGAACATATTGAAAGTCTTGCCATTAATTCTCCTGAATGGATGGTCATATTGGTATGGGGTTTTCACCAAAAGTCTTCTAATGGTATCTAGTTTGTTCTGAATGAAAATAGTGCCAATCTTACATCCAGTATGTATGGCTGCCACAGCAGCTAATTTGAAAATCTTATTGCTCAAGAATATCAGAAATGGTTTCAACACTAAGCAGTTAAAAAGAAGAAATGGTCTTATCTTAACTTACTGGAACTTCTTTTTGGACAGCAGAGCATCAGTCCCTTCGAGGGACTTTTGTGATATAGAAGGATCTTTGGGTGTAATTATAGTTCATACAAAATCTGATACTTAATTCCATTGATAGTAGATGTGGGGATACAAAAAAATCCTCATCTGAAGTTGTTTTTGACACATAATCCACTCCCGGCTAGGCGAACATAATTGTTTTCTGCAAATTTTGATTTATCATTTGTCATCATTTACCCCCTCCCTCACTTCGTATTATGAATCAGGTATGAAATATGATGTTTTCTGATGAATCTTTTGTGCTGGTAATGAGGCAATATAAATCAGAAGGGAACATTTATTGTAAGTTCTACAATTCATCTTTAGAGAGTAAGTGAAACCGGAGACATGGTGGAGACCACTATAATATTTGATCTAATTTTGATCATATTTGTAATGTACAGAGGCAGAGAGAGAGAGAGCTTGAGAGCTTACAGAAGGATAATTAGAGTTATGCAGAAAGATAAGCAGATCAAGAGAGAGAATTATACAACCCGAAAATGGGGTCTATTCCCAAATTTTACAGTAGCTGAAATTGATCTAATTACTGCCTGTTTATTCATTAATTGTCAGATTTTAATTAGTGGCATTAAATGATCATCACTCATCTCTGAGGATATTAGAAAATTGTTGTCTTCATTTTCATCGAGCCCATGATAGTGCTAATGAGACATAGCAGTCACTTTCCTGGCAGCGTCTGTGTCGACAGTATGTTATGGTTTTTGTTAAAGTTTTTCATTGCATACATTTCCTAAACACCATTGATGGATTTTCATCATACTTGGCATGAATTATTATGAAGCTAAGACAATTCATTCTTTGACACACTCACTAGCCTTTTTTACCTTGGGGTCAAGGTGACAGTGATAGAAAGTTTACATTAAGGTTTTATTTAAAGTTTATTTTGTGTGCTTATATTTCCTAAACCTATTGATACATTTTGTTCATCCTTGGGATGAATCATAATGAAGCTAAAGCAATTCATTCTGCAACAAACTCATTTGCTGTTTGATGTTGGAATCAAGGTCACAGTCATAGAAAATTTGTGTTAATGTTTTGATTAAAATTTTTCATTTGCTTATATTTCCATAATCTCTCTGTTCACACTTTGATGAATGTACATAAAGCTTGATTATTCATTCTTAAACACACTCACTCAACCATTTGAAACTGGGTCAAGGTCACACCTTAAGCCAATGCTTCGATCTTGCACATGACATGCATGCCTTGCCTTTCTTATTAGTTCTACTGGTGATAGACCAGAAGAGCTTAATGGTGTCTGGTTGGTGTTAAATAAAAATGGTCTTGAATTCCTGGAAATTCTTTTGGATAGTAGAGTGTCAGTCCTTATGAGGGACTCTCCTTTAATTTCCTTTTGTTTCAATACAGTTTTATCCCACTGTATTGGGTTTGGTTGGTTTGGTGTTTTACAGCACAGTAACACAAGTATGTTATTTAGTGCGAAGTCAATTGGAGTAAAGTCCCTTGCTAAGAGACATACTTTACTAGCCAACTTTGTAGGATTTGAACCTGCACTGTCTTTTAGTCATGAGCCTGGCATGCTAACCACCAAGCAACAATGGCTCCTGCCTCCATTAGTCATCTATTACGACATGCAGGAAGGTACATAGGCCTATTCAACATCCCTGAGCCTACAGGCAGTCCTATCCTATTGGCAATCAGGATTTGGAATTTACCATACATGCTCGCGTATCAGCTGATACCAACTGCAAACTGCATGGACCCAGATCTGCCATTGCATAATGTGCTGGCAGATCTGGGTCAATGCAGTTTGTAAGGACTAATCAGTAGAACAAACAACATAGACCCTGATCTGCTGGCGCATTATGCGATGGCAGATCAGGGTCTATGTTGTTTGCATTTGGACCTGGATTATACGTGAGTATATATGGTAGTTTGGGGCCAGGTTGAATATGAAGGCCATTACCAGTTTATTGTTTGCCAAAAACTACAAAAAAAATACTGGATATTGGATGATGGAGTTTCTTATGCAGCTGTTATGTTTTTTAAAAAAACAAATCGCTTTAACTTAGCTCTCAGTATAACATAGACCTCTTCAGAGTATATCTGTTTGAAGCAATAATAATTGAACAGTTCAAGTCTCAATATTATATGAAGATGGGGAAGGGGGGGGGGCTATAGCAGTATTTTTACGTGGGTGTTTAAACCGTAGGTTCAGTCATAATACAAAACAAATAGCATGCATGTGAGTGAGCCAAAAAGAGAGCAGTGACAGAAAAGTTGTTTTTGTTGAATACAGACATCCACACGTGACACTGTATATTTTCACTAAAGTTTTGGAGAAAACAACATAAAATAATTACAGATATCCAGTAAGGACATATTTTGCAGAGCTGGAAAAAAAAATGCATGACGAATGTATTTATCTGCATATGCATTGTTTCAAGCAGAAACAAAATTAAAAATTTTAATGTTGAATATGATCATCATTACATTAGCATAGATAATTAGACAATTATAAATTTTCTTTAAACTGGAGATCTGCATAACATATACAGAGAAAAAGAGAGATGGACAGATTTTGCTAACGTTGAGGTCTAATCTTGTTGTCCAGACCATTATATAATTTTTGAAATCTAAACATGAAAATGAAACAAAGAAAACTATATTTGCTGGTTGTTTCATGTATTTCTTCTTCGTTGTTGAAAAACAACCAAATAAAAAATCACCCATTATTATCTGTGAGATTGGGACTTTGAGATAGAACTTTTTCTTATTGAATATATAAATTGGTCTTCAAATCAGGACAATTTCCCACATTATGATTCATTTCAGCAATTTTTTTAAGTTTATGATGGACAATGATCAGTCTTCTGCTGTAAATTGTAATATACATTGCACATTTCTGATGCTAACTGTGTCATATATTAAAATAGTGTTAAAGATGTTTACACAGGTTACTGTATGGTACACGTACAGTAGGCTTTATTTGCATTAGAATCAAAGCTGGCTCTAAATTGTGATTTACACAGTCATGTGAGCACATACTATTGTTGACTTTACAATATTACTTTTCGAGGATTATGCATACAGTTTGTATTTCATTGTGAATATTATGCAATTCTGGATGCTTTCATTAATGGTTGTAACTTGGACTTTGTGTGTATTTCATCTACCAGAAATTGTACGCTTATCAATATTTTTAATTTGAAATATTGCCCTAGCTATCAATATAAGAGTCCTATTGAGTGATGAATTTTTCAATTTTCAACCACACACTAATGGTGTTATCTCATGAAATTTGGCATGTAAAAATGCATAATTTTCTTTATCATGATTCCAAAAGGAGAAATTAGTAAGTTGATTTGCAATAAATATCACTTACTAGACTGCACATGCCAGTATGCTGATCTGCTTTATTTTCCAATTGGGAATCAAATTCTGTTAGTTAATTGAGACTTAATTTAAACTTCTACATGTATTTTAGGTCAGAGAATGATATCAAACTGAGTACTTGTCTGGTTACCCATAAAAATAGTACACAAAAAAAAGCAGCAAGATAATGATTGTTTATGGTCTTGTCCCAGTTATCAATCTTCCTTTTTGGTCACAACACTGCCATCCGCTTAATTACTGTGTTTGAGGTGTGCCCAAGATTCTTTGTTGCTTTCGTCCGAGGAAGCTCTTCTCCTCTAGTGTTGTTTGATTGTAGACAAAAGATCAGGACGACACTTTCTGTAGCTGAATACGCCTGATATGCAAACAAATGTAGTATCTCAATAACTGGTGGATGAAAGTTAGACTGAAGACCACATGTACTACACAAATCTGCAAACCATCCTCAATCATAACCAAAGGTTTTAAATCTTTTCCTATATATGTACAGTATGTCTATTGAGTAGCATGGCCATGTCCCTGTTTTACATTTTAACCAATATGTACAGTATGTCTATTGAGTAGCATGGCCATGTGCCTGTTTTACATTTTAACCAATATGTACAGTACATGTCTTTTGAGCAACATGATTATGTCCCTGCTTTTGCATTTTAACCTATATGTACAGTATGTCATTTGAGCAGCAAGATCATGTCCCTGCTTTACATTTGAACTGATATGTACAGTGTCATTTGAGCAACATGATTATGTCCCTGCTTTACATTTGAACTGATATGTACATTGTCATTTGAGCAGCATGACTATGTCCCTGCTTTACATTTGAACTGATATGTACAGTGTCATTTGAGCAGCATGATCATGTCCCTGCTTTACATTTGAACTAATATGTACAGTGTCATTTGAGCAGCATGACCATGTCCCTGCTTTACATTTGAACTGATATGTACAATGTCATTTGAGCAGCATGACCCTGTCCCTGCTTTACATTTGAACTGATATGTACAGTGTCATTTGAGCAGCATGATCATGTTCCTGCTTTAGATTTTAACCTATATGTACAGTATGCCTTTTGAGGAGCTTGATCATGTTGCAGTTATTTTCAGAGACAATTAAATATTTGTTTTTAAATCATGTGATCAGGAATATCTTCTCATTAATTGGCAATTTAAGCCCATACAGCTAATTTAATTTTACTTCAGGGTTCTGACAAATCGTTTTAACTGGGATTAGTTGAAAGTTGACAGAAGGCAAAAATTTTGAAAGTGTTTCATTGTTAATGTTAATGGTTAAAGGTTTTTATTCCAAACCATCAATTTAAAAAAAAATATAATAATGATTATTTATAATGTACAATATTTTGTCATGCATACAAAACCCACTTAAGCTGCACCAAATGAGTGTTCCAGCTTTCTTTTTTGTTCCCCCTCTGCAAATGCAGCTGGACATTTTTACAGTAAAACTTAACAATATTTTATTTCTGTTCATTGTTTGAGTTTTTAGAAATTGCCCTCTTTAAATAATTCTGATGTTCACATTTTATAGTCTATCAGAAATGACAGCATCACGATCATCTAAATTCTTGAAAGTCGAAGCTCAGAAAAGTGGGTAATTTCTTTTTACATGCCTGCAGTAATAAATAAATTTAAAAAATAAATACAGTGAAAGTCCTCAAAACCGAAACTTCATTATACTGGAATCCCTTCAAGACCGAAATTGTGTAGGAGTCCCGAATTTTTCCTTCTTTAATATCATCAGTTTTTTTTCCTGTAAACCTAAACCCCAAAACTCCAAATTCTGAATCAAATTTTGATCCCAAATTTCAATTTTACCCAAATTGAAACCCTCATAAAACTGAAACTCACTTCAAACTTGGCAATGTATTTTGGATGCTAAACTCCTGGCACATGCTGGAACAGATTAATTATGGCTATCAAGTACTTTAGTAGGCTTATCTGTGAGACAAAGACCCAGAAAATGTCCCAATGGTATGCGAAGTTAAAACAATACTTGACACACATGCTGACACAGAATAGGGCTGACAATAGACTAATCTGAAGTCTTTGCACCATAAAAAAGAGCCAGCTTTTAAGGCGAATTATTAAAAACTAAATGCTTGTAGGTAAACCATTATGTTTATCTGCTTATGATCTAACTGTGATTGATGATATTCATTTGTGTACATGATTAATAGAACATTTTTGTGTTGTTGTTTTAATTAAATATCAGGGCTTTATTAACCAGGCATGTGGCCTCGCTTTTGATGCTTTGTTGATGGAGACCAACAAAATTATAAAAGCCAGATTCACTCAGTTGATTTTTAATGGAGAAGAATCATCTCATACATGTATTTAAGTAGTGATGACTGTCATTTGCCTTCACTCATATGTCAAGATGTCAAAACGGCCAGCTAAGCATCGTAGGATTGAACTGCCCTTACAGGATACAATTAGTCTGATCAGTGAGTATGAATCTGTGCTATTAAACCTACATTGAAGAAACTAGAGGGAATATGACATAGAAACATCTACTGGTTTAGATATTCTAAAGAAAATGAAATTCTACAAGAACGAATGTGAAAACAACATTTCAACAATGCCTGCAAATTTGACAAACTGTATGATCTTTTGTGGCAATGGTTTAGCCAAGCTAAGACCAAAAAAGATTCAAATTTTAGGTCCTATAACATATAATCTCTCAGTCTCTTTCTCTTTCTCTCACCACATAAGTGCTTAGAAAATACATTTTTTCACATCTGCAATAAACCTCAGTAAACCGAAAACCTTTTGGTGGGTCCCAGGCATTTTCAATTTTGAGGGGTTTCACTGCAGGTCCAAATAGCATGAACCATGAGTTACTTACAGTTATAATTTGTGATTTTCATCCATCCATCAGCTTATTGTTCATTTTTATATTATCTAGCATAACTCATTAGCAACAGATTATCCAAACTTTATTTGAAACATTATTTAGATCCTTTTGTGTTTTTGTTTTTTTGTTGTTGTTGTTTTGTTTTGTTTATTTTAAAAATGAAGTGTCAACTTTATCAATAACATCACTTAAGGATATACTTTGTAAAAACTGCTTGTACAGGGTCATGTATATGCCATGTTTTCCAGTCAGATCAAATAATAGTTTCACAACCAACAAACCGATTCTAGGGTTATGCCATCTGGTGCTAAAAATGGTATATATCTTATCAATCAAATCACAATCTGACTAGACCATACCTGCATCCTGCATGATCTGCTTCGCGGATAACAGTGGAAAAAACTAAGTTTGTAAATAATGAATGAATTATTATGTTATAATTTTTGTGCAAGTGTACAGACTGTGACAGTTAATATGAGACCACTGTCACCTTTATATGACCGTTCCTTCGTAGCTAAGGTAATTTGGTTAACTGTCTGTTATAATGTAGAATTATAATATTTGCAATGTTAGAACAATACAGTATAAAATAAACTGAACTAACAAATTGACTTAATGAGGCACTGCTTTAAACTTTTCTCATCTTTTTGCATGAATAATTGCCAAACATCATTCTCATCCCAAAATTAGACTATTGGTGTCATCACAAGTAAAAGTAGAAATCATGGCAGATGGAAAGACAGACAGACAGAGGGTATCAATATGATTGTGCAGTCATCCAGAAATTGCACTGTCTCCAACATTTAAAAGATATATATACACAGTGAAACTACTCAAAACCGAAACCTCAATATACCGGAATCCCCTCAAGACTGAAATTTTTTTGGAGTCCCGAATTTTTCCTTCTTTAATATCATCATTTTTTTCCCAGTAACCAAAACTCTGAATACCAAAACAAATTTTGATGCCAAATTTCAATTTTGCACCTTAAAAAACCCATTAAATCAAAACTCTTTTCAAACTTGGAAATATAGTTTAGCTGCTAAATTCCTGACACGCTGAAACAGATTAATTATGTTTAGCAAGTACTGTAATGGGCTGATTTGTGAGACAAAGACCCGGAAAATGTTCCAAGGGCATGCGAGGTTCAAACAATACTTGACATGCGTGCCGACACAGGTTAGAGTTAACAATAGGCTAATCTGAAGTCTTTGCACCATACAAAAGAGCCAGCTTTTAAGGTGAATTATTAATAACTAAATGCTTGTAGGGTAAGCCATTTAAGAAAGAGTGTTTATCTGCTTATTATATAATTGTGATTGATGCTATTCATTTGTATACATGATCAATAGAATATTGGTTGCTTGGTTTTTTAAAATTAAATATCAGGGCTTTATTAACCAGGCATGTGGCCTCACTTTTAATTCTTTGCCAACAGAGACAGACAAAGCAGAATTTTAAAAGTCAGATTCACTCAATGACATATCCTGAAGTTTTATATCTTTTACAGAGATTAAAATACTTCACGATTACTAAGGATGAGTGTTATTTTGCTATGGCACAAGAATGGAGTCATTAACACAAGCCACATTTGTTAAAGAAAGATGTATGAAAAAATACACAATACATGTACATGTACTCTGTGCCTTCTTCAAGCCAGGCTCTTGAACTATGAACATTATGAATTATACAGAGTATTTAATCATTGTTGAGCATCATTCATAATTTTAATGGACTTATAGTGAAGTTCTAAAAGTATCTCATTCCTCAGATGTTTCTTGTGACAAGGACTGTATTTCTATGTAGAGCAACCATATTTATTTATGTGACAGGATGTGATTTTCGAAAGGAACATATATTGTTACATGTAAATACTTGTATTTAAAAAAAAAAAAACATCCTTCATAATTTTGTGCACTCTTACACACACAGACACTGATGCTCTCATAATTACATTCTCTCTCTCTCTCTCTCTCTCTCTCTCTCTCTCTCGTGTCACATAAGGGCTTATAAAAAGTGTACCAAGTGCAAAAACCTCAGTAAACCTAAAACTTCTCAAGACCGAAAAGAAATTTGGGTCCCAAGGGTTTTCGGTTTTGAGGAGTTTCAATGTACATGTATATACATATATGTGTGTGTGCAAATGCACATGTTTGTCAGATTGATGAGTGCAGTTTTCAAGCTGATGCCTAAATGATATGGTTAGGACAAGTACATGTAAAACTTGTGCAGAACAAGTACAATTTCTAAGTCACTTGTCCTGCTGAATTAGTGGCCATTGGGGAAAATTTTGGCAGTCTCCTCGTTTTTTTTTTTTCACCTTACCTGGTAAGGACAGTGGGTTCTACAGATCACATTGTATTGGTGTCAGATCAATCCCCTTATTATCTAAATTTTCAAGCTCAAAATCCCAAGATCAGAATGGGTAACTTTGAGTGCATCAATGCCATTAATATTAAGCATGCATCTTGTGACAACATAAGAAATGTTTGAAAATTCTATTATTTTTTCCTTACTCCAGTTAAATTTACAGAATATCAAAATTTTCCATCTTTAAAATTGAGTTTGAATTTTATGTTCAGAAAGTTTCAAGAATACAGGGCCAGATTAAATGAGGAATCTTACATGGTTTGGTGGAGTAGTTAAAAAAAGGGTTTGTGCCTGAGGATTCCAAGTTTTCCTGAGTGCAGTTCTGGAAAATGTTTAAACTTGGCAAGCCATATAGGATTGTTTTTTTCTTTATATGATTAATCACAAGGTCAATGAATTATTTGTGCATTACTTTCAAAAAGTCTTGAAAAAAATGGAAAAACATGTTTTTAATCAATACTTGTTGTTCTCATTTTTTAGTACAACTAATATCACAACATCAGATGCATTAAACCAGCTAAAAAGGACCTGATTATATAATAATTTGTGTTACACTCAAACCCTTTATAATATTTTTCATCTGCTGTCTCCACAGGAGCTCAATGTTAGTGGCTGAATTTTCAGTTTGCCTGCACAATGTGCATGAGAGCTTATGTTAACCCCTACTAAAATGAGGAGCTTAATTTACCCCCAGTGTCGTAGTTGGTGGGGGTAACTATATTGGGATTAGCAAATGTACATCTTTTATGTTTATGTCAGTGTCACAGATACTGTTGCCTCTGCAGTCATGAAAGTTGATGGCGCTTGCAGCCTGAGTAGTACACCAATATATGAAAAGTAGACCACTGTTGCATACTTTTCATGCTCCAGTGATTATTGGCACTTTTTATGTTTAGGTAATTTTCTTGGACACTGCTGCATGTATGGCCATAAAAATAGGCCAGTACATGGATCCTGAGGAGTACTATACCATCATGCCAAACGTAGGTCAGTATGACGTACATTTCATGCTTCAATTATCATGCACACTTGTCATGTTTAGAAGAGTTTCTCAGACTGTTGCTTGTACAGTCCTGATATCTGATATGTGCATGGATCCTAAGGAGTAATACATATCAAAAGTAGGTCACCATAACCTACTTTTTACACTTCAGTGACTATACACCTTTGATGTTTAGGTGAGTCTCTTTGACCCTGTTGCTTGTACCATTGACAAATTGGATCTGTGAACATACCTCCTGAGAACTGCAGCAATAAAATATCAAAGAAAACAATTACCTGTGACCTACATCAACCACATGGTTTGTCTTCATCATCACTCAGTATTGATCCCCTTGGGTATTGACAAATACAAAACTCTTGTGCCTTAATAAATATGTACAGGTGAGCTTTGCTGTCTTCTAACAGCTTGTGATCGAAAGGTCAAATGCCAAAATCAATTTTGCTGAAAGAAGAAAAATGGTTTATACACACAAAAAATCAGTTTTCAACCATGTACCTTCACCAAAGGTGGTGAATGACTTGAATATTGGGTGAAAAATAAGCCTATTGACTCTGCGGTCAAAGGTCAAGATCACTGACTGAAAGAAGAAAAATGGTTTTTGCATAATTACTTTAGTTTTAAACATGTATTTTGACCAAAGTTTCTGAAGGGCTTGCACTTTAGGCATAGAAGAGGCCCATTGATTTGGGGGTCAAATGTTAAGGTCATTGTGCCTCAAAGAGAAATAGGTTTTGCAGAATAACTTTTATTCTAGAGAAAGTTCTTTGACCAAACTTTGTGGATGACTTGCACTTAGGGTAATAAAGAAACCTATAGATTTTAGGGTCTTAAGGTTTGAAGTCACAGTCATGGTAAGTCTCATATGAAAATAATGGTTTTTGCACATTGAGTTTAGTTCAAGACCTGGACCACTAAGACCCTTTGGTTAATGATCTACAATGTCAACCATACCCTAGTATACTCTACTAGTGCCTACATGGAGGAATATTAAACATGGGGTGGGCATATTATGTGTTGTTCATTGCACTTATTAAAAAGAGATTTTATGACCAAATAAGAAGAGACATGATAGTTATTATCTCCATGACTTGCCACTGCAGATATTGTGATACAGTGGCTCCTCAGTATAAAGCACCTCAGTACTGCACTGTCACTCAGTATTGCATATAACACTGTTATAATCACGGATCCCATTTTGGGGATGAATGCAGTTTTTATATGAAGCCTACCTCAGCATACAGCGACCTTGCTTATAAAGCAAGACACCTGTATGGCTCCCAAGGAGCAAGCTGAGTTTTTTTATCAGATTTGTCCAGACCTAGTTCTGTTTGTCTATCCATTACTATATCTCTTGATATGGAAGGTCGTCTGTAGATTTGCACAGAAGATTTTGAATTTTGATCATCCCCTGAATGCAGTACTGGGGTAGAGGTGTGGCACTTACATGTGTGTGCAGTGCTCAAAAGTCTGATAGCCAGACTCTGGAAGCTTCTCTAATTTCAGATTGGGCGACTCCTGTATTCTAAATGAAGTTGCCCATCAGGCTTGTTGAAAAACAAAACTCTAATTTGCCTGAGAAAACTGCAGTCGTTGCGACCAATGCATTGATGCGTGGCTGAGTATACGGATTAAGGCTACATGTGTACACAACATAATTGATGACCTTGTTGTTGTAATCTTGAAAGTTTAGGCCAGATGCGGGATGTTTTTTGAGGTGTTATTATGGGATCAAAGGTGGTCCATGATGGCTTTTGAGTCTTTGATTAAATATCGTCTGTCCTTTGGTGAAGGTGAGTTAAAAAGGAAAGACAGACCTAAAAATGATTTAGTCAGAAACACTTGAGTAAGTAATGCAACACTGGTTAAACATAAAAAGCGGCACCTATGAACAACATGAAAAGCATAAAGAGAAACTGTGTAAATCAAGACATGCTTCAGATGGTAATGAACATCAACACTGCTGATCCACTGAGTAAGGGAGACATTCTTAGAGCAATTAGACAATGATTGACATCAGGACCTGGAGGAAAAGAATTCTTTACATGAAATATGTTGAGATCTGATTAAACACACACATCAATTTAATATGATTTTGTTGATTTCTTTTCATATTTTATTTAAAGTGCGACAATTGCAATGTTGTGTGGCAAATAATAGTAAAACAATTGCTTTTTGGGCACATGGATTTGGAGTCAGGGCTTGTGATTTTTTTAAAGTCACCAGCCCTGGGCCTGTGTCTGTAAACATTTTTCTTTGAGCAATAGTGTGTGTATATATATATAACTAAAACAAAAAAAAATGCAAGGGAATAATAATGCTGGTTTCTGCAGACTTCTAGTTGAAATGATAACCTTTCCTGAGGATCCTTATCTTCCCAGAGAATTTTATTGTCTAGGCAACATCAGCGAGAAGCAAGACATTATCTACGCAGTCACTTTCTGTTGGCATTGTTTTCATTGTCATCGTCAACAATTTGTTAAGGTTTTGGGTTAAAGCTTTTCAGCCTGCTTTGATTTTAGACTCATAAATATTATACAACAAGTCAGAACAATTTAGGCATTAACAATTTACCATCAACAAGTCGGAACAATTTAGGGCATTAACAATTTACTATCAAGTCAGAACAATTGAGGCATTAACAATTTGCCATCAGCAAGTTTCAGTCCCAAACTTCGTGATTTTATCTACAGTAGCATTTGTAGATACATATGCCAGTGTAACAGCAACACTTGGCAAAATATTTTGCCACAAAAAAAAAGTAAAAGCCTGAACTGCCAATAAAGACCTCAAGATAAAAATGCTTACTCTCTGCTTTCCATAAACAAAAACTCAAAGATAAAAATTAAATAAATTATTTATATTTTTTTAAAAATCTTATCTTCTTGCATGAAAAAGTACCCTGAACCTGCAGATCATCTAAACATAATTTCATTTTATTTTCCAAAAGTGTCCTTTTAGTCATGAAATCACTGCACACAGAAATACATCACTTTGCTCACATCAGTTTTAAAAACAGTTTACAGATTTAAAAAAAAAAAACAATCCTTTCCATGCAATACCTCAAGAATAAACATTAATGAATGACATATCAAAAAGTAGGAATCTGTCCTGAAGAAAAACCAATCACAAAAGGATATTTTATTGAATAAACCTGTAAATTGGTAAGGTCAGAAATGTTATTCGTGTCTTTTATGTGAATTACCAATTTACAGAATTTTTGTGATATGCATGTATAATTTACAGAATTTTTGTGATATGCATGTATAATTTACAGAATTTTTGTGATATGCATGTATAATTCCAAAAATGGCAAAACTTGTGGTGCCATTGAACATTGATGTGAAAAGTTGCCATCTGCCCTACCTTGTACATGTGACACCTGGTAGACAGGTCAAGGAGACAAATTTTTTTTACAGCGAATTAATGTATCTGCAAAGAGTCATATTGAACTGAGACTTAAGAATCCAAAATAAGGGATATACAGTTAAACCTGTATATAATGGACTCTTATAATGTCTATAATGGACACAGTTATGACCTTTTTGGACAAGTGTTTCTTGAAAACAGGTGAAGCATGTAAATAAACATAAGAAAAGGGATTTATAAATGTCCTTTATGAGAAGGTGTATTTTATATGGATGATAACATTATATTTCAGTGGTAGGTAATATAAGAGGCACATTCACGATGCATATTTTCAATTTTCATTGCTCAGATTCTGCAAGATTATGCTGTAAACTTTTGGAAATAAAATTTAAAAATGAGTCCAGTGTTTGTACTTAGACACTCCAGTTTCTGATATTCTCATCCCCTCAAAATACAAAATCCAGACCTGAAATTATTGTGTTTCTAATCAATTTAATAGCACTAATGGAAAGACAATTTGTCTGCTAGTATCTTGTTTTTTCACAACCATTATTAAAATTTACAGCCGCCTTGAACATTCATTGTATGACATCAGAACTTTAATTTGGATTTACAACCTTTGGATGTTTTAAATATTCATATTTTCAGTTTTAATCTCCAGCCATTCATCCTCAAATTGAGTTTTTATAGGTTTGAATTGTTTATAAATTGTTTCTGATGAATATTTTAAATGTGTTGCCGTTATATTATTTCATGTATGTTGTACGAAATTTTACATTTTATATTTTATTTTGTTTGTACTGAACTTTACATTTTGTGGAAGGTTTTAACTTCCTACATTTTTGTGCAATTCATTTTTACATTTTTCAAACCTAACCGTTTGTTGGCACTACATAGCCACTTTTGTGCTGAGGTGCTGTAAAAGACTACTACATACATACATACATACATACATACATACATGTACATACATACATAATTGTCATAATATTGTAGTTTACAATATTGGTTCACTCTGAAGATTAGTAAAAAGTACAAGATATTACCATATAGAGACAGTTTAGAGTACCACGAGTTATTTACCGTTTACTGTCAGTTTACAGTACCATGAGTTATTTACCATTTACCATCAGTTTACAGTACCATAAGTTATTGGCCATCAGTGTTTACCTTTACCCTCATTTGTGCATCAGAGACCCCAAAATTTTTAATTTGACCTTCAGTTCTGACACCAAGGTTAGTTGTTTACTCAATCTGATCCCCAGTTCTGACACCAAAGGGATTTTTGACTCTAAATCTTGTACCCATAGGGGAAATGCTGACCTTTTATAGACATTGTAGAGTAGAAGTTATTTACTTTTTATAGACATTGTAGAGTACAAGTTATTTACCTTTTATAGACATTGTTGAGTACAAGTTATTTACCTTTTATAGACATTGTAGAGTACAAGTTATTTACCTTTTATAGACATTGTAGAGTTCAAGTTATTTACCTTTTATAGACATTGTAGAGTACAAGTTATTTACCTTTTATAGACATTGTACAGTACAAGTTATTTACCTTTTATAGACATTGTAGAGTACAAGTTATTTACCTTTTATAGACATTGTTGAGTACAAGTAATTTACCATTTATAGACATTGTAGAGTTGAAGTTATTTACCTTTTATAGACATTGAAGAGTACAAGTTATTTACCTTTTATAGACATTGTAGAGTACAAGTTATTTACCTTTTATAGACATTGTAGAGTACAAAACAGTTTAGAGTACCATGAGTTATTTACCATTTAGAGACATTGTAGAGTACCATGAGTTCTTTACCATATAGAGACAGTTTAGAGTACCATGAGTTATTTACCATATAGAGACAGTTTAGAGTACCATGAGTTACTTACCATATAGAGACATTTTAGAGTACTACGAGTTTAATTTACAATATAGAGACAATTTAGAGTACCATGAGTTATTTACCATTTAGAGACATTTTAGAGCACTACGAGTTATTTACCATTTGAAGACATTTTAGAGTATCATGAGTTACTTACCATTTAGAGACATGTTAGAGCACTACAGGTTATTTACCATTTAGAGACATTTTAGAGTACCATGAGTTATATACCATTTAGAGACATTTTAGAGCACTACGAGTTATTTACCATTTAGAGACATTTTAGAGTACCATGAGTTATTTACCATTTGAAGACATTTTAGAGTACCATGAGTTATATACCATGTAGAGACATTTTAGAGTACCATGAGTTGTTTACCATATAGAGACATTTTAGAGCACTATGAGTTATTTACCATTTAGAGACATTTTAGAGTACCATGAGTTATTTACCATTTAGAGGCATTTTAGAGCACTACGAGTTATATTTAGAGACATTTTAGAGTACCATGAGTTATTTACCATTTAGAGACATTTTAGAGCACTACGAGTTATTTACCATTTAGAGACATTTTAGAGCACTACGAGTTATTTACCATATAGAGACAATTTAGAGTACCATGAGTGTCTTGAGTAATTATTCTCCATTTTTTTTTTTTTTTTACACTATGCATGACAAATGAGAATGCAACTATCTTTGCATCATACTTGAAATTCTGACTACCGGTACCTGGTACATGTATATGTCTTATACGAAAACCCCGAAACCACAAAGTTTCAGATAATTTTTCAGAAGTTGACAGCGTGATTTCAGATTATCTCTGATACAGCATATAATCAAATGAATGTATGTATTATGTTTGTTTAGGGTTTAATGGCACATCAGCGCAATCTCCAAAAATATGAAAATTTAGAATTGCACAAAAATTATGGAGATAAACTCTTACAAATAAAAGTAAACATACATGTAGTACCGGTACTACAAGATAAAATATGAAAGGTAAAGATGTTAAAATTCTATAACAGGTATATAATATACAAAATAAAGGTAATAAATATTAAAAATCCTTAAAATATAGGGTTCAAATTCATTGTAAAAACTGTTTTTCCTCAAAAAGTTCAGGGTTGTCTCGAGTGGTACATCGTAATAAAGTTTCTAATGGAGTTCACATAAAAAACTACTGTCTCTTGTTGAGTGGAAGTTGATACACTTGATAAGAATGTGTTCCACTGTCAGTGGACACTTGCAGTGTATGCACTCTAGTGGAGGTTCACCTGCCAGGAAGTATGCATGAGACAGGTATATGACTGTGACCTTTATGTGATCGGCACATTACTACCTCATCTCGTTCTATATCAGGGATGCCATTCTCCAATGATGGGTTTGATATTCTCAAGCTTTTTTGTGGAGTTTTCATTCCACATATCTTGCCATGAACATATTTAGAAAATTAATAATTAACAAATGAAATTAATAAATTAACACAAGACTCCCTTTTTTTTGATTCCAACTTTAATTTAGCTAGAAAGTAAAAAATGTTGACATTGAGCTTAATCTAAAAAACTGTAATATTGACCTTAATCTAGGGTGTGCACAGATGTATGGACATGCACACTGATGTATGGACATGCACAAAGATGTATGGACATGCACACAGATATATGGATATGCACACAGATGTTTGGACATGCACACAGATGTATGGACATGCACACAGATGTATGGACATGCATACTGATGCAAAGGTTAGACTAAAGATACTTTGCTGAGATTTTCTGGTTTTCAAGAGTATGCATAAACAAAAATATGTCATCGACAACACGATATAACAACCTTCTACACATCAGTGAAAGTGCCCGTTTTATTTACCAATGAGTAACTGTTTGAAAGAGAAACTTTGATTGGCTCATTCGTGCTTTGTGAAAGGTCATGTTGGGTCACAATGTGCTCAAAGTGATTGGTTAAGCATGTTTTTGCATATTCATGAGAAATGAGGTAATCTCAGCACAGGTGGCCATGGGTGATAAAAGAGTGTAGCAGATTGCAGTGATGACAGTGACTATTCTCACACAAGGCCCTCTTTGATAAAAAGAAATGATGAAAAATTAAAATAGCTATATACAGACTTAAAACATGTTCACAATCAGCATTAACCATAATTGTATCAGGCCCACTGCTGACTTATCTAACTTTATCCTCTAAGGGAAAATTTTACCACTGTTTAAAAACAAGATTTGAATATGGAAAACTACTTATTACTGTTACCTAGGAATCTGTATTTACCATTGATACAGTTTAGGACTTCCAATCATAGATTCCCTGTTGAAACTGGTTCTTGCCAGGACAATACACTGGTTGAGGAAAGAAGATTTAATCATTGTGTTAAAAATTACATCGGGGATGAATACCATTATTTATTTGTTTGTCCCAAATTTCACAAAGAAAGAAGTAACTTTCTAAAACCATTCTATTACTGCAAACCCTCAATGGCAAAATTACAAACCTTATTTGACACCAGTAATCGCAAAATTCTCCAAAATCTTGCAAAAATTGTTACTCTAATAATGAATACAATATCATAAACTGTGTGCTATTTGTGGAATTGGAAATTCTCATAATTCATAATGATATACTATTTCTTCTCATTTACAACTTTTGTACACTCCAAGATAGTTACTGTATTTTGTCCTTACAATGTTATATTTATGTACCCAAATGTTCTCATATTTCCTCTGAATGTTTAATACTCATACTCTAATTGTAACGTTGACTAGTGATGCGATGCCAATCTCCTTAGGTTATTGACATCACTTTATAAAATTGTAGCAGTTGTGGTATTCTCATATGCCACCTATGTGTGGCCTGAGATTTACTTTCATTAATAAAAGTTTTATGTTCTGTTCTGTGTAGGAGTAAAGGCTGTCACAGGCATATGGTGGGTATAAGGCCATGGTCATGCAACGTTTTTGTCCACAACAACAAAAATGGTAATAACAATAGGGAAAAAGAACAGAAAAAACCCTATGAATAAAATACTTTGCAAATTGCATGATTGTCCTCTATCATTTTCATTTATACATGCAGCACTATACTGATCAGACAGAAGCCGCGGTGGCTGATTGGTTAGCATGCCAGACTCACAACTGAAAGGGTGCGGGTTCGAATCCTACCATTGGAGCAGCCTGGGTCAGCTACCGTTGTGTGTCCTTGGGCGATACACTTTACTCCAATTGCCTCGGCACTAAATAACCTACTTGTGTTGCTGTGCTGTAAAACACCAAACCAAACCAAACTGATCAGACATGTGTCTATTTTAGTACAATTAATGGCTTAATGAAAGGCCTTTAATCCTTTGAATGTCTAGTTCAGTGGTTCCCATCCTCAGGTCATGACCCAAATCAGGGTCATGGTGGGTCCTCAGTTAAAGTCGCGAAGGGTCATCAGAAGAAATCATATAAGCCTGACAGTCCGGAGGTCCTGTTGGGGGCCAATTTATGGTTGCAGCAAAAAAAGGTTGGGAACCACTGGTCTAGTTGAATGAAAGTGGTGCTGATCTGACATCCAATATAGACACCATGGTTATTCAATTCATTCATTCATGCTGGACAAAATATTATTTGAGAACGATTGTAAATTCTGTATCGCCCACATTGGAATTTTCAAAATTTGGGTTATAGCATGCATGAAGGCCAATGGTCTCTGTAGGCATGATTATGCAGTTACATTAAATGAAGTACCATATATACTTGCTTATAAGTCCAGTCCAACTGCAAACAACATACACCCTGATCAGCCATTGCATAAGGCACTAGCAGATCAGAGTCTATGTTGTTTGTTATACTGATTACTCCTAACAAACTGCATAGACCCAGACTACTGGCACATTATGCAGTGTCAGATCTGGGTCTCTGCATTTTGTAGTTGAACTTGATTTATAAGCATGTATATGTGGTAGCAATTGAACTGAATGTAGATAAAAGTCCATGTGAAAATTTAATCTATTTAAATGACACCTAGAAAAAAGACTAAAAATAAAATAAAAAGAATACCCTCTATATCACCAACATTTCCATTTTCACAAATTAAATTACAGCATGCACAGTGAAAAGTGGTCTCAGTAGATATGATTACGCAAGTAGCCACAATGAACTGAATGAAGAAAAAATCCCTGTGAAAAGTTCTTCAGTTTAAATGACATCTAGCAAATCTGAAAAGACCAGAAAGAATAATGAAAGAATACAGTCCCAGCAAAGTAATACCAGTGACATCTATAATAAAATTTAAATTCTCTCACAAATTTGGTGCATTAAAAATTTATGAGTATCAAATAAAGGGGAAAAAAAATTACACAGGAAAATGTACACTATTCAAATAAAATAAGAATGCATAAAACAATGATTTGATGAATAAGAAAATTATATTTCACATATTGGATTATTGCATACTACTGTATGTTACTTTTAAAGATAAATCATAGAAATGAGTTCCAAACTTGGATCCCCATTATGCCACTCCATTTCATCTATTGTATTTCATTGGCCATATCACTTTGTATTTGCCAGTGTCAGGCCTGAGAAGTGACTTATCTCTGAATATAGTAGATGATATCTTTCCTGAATTATCAGCAAACTTAATTTAGACACAATGTTACTAAAAGACATATATACCGTATATACTCGCATGTAAGTCAATACCAACTGCAAACTGCATAGACCCAGATCTGCCGTCGCATAATGCGCCGGCAGATCTGGGTCTATGCAGTTTGTAAGGATTAATCAGTAGAACAAACATCATAGACCCTGATCTGCCGGTGCATTATGCAATGGCAGATCAGGGTCGATGTTGTTTGCATTTGGATTTAGATTATACACGAGTATATACGGTATATGTAGTATGTATAGAACAACACTATCGACAAGAAGGCTAGGTCAGATGGTGTGGTCACCTAAGTATTGATGACTTTGTAGGTGTGAGAACTGAATCCTTTACAGCTTATATAAAAGTCATGCAAACATGCTACTGGACTGAAAGGTCCAGATCAGAGGGACTGGTAAATTGGGGGCCTCCTGTACCTCAACAGCTTTACTTCTCTTTCCCTCCCCTTACAAATACCTGTTTCAGTTTCACGTCTGAATCTAATAGAACCTATTCATACCCCTCAGTTTAGTGGTCAAAAAAGCTTTTCACATCCCCAACACCACTGAAAACTTGTCACATCCCCAAAAGCACTGAGAGTTTCCTGAGTTGGTCAGGAAACCAAGTATAACAAGGTACTGATAGGTGAAAGCATAGCTGCAACTCTTGAGTGAATTTAAGTCCTCTTGCAACAAGTCAAGTACACATACATGTACCACTATAAGCCTAACAGTCCCAGAACAGCTTTGCTGGCTGGCCTCTAAGTACTTATATCACTATAGAACTCGCAATACTAATTTATAATAATAGTAAACCTATGGAAACACCATGATATTAAAAATTCAATAACTTTAAATTTCTGGATGCTCATGATCAAACCTATGTTCATTTGTATAGACCCATCCTTGATGCAAGCTTGTATGTGGAGACAGCCATATGTCCTGCGGCATTTTCGTGATTTACATGTGTTTGAAACGTGTTTTCAATTCCGCATGAAAGAATCAGGTGCTAATTTCAGTAATGAGTTTTTGAAAGTCAAGTCTATAAAAGGACTGAAATTCTGTCAATAAAATATTATCTCCATATTTTTAAGTTACAACTAGGATAAGCTCTCTAAAGATTTCTCTTTACTAAAATTTTACTTTCAATATCAACCAATCCTGGCCAGCCAAACCCATATATACTCTATTTAATCTTCACTCATTTCTAGTCTGGTTCCCATTCTTCCATATAATTAGTACAGTTAGTCCTATACAAGACCAGCTTGGCTGTTACCTTGACCACTTTTCAAGTTAGGCAGGAAAGGTGTAGACATTTTGTTAGCAGCACAGTTATACATGGTGACTTCCAACCACGATGTCTCATAGCAGTTTCAAAGCCATGTAATTCATTTTTTAAAATATAATTTTAAACTACATGTATATTTTTTTTCAGGAAACTAATAGTAGCAACAGGGGTATCCACGCCCAACATTCCAAATGTTCCTGGGATTGAGTACGCAAACGGGTACGAGTCTATGTCCATTAATCCTGATGATTATGAGGGAAAAACGGTTCTCATTCTTGGTAAGTAGATTCATTTGTATATTGATTATTTAATTCCATCATGTTGAGAGGCCAAATCTCTCTCTCTCTCTCTCTCTCTCTGTCTGTCTGTCTGTCTCTCTGTCTGTCTGTCTGTCTCTCTCTGTCTGTCTCTCTGTCTCTCTCTCTCTAGGAAAGTATGTTCTGTTAGTGCTGTCTTGAAATAAAATTACCTAGTTTACCTTAAAAATTCTAAGTGTTGCCAGCGAACGCTTTTGGTTTTGTGGTTTTAGTTGTTTTAAGCTTTGAAGATAAGAGAATCCGAATCACAGCTATTAGTTCCACCCCCATCGCCAGTTATCGGATACAGTGTTATCTGATACAGTGTTATCTGATACAGTGTTATCTGATACAGTGCAACTGTACTTTCATGTCTGCAAAGTCAGTGACACTAAATGCAGATAGGAGGAATGAAAGAGTCAAGATGAACAGTAAAGCAATAATTCTCTCATAAACGCATGTCAATAATAAAAAGCAAAAAATCCTTGTCCTGCATCACCCATATAATAAGTGATTAAAATGAATACATTTAGACATAAAGAGACAGAAAGAGAGAGAGAGGTAGGAAGAAAGAAAGAGAAACGGAGTGACATGCATTAAATAATCAAAGACAATGATGAGAAAATATGACAAATTTGATATTTTTATTTTTAAAACTTTTAGCATCAATTTGAACATCACAATCTGCAAATACAGAAAAAAGGAGTGAGAAAAAAATACAAATTGTAACACGCAGTTAGGTCTTCAAAAATGAATACATGACATTGCATACATAAATTGTTTAATTTGTGAACAAAAGGAACCAAGAATTTCAGTTGCATTTATAACCTGTTGATGCTAAGAATGAAAGATCAAGAAGAAAACTATGAGAAACATGAATAATTGTGAAAAAATCGGTTCTACACAATTAGTCCAAAGTGAACTTTCAAAAACGACCATATTCCAGTGGGAAAGATCCCATTTTTAGCTAAATGTCTAAAAGAAGAAACACCTAAAAGTGTGAACAAAATGAAATGAACCTTAAATCATTTGAAATAAACATAAATTCCAAATCTTTAATACTCTTTATTAATAAAATTCAAAATGTTTGTTTCAACAAATCCAAAACATGAATCGTCTAAAGTTGAATGTACAGTTGTTGGAGGATGAACCAGAACTACTCAAATCCTCGAGGGCTTCATGCACAGAATCTTTGTTGCCTGTATTCACTCCAATTTCCTCCACTTTAATGAATTTCTGGGCAGGATAGGGGGTTTAAAAAAGAGGATGTGTATTGCATTACAGCTGGAGATGCACATTTATAGGCTTGAACAGCTTTTTCAGAGCAATGGCCAGTCTTCATTTACCAATAAAAGAGCCCAGACAAGTCAATATTTATTCAGCTGTCTGGGATAGCATACTATGCTCTTCAATATTGGCTAAATAAGAATTTTCCATTATTTCTGCTATTTGTGACAGATGAATATCTTCATCGGCGCAGCTAGCTAGGCACTTTCCATTGTCAAAGACACAACATATGCATGGGAAAGCTTCTAATCACATGCAAACTGGCACAGATGGACATAACAAGAAGCTAATGGGTAGAGTTTGAATATGACTGGGGTCCATGTTACAAGCCATTAATTGATGTATTAGATGGGTAAGGTGGGAGGAGTCTAGAAAAATACTGGCCAATATTACAAATCATGCGTAGAACACTGATTTGAACTGTCTTATTTAACCTGGCTTGGGGTTGTGCCCCTTGCAAGGTTAAATGAGACAATTCTCATTCTATGTTTTCTATATATAACTTACTGTCTCACCTGTGCAAACAGGGTGAGACATAGATATCACTCTTTTGACAGTGACGATGTGTTAATTGCAAATCAGATATGAAGTGGGCCTACATCAAGTCACAGACTGAGGCGAGACATAGGTATCACTCTTTTAACAGTGACAATGTGTTAATTGTAAATCAGATGCGGAGTGGGGATACATCATTTCACAGACTGAGGTGTAACACAGGCATCACTCTTTTGATGGGACAATGTGTTAAAGTTTTGTGTTAAATTGTTTTTCAAAGCAGATATAGAGTGGGGATACATCATGTCACAGACTGAGGTGAGACATTGGGTTCCACATAGCACTTGTTTCAATAGCATGAATTCTGGCCGAGAATATGATGTTTTTGATTTCACTTGCTTAATATTTTGCATGTCTCAGTAGAATGAATTCTTGCTGAGAATATAATCTTTTTAATTTCACTTGCTTATATTTTGCATGTTTCAATTGAATGAATTCTGGCTGAGAATATAATATTTTTGATTTCACTTGCTTAATATTTTGCTTGTTTAGAGATTTTCAGTGGAGTTGAAACCTTGAATTTCAAGTTGAAATACATGTATTTGTTTCCAGTACCCTCATTAAAACTTTGAATCTAAGCTATTGTGATTAATGATTTTATTCTAATTTCTTTGAACATTTTTTTAAGGTACTAATGAATTTTCAATTAGGGGTGTGGAATCTTAATTGACTAGTCCCTCTCATGAAACCAAGATAAATATTTATAAGTACCTTGTGTTACTTTGTTAATAAATAATTTATTATCAGATAAATACAATAAAACTGTATTGAGAGACCAACCCTTCTGCAAACAAATTAGGTCTTTCAAAACAGGTCATTACATTGTACATGTATAACTAAATTAATATGTACATTTGAAATCTGGTCATAAATGATGGGTGGTCTCTTAAAACTGTGGTCTTGAAGTTAGAGACAAATATAACAGTTTACTAAATTTTACAGATGGTAGAAACAAAAAATTGACTATATAACCAACTAATTATTATAAGAGCGAGTCTTCTTTGACTAAATTTGTGTATATGATATGATCAAGGAAACATGCCAATGAATTTTTCCAAGTCTTTTTATATTTCAGGGAGAGGAAATTCTGCATTTGAGGTAGCCAATTCAATTTATGGTGTATCCAATTTAATCCATATGGTGGGAAGATCCAGAGTGCGACTGTCATGGGCAACTCATTATGTTGGTGATTTAAGGTAATATTTGTACTTTTTCTAACAGCACTGCAATTACATTCTAGTTATACGTGCACATTACAGTACCAATGTTCTAACTGATCAACGCATCCTCCATAATGATGTATACAATTGAGCCTGCATTAACAGCCATCCACATATAAGGACAACCTGTATATAAAAACAAGATTTCAAAAGATCCCATATATATATATATATATATATATATATATATATATATATATATATATATATATATATATATACATATATATATATAAATCAGTACAAATTTACCTGTATATAAAGACTACCTGCTCATAAAGATACCTTCTATATGGTCCCCTGAATAGTTGTTATACTTAGGTTTGACTCTGTGTGTGGGTGGGTGGGTGTGGGTGTGTCTCTATATATATATATATATATATATATTTGCACTTGTTCAGGGAAATTGTTATAAATATATTTATTCATATTATGGTTGCTTGAAGGTATAAATGAAGCAAATGTAAGTGGTTCAAGTAGAAGAACTTTAATTTTATGGTAGATTGGAGATATGAATGACAGATCCAAATAGAATCGCTGAACTATAACAATATACAGCTGTACTATCAATTTGACAGTATTAGTTTTGTACCCATGTAAGCAGTTCATTTCAAACCCAGTATTTATTATACCCCCACATCTATAGAGGCTTGGGTATATAGGAATTCTCATATCCATCCATCCATTGATCTGTCCATCCACCCATCCTTCCATCTGTCACACAAACTTATAAATACAACTGAAGAAGTGAAATTATGTGTATACTGTAGAGAATAACCAGAAATAATTGTATGACATAATCTTGTGAACACAACTAGTCACTCAGTTTTTGATGGATCACTGTGAAACTTGGTAATGCTATGGTCATCATCTGAAGCTGTGAATATCAACAAATCTCTGTGCTCCTGTGATTTTTTGCTCAATGACATAGAGCTGATAGGAGTCAGCTGGCTATGCAAATGTGTATGATGCAAGTTACTTTTATGAATATAGCTGTAAGTTCATGACTCAACCAAGCACTGGAGTTATTCTTAAATGTGGATATATATATATATATATATATATATATATATATATATATATATATATATATATATATATATATATATATATATATATTAAAACTTATGATTGGTCATTTTTGTGTATTTAGCCGATCATAGTATTCCTAATACTAAAACTATCAAGAACTGGCCATGTAACATATATGCATGTTGTTTGTGTTTAGAAGAGAGTTCTGTTGCAAGAACTGGCCAGGTAACATACATGCATGTTGTTTGTCATGAAAGAGAGTTCTATTGCAAGAATTGGCCATATAACATGCATGCATGTTGTTTGTGATGAAAGAGTTCTGTTGCAAGAACTGGCCATCTAACATGAATGCATGTTGTTTGTGATGAAAGAGAATACTGCTGCCAGAACTGGCCATGTAACACGAATGCATGTTGTTTGTCATGAAAGAGAGTTTTGTTGCAAGAACTGGCCCTGTAACATGCATGTATGTTGTTCGTCATGAAAGATATTTTTCTATTGCAAGAACTGGCCATGTAACATGCATACATATTGTTTGTAATGGAAGAGTGTTATGTTGCTAGAACTGGCCATATAACATGCATGCATGTTGTTTGTTATGAAAGAGTTCTTTTGCAAAAACTGGTCATATAACCAGCATGCATGTTGTTTTTCATGAAAAAGAATTCTGTTGCAAGAACTGGCCATATAACATGCATGCATGTTGTTTGTCTTGGAAGAGAGTTTTGTCGCAAGAACTAGCCATGTAACATGCATGCATGTTGTTTGTAATGGAAGAGAGTTCATTTGCAAGAACTGGCCATATAACATGCATGCATGTTGTTTGGGATGAAAGAGAGTTCCTTTGCAAAAACTGGCCATATAACCTGCATGCATGTTGTTTGTCATGAAAGAGAATTCTGTTGCAAGAACTGGCCATATAACACATATTCATGTTGTTTGGGATGAAAGAGAGTTCCTTTGCAAAAACTGGCCATATAACCTGCATGCATGTTGTTTGTCATGAAAGAGAATTCTGTTGCAAGAACTGGCCATATAACCTGCATACATGTTGTTTGACGTGAAAGAGGGTACTGTTGCCAGAACTGGCTATATAACCTGCATGCATGTTGTTTGTCATGAAAGAGTTTTGTTGCAAGAACTGGCCATATAACATGCATGTTTGTTGTTTGTCATGATAGAGAGTTCTATTGCAAGAACTGGCCATGTAACATGCATGCATGTTTTTTTTTGTCATGGAAGAGAGTTCTGTTGCAAGAACTGGCCATGTAACATGCATGCATGTTGTTTGTCATGAAAGATATTTTTCCATTGCAAGAACTGGCCATGTAACATGCATGCATGTTGTTTGTCATGAAAGAGGGTTTTTTTGCAAGAACTGGCCATATAACACATATTCATGTTGTTTGTGATGAAAGAGAATTATATTGCAAGAACTGGCCATATAACATGTATGCATGTTGTTTGTGATGAAAGAGAGCTTTATTGCAAGAACTGGCCATATTAACATGCTTGCATGTTGTTTGTGATGAAAGAGAGTTTTATTGCAAGAACTGGCCATATAACATGCATGCATGTTGTTTGTGATGAAAGAGAGCTTTATTGCAAGAACTGGCCATATTAAATTGCTTGTATGTTGTTTGTGATGAAATAGATTTCTGTTGCAAGAACTGGCCATATAACATGCATGCATGTTGTTTGTGTTGAAAGAGAGTTTTATTGCAAGAACTGGCCTTATTAACATGCTTGCATGTTGTTTGTGATGAAATAGATTTCTGTTGCAAGGACTGGCCATATAACATGCATGCATGTTGTTTGTGATGAAAGAGAGTTTTATTGCAAGAACTGGCCATATTAACATGCTTGCATGTTGTTTGTGATGAAATAGATTTCTGTTGCAAGAACTGGCCATATTAACATGCATGCATGTTGTTTGTGATGAAAGAGAGTTTAATTGCAAAAATTGGCCTTATAACATGCATGCATGTTGTTTGTGATGAAAGAAGAGTTCTGTTGCAAGAACTGGTCATGTAACCTGAATGCATGTTGTTTGTGATGAAAGAGAATTTAATTGCAAAAACTGGCCATATTAACATGCTTGCATGTTGTTTGTGATGAAAGAAGAGTTCTGTTGCAAGAACTGGTCATGTAACCTGAATGCATGTTGTTTGTGATAAAAGAGAGTTCTGTTGCAAGAACTGGTCATATAACATATTTTGTCAGCGTGCTTTTGTCTGCATGATTTTGTCGGTGCGCTATTGTCCTGCACGCTTTTGTCAGGGTGCCCTTTGTTAAAGTGTTTAATTAGTTATAGCGTTTGAGTTGTGTTGTTTGCCTGAGAAAATTAGCTCCAATAGAATGTTATCACTTGACATGCCGAAGCCAGCTAAACAATATTAGTCATTTAAATAACAAAGGCGTAATAAAAAAGGCGCTGGATAGCAAGAGCATGATAATCACACATCATTCATAATCAGGAAATAACAAAGGCCTAACAAAGACGCCAGGTAACAAAGGTGTGATAATCACACCTCATTCATAATCAGTACTTTAGAATCAAGGGTTACTGGTTCAATACAATTAAAGCATGAAAAGAAATGTTTCTGTTTTATTCTTTTTGGACTAAATAATTTAGAAATATCCTTTAGCTATCGTTTTATACTTGTATGTTGACTAACTGAGTATAGCTTGAAGTAAATCTCTCTTGTGTTCATTTTGAATTCTGACTGTTGTGAAAATGACTAAAAAATTTGCTGGTCAGCAAAAGAAAAAATGTCTCTCTGGACAAAAAGCTACAAATAAATAATATGAGGAATAGAAGTCAAAGTACTGACATGCTCTAATCCAAAGATACCTTGCAAGCCTTGACAAAAAAATTGAGCGCTTAGTAAATGTACTGTTTGCAATAAGTGTGATTGATCATGTATGGGTGATGTTTTCACAGATTGTGTTGCAAACTGGTTTTTTAAAGCAGGGTTTAGTGAGCAAATTTAAGTCATTACCAGTGATAGCAATGCTGATGATGATGTTCCCCTTGCTATGATGCATGATGCCTACTTTGGTCTGGTAATGAAGATGTTGATATCTTCTTATTTCACCCATGCAGACAGTTAACTCAAGTTGCCACAACTGTGCTTGAAAAAATTAATACTCAGAAGAGATTATTTAAAGTTATAGGTTACTTTGTGAATTAGTAGGTTGTGTAGTGTTTGAAATCATATATATGACTGAAACTATTTTACTGGTCATGGTAACCAATGCCTTTGTAATTGCCTCATAGTTAAATAGCCATTTTAATTGATGTAAGCAGCCTTGTCTACATACAGTACACAAGCAGTGCATTGATAATTTTCTGACGTATTTGTTTTCACAGGATGATGAAATACACTCACATTTGGACTAAAATAGTTAGGTGGTGCTTGTTGTATGGCTGTAGCTGTTTGCTATGCAATTGGAGTCAGTATGTCAGACATGTGTTCAGCTAAAGTCAAAACCCAGCTGTTTACTCAACTGCAAAAAGACCTTTTCAGTCAACATCTTGCATTGTTCAGTCAGCCTGGTTTTGGATTAGGAGTCATAAAGGGATTACTTAACTAGCCATGCTAGTTGAGCAAACAAACCAGGCTCATAGAAGAAGCTCACGGTTGAGTGCAAGTGTCCAAACATTTTTGTAAAGGAAAAAAAAATCATTTAAATAAAATGTCCCAAAACTTACAGAACATTACAAAATCCATTCAAAAAATAATTTACAATGTCCCAACTATTATGATGTCCCAGCATGTATGATAAATATGACCGCCCTGAACTTCTCAACTTTAAGGAAAAATTTGACTTGGAGAACAATAATAAGACTCCGTTTGGTTGAATTTAATATTATACAGTTATTAGCCTTTGTTTCAGCAAATGTGAAGTTTTATGAACCAGTACACTTCATATTGACCGACGCAAAGTGGAGGTCAGTATCATAGATTTCTTGCTTCATAAAACTTCATATTCACCAATACAAAGGTCTTTAATTGTTCTGTTGCATGGGTTAATACAGAATTTTGAAATTCAACTTGTTTTAGCATAGTGAAAATACCATTTTAACTGCATGATGCCATAAAAATAACTTGTCTTGATGGTGCAATATGATGAATTATCACAAATCACATGACAGCCAATGAAAAAAAGTCCCACATGGGAGTCATGTAATAAAATTGTAGTGGTTTATATGTTGTCACACCCAGCTGTGAACAGCATAGATCCAGATGTGTCTGCATGTAATGCTTCTAGAGGTCAAGGTCTGCATGGTTCTTTCTACCTAAGATTTTGAGCAAACAGTATTTATATATAATCTGCCAGTATATAATGTGATGGCAGATCTGGGTGTACATTGCACTTTTACATGGATATAAATGGTATTAAGACTGTTTTTTTTATTATTCGGTATGTACCCGCATATAGTCCGGGTCCAAATGCAAACAACGTAGACCCTGATCTGCCATCGCATAATGTGCCAGCAGATCAGGTCTGTGTTGTTTGTTCTAATGATTAGTCCTTACAAACTGCATAGACCCAGATCTACCAGTGCATTATGCGAAGGCAGATCTGGGTCTATGCAGTTTGCAGTTGGTCTTGGATTATATGTGAGTATATATGGTAAGTGTCTGTTAATATTGGGTCCACATTTTATCATCTAAGATTGACCAGTTTTAAATTAGGGAGATATTCAAAATTCTCATTTTGAGGAAGAAAATTTGATATGTTTGGTGAAACTATATTCAGTACTTAAAAATACCCATGAAGAAGTGCACCGAATTAACACAAGTGAAGATACACCCCACAATATTTCTTTTATCCACTTGTCTGGTCTTAGTGTGTGATATATGACTGCTTTTTAGGACAATTGCCACTAACATAATTGAATACAAATTAATATGAATATTTTGAATTGAACCATTGAAGTTGATCAAGATGTTAGGTATGATTTATTTGCCAAGTTTGGACAATTGGTTCCATTTTGAAATTCTTTATAATCAGGAATATTATTTTGCAATAATTTATTACACTTATGATAGGACAATTATTAGAGATTGGTAGTTGTAGTTTTGTACAAATATTTTCATTGACACTTTTGTGTTCAATGGTGTAAAAAGCTACTGCCATACAGAAAGGCATCTAAAGAATACTTGCACAGATATTCACTTCTGTACTGAAGATTGTACACAAATTTGGGGTCGCCTCCTTTGTATCGTGTAATGTGAGTAAGAAAATGTCTGTTAAATAAAAGTCATGTTTAAATGGTGAAAAATATAATAGTGTCTTACATTTTGAGGCAAATACTGTACTTCATTGCCATTGTCGTTGTGATGTACACAACATAAGTTATATTTAGGAAACTACTGACTGCACAACACCTTTATGCTTTGTTATCTACATGCCACTTGCAATCCAATAGCTATTCTTCACATGAGACATATATCCTATTACAAGCCATTATTGAAACATTTCCTAAAATGTATAAATTTGTCTAAATCTAATACCAAATTTATTTTGCATCAGTTGTACAAGAAGTTAAATTTTTATGCCATAGATGCTAGAACAAGAGATCAAACCTTGGACCAAAAATATGCAAAGCAAGTGCAAGATCACTATATCAGCCCCTATGTAAATCTCTGTTTCATCCATATATAAATCTGTGTTTGTGGTTTTGATGAAAAGATTAATTAATGGGAACTTTATTGCATGCCAAGTCATAGAAGTGAAACTATTGGTAGTTTACATCTTCAAAGACAGCTGTATTTTATTTTATTTTACAGAGCAGTAAATAATGACCTCCTGGATACATACCAGCTCAAGTCTCTAGATGGAATTCTAGAGGCGGGATTGGATGAGGTCACGATTGTGAAAATGGGGGACAAATTCCATCTGCAAGTCAATAATACGGAAGAATTGGGACATTCGATAGATCAAATATTTGACAACTTTGCCATGAGGGAACCCTATGACAAAATCTTACGATGTCTTGGATTCAAATTTGATAGCGACATCTTTAACTTGTAAGTAGACAACAATGTAGTTTGATGCTTGCCAGTACTTGTGATCATAAAAATAAGGAAATCTTACATCAGAGAACATTTGTTGAAATTTTTCATATTTATTTTTAAAGTTACCCTTGGGAGAACTGTATGACAAAGTTATATACTAAATGCCTTGCTAAATAATCCATTGGCTTCAGACTTAATTGACATGTTTAATTTGTAAGTGAACACAGTTTTGTATGATGCCCATAATTCATTTCTTTTGAACATAATAACAAAGATTTTATGGGCAATACAATTTGTTTAATACTTGGCCATAAGGGAACCCAATGACAAGATGATGTTATGCCTTGGGTTAAGATGTGATACACAACAAAATAGGATGATATATGTACTTGTCAAAATGTGATACACAACAAAATAGTATGATACGTGTACTTGTCAAAATGTGATACACAACAAAATAGTATGATACAACTACTTGTCAAAATGTGATACACAGCAAAATAGTATAATACATGTACTTGTCAAATGCGATACACAACAAAATAGTATAATACATGTACTTGTCAATATGATACACAACAAAATAGTATAATACATGTACTTGTCAAGATGTGATACACAACAAAATAGTATGATACATGTACTTGTCAAGATGTGATACACAACAAACTAGTATCATACATGTACTAGTCAAGATGTGATACACAACAAAATAGTATGATACATGTACTTGTCAAGATGTGATACACAACAAAATAGTATGATACATGTACTTGTCAAGATGTGATACACAACAAAATAGTATGATACATGTACTTGCCAAGATGTGATACACAATAAAATAGTATGATACATGTACTTGTCAAGGAAACTGGAGCAACTTTGATGGTTTGTCATTGCAAAAGCGTCGTGGGTTGTTTTTTTTTGTGCCTCCGTCATATTCTGTGCAGCGGGAATATAATGTTAACCAAAGTCCAAGCACATGATCAAACAATTCATTTCTGCTTAATAACTTTGAACAGACTTAATGGACTGAAACCAAATTAATCACGAGTTTTATTGTTAAGCAGACGTATGTCCTGTTTGATTTTTGCCTCTTTCTATCACAATTTGACTGAGTTACAATCTATTTTTGACTAAGAAGTTTTTCTTGACATAATTGAAATCAGAATGTAGATGAAGGTTTGATTTATCAGTGTCTGGTAAACACATTTAAAATTCAGGGTGGTTGTCACATATTCGTGGTAACATTTTAAAAGAATCCAACAGAGATAATAATACTTTCAATCAATGAATAACAGTTTTAATGTGTGGCGCATAAGTTTTATCTTTCACAATCTTTTAAATATGTGAAACTTTATAGACTATTACCATATGTACTCACTTATAAGTCGTGTCCAACTCCAAACTGTAGAGATCCAGATCTACCGTCGTATAATGCACTAGCAGATCTGAGTCTATGCAGTTTCTTAGGAGTAATCAGTAGAATAAACAACATAGACCCTGATATGCAAGAACATTTTGTGATGGCAGATCAGGGTCTATGTTGAATGCAGTTGGACTCGACTTATATGTGAGTATAGACAGTATTTGTATGAAAGGATTTTCTATTATGCAATGTTTTAATGTCTCAAAACTCCTGCATCTATAGGTATTCATTTTGCTTCACTGAAACAGGACTCTGGTAATATGAATAAAACATTACACTTTTACTTTGATATACTTAGCTTGTGTGAAGTATTTCTGAACTGGACAAATGTATTTCAGCCTGTAAGTAACAGTTTTCTCAAAGAATATAGAAAAATGTTCAAAAACTTCATAGAAGTCTGAACTTTTTGGATGATAAAACTTTTGCTAAAATTTTTGACATTTATTTTCAAAGTTGCTATGAGAGAACTGTATGACAAAGTGATATACTAAATACCTTGTTACCGATATATAGTACCTTGGCTTTGGATTTGATTGACATGTTTAATTTGTAAGTGAACACAATTTTTTTTATGATACTTATAGTTCATTTCCTTTAAAAGTAATAGCAAAATGTTTGTATGGACAAGAAGATCTTTTAGTATTATGCAACAGTCGATCAGGGTCTATGTTGTTTGCAGTTGGACTTGACTTATATGTGATTATATTGGGTATTTGTGGGAAGTTTTTTTTCTATCATGCATTGTTTTAATGCCACAAAACTCCTGCATTATAGGGATTCAGTTTTGCTTCATTGAAGCCTGACTGATACTGTGAATAAAAAATTCCACTTTTACTTTGATATAATTAGCTTGTGTGAAGTATTGGACAGATGTATATCAACCCTTATAAAGTAACAGTTTTCCTCAAAGATTATAGAAAAATGTTCAAAAACTTTATAGAAGTCTGAACTTTCAAGATGATAAAAATTTTATCAAAATATACAGCAGGTAATTTTACATGTACAAATTCCACATTTAACTTTAGATCCTCTCCACTTAAAATGGGTAATGGAAGAGCCAAGAAATACCCAGCAATTGGATATGATTATGAGTCTGCCAGCATGAAAGGGATGTTTGTTGCAGGAACCGCCAGCCACTCACTTGACTTCCGCAAATCTGCTGGAGGTTTCATTCATGGCTTCAGATACACAGGTGAATATTGTACATATATTGTGGTCATTAGTAGTAACTATGTCAGGGCTTACTGTGCATACATTTTATTATGAATTAGCATATACATGTAGATGTTTGAGACTAATTACAATATAATTACTATTGGTATTGACTGATTTATCTTTCATAAATTACCATCTTTACTTTCTCAGTGTGTGTGTGTAGTTCTTATAGGATTTAATGAAGTATTCCTTTTTTTTTTTTTATTATTAATTTATTTATTCTCTAATTTATGGGTTTTTTTTTTCTTTCTTCAAATCAGAATAAAACAAAAAATACAGATTGGTTATGCAGTATTAAGTAATCCTGCCCTTTAGCCACTACTGTATTGAACACCTTGACGTCAGTGAAACTTTACATGATAAGGAAAGGATATATCAAAATAATTCCTTACTTATAATGATTTTACGTTGATTCGGAGTAAAATAATTGAAAATTTCCAAATTGCATATACAGTACCATATATCACTGGCATTTATTATTGAGCATATTCGTTGTCAACACAACATGTAAAATGAATGTTTCAGGTCGTGCCTTGCATCATTTGCTGGAGTGGAGGTATCACCAGGTTCCTTGGCCTGTCACCACACACCCAGTTACAAACCTACTGGCTGTCGTATTAAAGAGACTGAATGAAGCCTCTGGGATCTATCAGATGTTTTCTTCGCTTGCTGACATTATCATATTTAAAAAGTAAGTTTTTGTGTCTAGGTCTTTGCAAAAGCAGGAGAACATAAACATTCTTTCCGTGCTAACTACAGTACTCAATGTCCCAGCTGTTGATTTTTGTGTAGAGGTATGAACGAGAGGGGCACTTTTTATCGATCTGATTAAATTTAGTTACTTTTAAATGCTACCTCAATCTACACTGTAATGGGCTGAAACATTTGCATGATACATCATGTCTTAATGACTTCTTCATTAGCCAAATTTGCAACTGTGATTTGATTTCACTCAGTCTCAAAAAGAAATTTAAAGCTTCTTGAATGAACAAACTGAAATGGCATATAAAAATGGGAATTGTGATTGTTTAGATAATCTCTGAATAGTAATTACCTCTGGGGTCCTTCAGCATGACCTCCAATTTGACTGTGTCAGATCCTTACAGCATAAACCTTGATAACATTATGATCTGATTTTGATGAGACTGACTCATGTCCCTGGAGTTTTCTTTGTTCCTACTGATCACCAAGCTTAGCAAATGCTGTCTTTGAGACTAATACAAATTAAGTACTGTTTTTTTACCAAGTATGAAAATTTATGTCTAGTTGGGGATTTCATTTATGATATCTTAAATGTGGAAAAAAGTCAAACCCTTGGATCGATCTTTGATACTTTCAATCTAACAAGTGCCATAGGGAACCCTACTTGCTATGTTAAAGACTACTCCCCCTTCCCTAATAGATCTTATTGCTACCAACAATCCACAATTCTTTTGTCATACATGAACAGTGAATTTAGAAAGGCCATATATAAAAGTGTATGGCTCATAACAAGTTTAAAAAATATCAAACTAAATGATTCTGGGAAACTTAAAAAACAAAGATGAATCTTGTCACCAATGCTCAGAAGACAATCTATGGGACTTTATTTCTATGAAAGGTGCAGTGGTGACCCAAAATCAAAGGATTTTGTTGGCCTACCATCAAACGTTTTCTATCGACCAGAATGAAAGTTCAGACTGTAACATTATTCTGATGGAGGGTGATGCCCTGATTACTGACCAAAATGAAATCTGTGAAATTTTCAATGAGTACTACATTATCATTGCAAAAACCACAGGGTCAAATGAACTCATATTAGATGACATCACTATTCACATTAACATACAAGCTATGCATGACAATCAACCACCTGAAAAATACCCAACTCTCAAAGTGAAACCTGTAGTGCCAGAACAAGTTTTTGAAATTATGAAAGGCCTTGATACCAATAAATCTATAGGATTTGATACCAATAAATCTATAGGATTTGATACCAATAAATCTAAAGGATTTGATACCAATAAATCTATAGGATTTGATAACATACCTCCTAACATTTTCAGATTTAAAAATTATGAAAGGCATTGATACCAATAATTCTAAGGATTTGATACCAATAAATCTATAGGATTTGATACCAATAAATCTAAAGGATTTGATACCAATAAATCTATAGGATTTGATACCAATAAATCTATAGGATTTGATACCAATAAATCTATAGGATTTGATACCAATAATTCTAAGGATTTGATACCAATAAATCTAAAGGATTTGATACCAATAAATCTATAGGATTTGATACCAATAAATCTATAGGATTTGATACCAATAAATCTATAGGATTTGATACCAATAAATCTAAAGGATTTGATACCAATAAATCTATAGGATTTGATACCAATAATTCTAAGGATTTGATACCAATAAATCTATAGGATTTGATACCAATAAATCAATAGGATTTGATACCAATAAATCTAAAGGATTTGATACCAATAAATCTATAGGATTTGATACCAATAATTCTAAGGATTTGATACCAATAAATCTATAGGATTTGATACCAATAAATCTAAAGGATTTGATACCAATAAATCTAAAGGATTTGATACCAATAAATCTATAGGATTTGATACCAATAAATCTATAGGATTTGATACCAATAAATCTATAGGATTTGATACCAATAAATCTAAAGGATTTGATACCAATAAATCTATAGGATTTGATACCAATAATTCTAAGGATTTGATACCAATAAATCTATAGGATTTGATACCAATAAATCTAAAGGATTTGATACCAATAAATCTAAATGATTTGATACCAATAAATCTATAGGATTTGATACCAATAATTCTAAGGATTTGATACCAATAAATCTATAGGATTTGATACCAATAAATCTATAGGATTTGATACCAATAAATCTAAAGGATTTGATACCAATTAATCTATAGGATTTGATACCAATAATTCTAAGGATTTGATACCAATAAATCTAAAGGATTTGATACCAATAAATCTATAGGATTTGATACCAATAATTCTAAGGATTTGATACCAATAAATCTATAGGATTTGATACCAATAAATCTATAGGATTTGATACCAATAAATCTAAAGGATTTGATACCAATAAATCTATAGGATTTGATAACATACCTCCTAACATTTTCAGATTTAAAAATTATGAAAGGCATTGATACCAATAATTCTAAGGATTTGATACCAATAAATCTATAGGATTTGATACCAATAAATCTAAAGGATTTGATACCAATAAATCTATAGGATTTGATACCAATAAATCTATAGGATTTGATACCAATAAATCTATAGGATTTGATACCAATAATTCTAAGAATTTGATACCAATAAATCTAAAGGATTTGATACCAATAAATCTAAAGGATTTGATACCAATAAATCTATAGGATTTGATACCAATAAATCTATAGGATTTGATACCAATAAATCTAAAGGATTTGATACCAATAAATCTATAGGATTTGATACCAATAAATCTATAGGATTTGATACCAATAAATCTATAGGATTTGATACCAATAAATCTAAAGGATTTGATACCAATAAATCTATAGGATTTGATACCAATAATTCTAAGGATTTGATACCAATAAATCTATAGGATTTGATACCAATAAATCTATAGGATTTGATACCAATAAATCTAAAGGATTTGATACCAATAAATCTATAGGATTTGATACCAATAATTCTAAGGATTTGATACCAATAAATCTATAGGATTTGATACCAATAAATCTATAGGATTTGATACCAATAAATCTAAAGGATTTGATACCAATAAATCTAAAGGATTTGATACCAATAAATCTAAATGATTTGATACCAATAAATCTATAGGATTTGATACCAATAATTCTAAGGATTTGATACCAATAAATCTATAGGATTTGATACCAATAAATCTATAGGATTTGATACCAATAAATCTAAAGGATTTGATACCAATTAATCTATAGGATTTGATACCAATAATTCTAAGGATTTGATACCAATAAATCTAAAGGATTTGATACCAATAAATCTATAGGATTTGATACCAATAATTCTAAGGATTTGATACCAATAAATCTATAGGATTTGATACCAATAAATCTATAGGATTTGATACCAATAAATCTAAAGGATTTGATACCAATAAATCTATAGGATTTGATAACATACCTCCTAACATTTTCAGATTTAAAAATTATGAAAGGCATTGATACCAATAATTCTAAGGATTTGATACCAATAAATCTATAGGATTTGATACCAATAAATCTAAAGGATTTGATACCAATAAATCTATAGGATTTGATACCAATAAATCTATAGGATTTGATACCAATAATTCTAAGAATTTGATACCAATAAATCTAAAGGATTTGATACCAATAAATCTAAAGGATTTGATACCAATAAATCTATAGGATTTGATACCAATAAATCTATAGGATTTGATACCAATAAATCTATAGGATTTGATACCAATAAATCTAAAGGATTTGATACCAATAAATCTATAGGATTTGATACCAATAATTCTAAGGATTTGATACCAATAAATCTATAGGATTTGATACCAATAAATCAATAGGATTTGATACCAATAAATCTAAAGGATTTGATACCAATAAATCTATAGGATTTGATACCAATAATTCTAAGGATTTGATACCAATAAATCTATAGGATTTGATACCAATAAATGTAAAGGATTTGATACCAATAAATCTAAAGGATTTGATACCAATAAATCTATAGGATTTGATACCAATAAATCTATAGGATTTGATACCAATAAATCTATAGGATTTGATACCAATAAATCTAAAGGATTTGATACCAATAAATCTATAGGATTTGATACCAATAATTCTAAGGATTTGATACCAATAAATCTATAGGATTTGATACCAATAAATCTATAGGATTTGATACCAATAAATCTATAGGATTTGATACCAATAAATCTATAGAATTTTATACCAATAATTCTAAGGATTTGATACCAATAAATCTATAGGATTTGATACCAATAAATCTATAGGATTTGATACCAATAAATCTAAAGGATTTGATACCAATAAATCTAAAGGATTTGATACCAATAAATCTAAAGAATTTGATACCAATAAATCTAAAGGATTTGATACCAATAAATCTATAGGATTTGATACCAATAATTCTAAGGATTTGATACCAATAAATCTATAGGATTTGATACCAATAAATCTATAGGATTTGATACCAATAAATCTAAAGGATTTGATACCAATTAATCTATAGGATTTGATACCAATAATTCTAAGGATTTGATACCAATAAATCTATAGGATTTGATACCAATAAATCTATAGGATTTGATACCAATAAATCTAAAGGATTTGATACCAATAAATCTAAAGGATTTGATACCAATAAATCTATAGGATTTGATAACATACCTCCTAACATTTTCAGATTATGCGCACCAGTTTTATGCTCAGAATTAGCATACATTTTTTAATATATTGACAAAGGGAAATTTACAGATCATCTTAAAGAAGTGCAGGTAACCTCAATTTACAAAAAATTTGATTCTGTGGATAAGGACAGTCACAGACCAGTCAGCATTTTACCTTGCACTTCCAACATTTTTTAAAGGCCTGTATGGATTCAGATCCAATTGCATTTTGATAATATTTTTCATAAATTCCTATCTGCTTTTAGAAAGGGTATGGATGTCAAACCACTCTACTAAAACTAGTGTAAGACTGGAGGTGTGCCCTGGACAATGGCTCCAATGTGGGTGCAATACTAATAGACCTGTCCAAGGCCTTTGGAAGTCTTCCACACAACCTCATCATCAAAACAAATGAAAGCATATGACATTGATCAGAACTCAATCAACCTAATTAAAAACTATTTATATAACCGGAAACAACGTGTTAAACTGGAGTTCTTATATAGTGTCTGGGATATAGCCTCTAAAGGAATCCTAATGTATAGTCTGGGATATAGCCTCTAAAGGAGTCCTAATGTAGTGTCTGGGATATAGCCTCTAAAGGAGTACTGCAAGGCTCATTACTAGGACCTCTTGTATTTAATATTGTTATAAACAACATTTTCTACTTCACAAAACAACTAACACTGTATAATTATGCTGATGACAACACCATATCTTACGTCCTTACAGATCCAAATAATTTAATATCTGTTCTACAAAATGAGAGCAAGATACTGACTGACTGGTTTGCAGCCAATGGTATGCAAGCAAACCCTCAGAAATCCCAAGCCATTGTTCTTGACAAAAATGTGCAAAGTTATCCAATTTCATTATCGAAGACATGAAATACCCTGTGAGGACTGTGTGAAACTTCTTGGAGTAGATATTGATTCTAAACTAAATTTTAGCAACCACATCTCTAACATCTGTCAGAAAGCAGCAAGATAGCTACCATATACAAGCCAGGTCCAAATGCAAACAGCATAGACCCTGATCTGCCATCGCATAATGCACCAGCAGATCAGGATCTATGTTTGTTCTACTGATTAGTCCTTACAAACTGCATAGTCTAGACCCAGATCTGCTGGCGCATTATGTGAAGGCAGATCTGGGTCTGTGCAGTTTGCATTTGGTATGGGCTTAGACACGAGTATATACAATAAACATCTTGCAATGTTTTAACCACTTTTTTGAACACTAATACTAAGTTACTGATCTACAAATACTTCATTAGGTCAAACTTTACCTACTGCCCCCTTTTTTGGTTTTTCTGTAGCAAAAAAAACTAAGACAAAATGGAAAAAATACAGTATATGCCCTAAAAATGGTGTTTGATGATTTTAACAGCTCATATGACTCTTTGCTAAGGAAAGAAAACCATCCTACTCTACACATTAGTAGGTTATGATCTATGGTATATAAGATACTTCACAAGAAAACACCTAATTACTTGAGTAATCTAGTCACATTCAAAAACTGCAACTATAATCTTAGACACTAAAATCTGACAACAATACGAAAGGTAAAGACCACAAGGTATGGTAAGCTGTTTTTCAAATCTGACACCCCCAGAGTTTGGAACAGCCTGCCCAATGAACTGAGAACAATCACTGATTTCAAAGAATTCAGCAGGCTGATTCAGACATGGTCTGGGCCTCACTCTAAATGTGCTTTATGTCTTTTTATATAGTGGGCAGCATCAATTCAGCTTTAAGGTTACCAACTTCACTGAGATACTGAGACTTAAATCCTGCACTCATAATGCCTATTATAATTACTCACCTTCTTAGATTTCTTTATTATTTTTTTTTTTTAAGGTTTCCATTTTAACTTTTAGCACCCTCATTCACCTGATGTCATATTTCTTATCCAGTGTATGCCTTTATTTTCATGTCATATACTGTTGTGTTGTATATGAATCTGGTGTTATCGTTGGCATTGTGCATGCTTTTAACGATAAAACTCATATTTCTTACCTAAATTTTAAATGTACTCCCTTCAGTGATGTGTTATATATGTTCATACATACAAAAAAAAAGTGTATTCTAATATCAGTAATAGCTTACTCTGTTGATATTGCATAGCTAACCTACCCAACCGTATGATGAGAATTCATCCTCCCATGGGGTGACTAAAAAGTTCTAGTAGTTAGAACTCCCTGTGTAAACCCCACAGCTGCACATGTGTATCCCACAATTCGTCATTCTTTTTTCAGTCGTCATTTTGATGAAAGACAGTTAAATAATCACTGTAGAAATTGTCTTTGCTTACGGGTCTTCATTGTGATTTGTGCTTTTTCTTTACATACATCATAATTTACAGGTGGTATATACCCTCGATCATTATTATTCCTTGTCTGGAATCAGCTCTCTTTGAGAGTTTTTGGCAATTTTGGTTAAGTTCGTTTCATAACCATGGTTTAGGTTACTCTCCCCTTCACATAGATTTGTTGGGGGATTAATTTTATTAATTTTATTGCCATTGAGAATTCTGTATTGCATTTCTTGCTCAGGTAGGTAATTTTATTCTCCCTATCCTTGCCGCATCAGTCTTCACCCTCATTTGCTTCTTTTTGTTTGTTTAAACATACAAAGTATCGGAAATTTAATTTCCTATAATCTCACTTTTGCTATTTTTAGCTATGGGAAAGCAGGTCGCACACCAGACTTTTCCTTTTTGAGTGTGTTTAATAATTGAACTCCGATTCATTTTTAATAAGTCAGTATAGGAATTTATTCCTTTTTTTATTTTAGTATAAATTAGCATTATTACCAAGCTGGTTTTTTGCTGATTATTCGTATCCAGTACTCAATTAAGTCTAGTTTACATCCTCTTGTTTTATTCTTATTAACTACAGTCCTCAGCTTAGCATTGCTGTCATTTTGTATTAATACTTCTGTAGAGTTGTTTTAATTGCTTCATTGGTTGACAACTACAGGGTGAGTTCCTGCTTTCAAGTCAATGCAGTTATAATTAACAATCCTTACATTGAAATATTTCTTTGTAATCTTGTTTTCAGCATCTTTTTTGCAGCATTGTCAAAATAGGGTGTTGGAAGGTGTGGCCACAGGAAATCCCCCCAGAACACACACCCCACCTGCCATTCTTGTACGGACTGCAAGAGGACAGATAGTTGTCCCATTTGCAGTCAGAAGTTACATGATTTTCCCTCTCAGAGTCTCTCGGGTCTCCAAGAGGGGTTAGTAGAGTCTCTTCAGAGACACTCAAAGTTAAGAGGAGCGAGTCACGTCCTCCCATGAGGGAGAAGCAGCACCTTTCCCAATCCTGTAGGGCAGAGAACGAGTTGCACCCTCCCAAGAGGGAGGTGCAGCACCCTCTCTATTCTGCTAGGACAGAGAGGGAGTGTAGGGCAGAGAATGAATCGTGCCCCCCCTCCCCCCCGAGCAGCACCCTCTATTAGCCTGAAAGTGAGTCGTGCCACCCCCCACCCATGTGAGGGGGAGCAGCACCCTTTCAGTTCCCATGGTCTGTTGTTGGCAGCAGGATCATACCACCCAGTAAGGGCAGGGCGTTGATCTAAGTCTATCAGATATGAGATCTGAAGAAGGCTCTTCGTGCAGATCATTGTCGCCTGTCCGGTCATTGGACTATAAGTGACGGTCATTCGAGGCTCATCAGTACAGGGATAGGGATCAGGTCAAGCCCCCTCTCTCCAGACTACCATTCAACCCCTCTTGGGATTTGGATTCGGCGTACAGACATCAGACTAGGGAAGGAGATTGGATCTGCATCCCCCCTTCCCTATAGTTCCATTAAATTCCTCCCACAGCAGGAAAGTGATTGGCCTCTTCCCTGCATGCAGCCATGGTCTTCAGGGCCTTGGCCCCATGGTAGAGAAGTCGATGCTGCAGTCTGAAATAGACCAACATCTTTCTCTTGCACAGCAGGGCCACAAAGGAGGGAGGGGACAGACCTTCCCCCAATCACCCCAGGATGGTTGAGAGTCGCTCTCACCCAACTGCTGTATCTGCTACTAATGGTTCCGTGTGAGGATTCTCGGGTTGAGGTCACTCTTACTCCCAAGTCTTCCCAGCAGAGATATATTGGGTCGCATAGTCCGGCTTCCCAGGAGCAAGAGCGGGACAAAGATGTCCATTCTGCCCTCATGGATTCTCATGAGTTTGATACAGAACAAACAGAAGTGGCAACCCCTCCATTCGGGTCCCCTGAACCTTTGGTTAAGGCAGCAGAGGAGGAAGAGGTCTGGTCTTTTGACAAAGCAGTTAATGAGGTTTACTGTTTCTTGCCCAGTGATCTGTGTCCCAAGCCATCAGGTTCTGAAGACACTGAAATTCTCTCCAGCTTGGAGAAACTCTCCGGGTCTATCTCTCAACCAAATCTCTTGCTGCTTCCTCACTCAGCTATGATAGTAAGGGGCTGTCCCAAAGGTTTAGTAAGGGCCAGGAGTTGCCTAGACAGCATAGAGGGTGGTCAGTCCCTCCATCTACGTTGAAACCCTTGGTCTCTTCTGCTAGTTACAGGGTTCACACCCTTTCCTGGCCCCTCCAACCTTGGATGCCGCAGCATCACAAGTGGGTATTTCCACAGTAACCTGGACTTGCCTTCCAGTTAAAACACTGGAGGCCTTAGAGCAAAAGGTAGGTCACTAGTCACCGTAGCTTTGCATGCTGACCTCTTTTCGGCAGCCTCCTTCAGCCTGAAGGAGGAATCTCTGTGTCCTATTGTTCTTCAACATTTGTTGGAGGCAGTAGCAAAATCATCAAGGCATGCATTATCCTTGTCCATGGCTTTATTGGCAGAGCTTCTCCACCTTCACAGGGATGTTGCTTTGGACACATTGAAGGTACTACTGGAGCACAGTAAGAACCTTCTGAGGGCTGCTCCCATGGAAGCAGAGACCATTTTTGGAGGGTTCATTCTCTCTGTGGCTTCTCAAGATTTGAGACACCAGCAACATTGCTCCCTCACATCTGCTTATGGCCCATCGCAACCAGCCAAGAAGCAAAATCATACTGAACAGCCACAGGGTCCTTCACCAAAATTTTTTAAAGCCACACAGACCCAGTCTAACCAACAACTCCAGTTCAGAGCTCCCCCTCATTAGTCGGGCCCTAGAAGGGCACACCGCAGAGGTCAGGGGAGGAGGTTTACAGGCCTTTGCCCTTTTCCTAAGGGAAAAGGAAGTCAGCCCTAGGGACTCGATCCCTATCCTGCAGAGTGTCCCTCTTCTGTGGGTTCTCATAGGTGTCAGGCTAAACCTTTTTTCAAAGGCTTGGTCCATGCATCACGGTCGATGGCTGGGTCCTCTCTATCATAAAAGGAGGATACCAACTTTGGTTTTGAGATCTTCCAACTGTAGTAAGGTCCCCCATGTTCATCCACCAGTTGAATCTGGTGTGATTAAAGGAAGAGGTACACTCCCTTCTCCAGAAGGGTGCAGTGGAGAGGGTGTTCAATGACCATTCTCTTTCCTTCTACTCCTGGATTTTCCTGGTACCAAAGAAAGGGAAAGGTTTCATCATATTATTGATCTTTCCTCCCTAAACAAGTTTCTGCAATAGGAACCCTTCAAGATGGAGACAACATCCTCAGTCAGGAATGCTATAAGGCCTGGTGACTGGGCGGTCTCCTTCAATCTTCAGGATGTGTATCTTCACATCCCTATTTTTCCTTCTCACAGGAAGTACTTCCATTATTGCTTGGACGGAGAGGTCTTCCAATTTTGCGCTCTGCGATTCGGCCTAGTCTCTGCACCCAGAGCATTTACCAGGTCATGGGAGTAGTTGCAGCCCACATAAGATCTCTGGATATCCCAGTCCTCCAATATTTTGACAGTTGGTTGATCCACAATGTCAAGTTTGAGTCTCTCAGAATAGACTTGTCTCGCTGTTGGTCCATAGTGACCAGACTGGGTCTCTTACCCAACCTAGAGAAGTCAGAGCTTTCTCCATCTCAAAATTTCGTCTATATGGGAATGAATTTCCTTATGAACAGAGGATTAGTCCTTGTCCCTCAGGACAGAGTAGACAAGATCCTCTGATTGTTGGAAATGCTGAGAGCCAAAACCACATTGTTGGCTCATCTTTTTGTTTTTTCTCTGCTAGGGATCTTGAACTCCACAGTGGACCTGGTCTCCCTAGGCAGACTGTACTTGCACCCTCTTCAGTTTCTCCTTCTGGCAAACAGGAAACCACACAGGGACCCGCTGAATGTTCAGATTTCTCTAGGTCAGGATTTCCACCATCATTTGTCTTGGTGGATCAATCAGGACTGGTTTCTTGCCAGAGTCCCTATACACTCCCCCGATCCCCACTCCTATCTGTTTGCAGATGCATCAGATTCAGGGTGGGTCGCTCATCTGGAGCAGGTGGGTCTGATTCTTCAGGGTTTGTGGTTTGTGGTCCCGGGAAGAATCTACCCTCCACATAAACAATTTAGAAACGAGGGCAGCGTGCTTAGCCCTTCAGGGGTGCGTTGACAAAATAAGGGGTCGCTGCATGATGGTCTCTGATGTCAACACGTCGGTGGTGGTGTACCTCAGGAGACAAGGTGGCACACATGCCCCTTCTGTCTGCATGGAGGCTTGGAACCTCCTTCGCTGGGCAACCTCAGAAGGGATTACCCCTCAAGTTTGCCACATTCCTGCCAAAAAGAATATTTTGGTGGACAGTCTGTCTAGGACCGGATGGATAGTCATCACGGAATGGTCTCCGCACCAATCTGTAGCAGATTCATTGTTCAGACTTTGGGGGACACCCTTACTCGCTACAAGGCTAAACAACAATCTCACGTTTTATGTCTCCCCAGTCCCCGACCAGAGATCCTGGGCAGTGGACGCTTTAAGCTTGAAGTGGGATCATCTGTTTGCTTACGCCTTCCCACCCTTAGGGATGATTCCACAAGTACTTCACAAAGTAAGGAACTCCACTGCTCAGCTCATATTGATAGCCCCTCTGTAGCCTCAATGATCATGGTTCAACAATCTTCTCAACCTGCTGATAGACCAGCCCAGGACATTACCCCAGAAAAGGGACCATCTGTCACAGTACTGGGGTAATCTTCTACACAACAGCCCGCAGATTCTCGACATTCATGCTTGACTCATCTCCAACGATCTCCGGCAGGAGATGTTTTCGAGCAAAGTGTCCAAGTGATTTGTTCAATCCAGGAGACAATCTATGTCTAAGGTCTATGATGCCAAGTGGGGAATCTTTTGCGATTGGTGCAATAGGAAATGTATCAATCCTAGCTGTCCCTCTTTGAGTGCAGTGGCTGATTTTCTTCTCTTCCCATTTGAAGAGAGAAAATGTTTGGTTTCTACTATCAAGGGCTATAGGGCAGCCCTATCTAACACTCAAATTTTTGAAGGGCCTAGCCATTGGTGTGGACTCTCACTTAGCACACCTGATCAGGTATTTCGAGCTGCAAAGACCAGTGTCTCACTCTCTAATGCCTAGATAGAATCTCTCATGTGTATTGTGGTCTCTCAATAAATCCCTGTATGAACCTTTGAGTGAGGCTTCTTTTGAGAACCTTACCCTCAGGACTGTTTTCCTGATCTCCTTGGTGTCTGTGAGATGAAGGAGCAAGCTTCATGTTCTATCCATAGAGCAAGGCTGTTTAAGATTCAGTGGGAATTTTGAGTCGGTTTCTCTCCTTTACCAATCAGGTTTTTTTTTTTAGATAAAAACCAGCTTCCATTGGTTGCTCCACTCCTGATTGAGATCCCCAGTCTCAGTCATATCTGTGCTGTGGATGATCAACATAGACTTTTATGTCCAGTTAGGGCTTTACATTTTTATTTAGCAGCTTGTAAAGGGAGAAGGAAGGGTAGGAAGTGTCTTTTCCTCATCAATAAAGATTCTGCTGATATTTCAGCTTCCACTGTTTCGAGGTGGATTACCAAAACTATCAAGAGAGCTTACAAGTCCCTTACCAAGAGGGATCTTTAATTCATGAAAATTAAAGCCCAAGAGGTTCGAGCCATTGCTACCTCATGGGCCTGTTTAACTCATTCGTCTCTGAAGGATGTGATGAAAGCTGCGTTTAGCGATCTCACACGACCTTCTCCTCCTTTTACCTTCACACGTTGGCTCACCAAAGCGAAGGCATATTTTCTTTGGGTCCATTAGTCATAGCTCTAAAAGTGGCCATGCAGATACCAACCGGCAGTAGGCAATGCTTCTACAGTGGGGGTGAATATTCCTTGTTATTTTCCTTAACCAGTTGTGGGATCAGCAGCCTCCCACTGAACTGGCAAATTCAGCTACACAATAGCATCAAAGTAAGCTATTATTGATATTAAAATGTATTTTTTTTTTGGGGGGGGGGGGTAAAACTAATTTTAATTATGTAATACTTAACTGTTGCTATTGCCAGATTCCCTCCTCCCTCCCTGCACTGATGTCCCACTAGTAAGGCTATGCCCTGAAAAAGAATGAGGAATTATGGGATACACATGTACAGCTGTGAGGTTTACACAGGGAGTTCTAATTACTAGAACATTCTAGTCACCCTATGGGAGGATGAATTTTCATCATATGGTCAGGTATTTTCCATCACAGAAATAGGTTAGCTATGCAATAGCAACATGAAAGTATTACATAATGAAATTATTGTTTCCTCCCTAAAAAGCTACATATTTGCATGATATATACTGTTGTATTGTCTTTTAATTTGCTGTTACCATTATCATTGTAATGTTAGATGTTTAGTGTTGCATTGTAAATATGTACTATCTGTGTACCTGTCTGTTGAATTATGAAATACTTTTGTTATGTCATGTTGGTAAAATAGTTCATACAGAACTAGTGTTTTATGTATTTTATCCAGACCACCAACATTTAAAAAAATATCTTGTAAGCCTGTGATACTTTCAGAGTGCCAAACTGTGAGATTTGACAGAATTTTCTTTTTGATTTTTTTGTAAATTCTGTGAGATGTTTTTTCCTGCAATCATCCATGTACATCAATGTGAAATGCAAACAATTTGTACATTAGGTTTTCATTTACAGTATGTTAAGTTATAAATTGTTAGAAAAATTCACAAAATCATGGCTGAAATGATTCCTAATATGTTCCATATCAAAGATTTACTCAAATGTGCATCATATTATGACATGAAATGCATAAAAGGTTTGGACATAGGATTTAGAATATAACAAAGAAACAAATTATAGCATAACAAATGCCCTATTCTGTGAGATATTGATTTCAAGGAGTGAGACAGAGTTGGTCCAAAATTCTTTAAAATTTTTTCCTCACACAGTGAGATATCACAGGTGTGCTGAAGGGCATTTTTTTTTAACCAAACAACATTTGATGATGATACATTTCAAACTGTCTATTTTTGTTACAAAAAATGGACAAAAATCTGTTTCTTTTTAGTTTTGTTTTGTTTGGAAAAAATGTGAATATTAGCAATTATGCTGATGTCATTGTCTGTGTCGTCATCAGCATCATTGGTGTTATTGTTAGCATCAACTCAGTGTTCAAGTTTTTTTTCCAGTCCTTAAATCTAAAACTACTGATAGTAATTTGATGAAACTTGCTAGATCGAATGTTTAGGGAGTGGGGATTGATTTTTTAATCAAAGGGAAGGAAGGGTTGGGAAGGTCAAAGGTCACTTCTAATTTCTACATATTATGATAGAAATCAATATTCATTTACAATGATGCATGCATTTATCTTGGGAATATTGCATAAGTAAACTGTTAACTTTTCTTTTCATGTTAGGATATCTTAAAGACTTGAAAAACACTATTAGTGATAGCACTGAGTATAATTGACTCATATTCGTGAAATACTAATTTGGCCTTTGGAGTTTTTTCATCGCTTAAAAAATAAACAAGTCACCTCATAGCGCACATCTAAGGGCAAATGTAGCAAAAAGTGTTTTCATTTTTTTTTTTAAAATGATCATTCCTGACAAGTTCCATAACCTTTTCAGATAACAGACTTGACAAGGACATATTAATAGAACTTTCTTTATTTTTTCTTCTGCAGAAACAATACAGAGTTTGATTACCTCGAAGAATTTCCTCTAAACCTTCTTCACCAGTTGCCAGAAAAGACTGGTCTCGAGGCAGAGAATGTCCTTGTTGTCAATCTACAGTATGGAGAAGATTTTTCCGCCCCAGGCAATGACATCTTCCGATTGGACAGAGCAACTGGAGATCCTTCAGATGCCCATAATTCCAACTTCCTTCATCCCTGTTTATATTACTTTGAGAGGCTTCCGACAGGTAACCACTTTTTTTAAAGTTTTACAGTTTTGGAAATAATAATAATAATAATAATAACAATAATACACAATTGGGACATGCAGTCAGTGTTTTTCCTGCAAAGTGAAAATGATGTGCAGCACCTGCTGACTCCCCACTAAAAATTCTTGATAAATGCTGCCTATAGTTTTGCGGTATGGAGGCATTTTTTTTACAAATATTTCATAATTTTTCACCCGTGTTGATAACACAGAAAATGGATGCATTAGTGGGTGACTTGATAGATGGATCAATTGAAAATTTGTGAGGCCATCAATACACAAGCCTTACTACCTGTCAGTGTTTTAAAAATACACTTAAATATCAGAATCCATATTGTGCCCTCATTCTAAAGTATCTGTGCATGTATTGCAATTAACCTCATATATTCTATGTACTTTTTACTGCCTGCTTTGCCTTGGATATATGGAAATCTGTCTCAATCAACACATTACAGTCTTTTACCTCACCTGACCATTAAGGCCAAGTAAGCTTACAGTATGGTCTTTTGTCCATCATGCATCGTGCTTCATCTAGCATTATTTTCATCTTCTCCAAAACTACTCAAACGAATTCAACCAAAATTCCACTGGTGGCAACCTAGTGTGTGTCTCTCTCAAATTTATAAAAATGATGCCAATCTGCCATAAAATCTGGCCACCATTACTAAAAAGAGAAAAATACTATAAACAGCTTCTTATCAAAAACCACTTGGCTGAATTGGACCAAATTTGACACGTGTCAGTCTGACATCAAATATAGCTACTGATGTTAAAAATATAAAAAAACATTTAGATGACTTCTTTTTAAAAGCCGCCCAACAGAATTTGACCAAATTGGACAGAAAGCAACCTGGTATAAAGGGCTGTCACATTTAGAGAGATGATGCCATCATGACTGCCTGTGTATATTAAAAATAGAAGAATTTTTTTTTTTATAAATGACTTATCAAAAACCTGCTAAACAGAATTTGACCAAATTTTACAGAAAGGTTCCTGGTATTAAGAACTTTTAAATTTATATAAATTATGCCAATATGCTGTCAAATTTGGCTGCTGTTACTAAAAATAGAAAAATTTGTTTAACTTATTTGCAAGAACAGCTCAGAAGAATTTGACCAAATTTGATAAAAATCACTCTGGCATGAAGTGTTTTCAAATTGTATACAAGTGATGCCTATTCACCATCAGTTATGGCTGTTATTACTAAAAATAAAAAAACCTTTGAAGAACCTCTCAGAAACACCACTTGACAGAATTTTAATAAATTTGACAGTAAGCATCCTACCTTGAAGGCATTTCAGAGTTTTGGAAATGATGCCAATCTGCCATCAAATGTGGCCACCATACTATGAATTGGAAAACATTTAAACAACTTTATCACAAAAAATATTCAACAGAATTTCACCAACATTGACAGAAAGCATTGTGTCATAAAGTTCATTTAATGTTGGACAAATGATGCTGATATGCCATTAGACATGGATGAAGATACAAACTATAGAGAAACCTTGACCCATTTGTTTTCTTGACATTCTGTATATATTTGCTTTTTAAGTCAATGTTTTTTTACTGAAAATTCAATTCATGCAGAGTAGGGGTCTTCTTATAAGCACGACATACACAAAATTTTGTAAATCTACAGGTAATATTGGAAACTCTGCAGTACATACAAACACTGTCAATTCAAATATTTTTATGTTTTCATGCCACTATTCCCATTCAGAAATGCATATATATGGTATGCACTGTGTTTATCCGTTTTATGACGGTATTCATTACACAATACTTGTATCTACAGTTATTTGGATTTTAATAATTTGAAAATATTACCAGTAAATTAAATATTACCCACCGCAAAGTGAAGTATCCGTCAATGTTGTTTACCATGAGTGTTTACTAGTAAGTATATTGGTTCCATTTTTGTGCAAGTCTGAACAGCCTATAAAACACTGTTTGTACTTGATGCAATAAAAGTTTTGAATGAATTTATATTTTCCTTTTCCATAAGCCATATGTAATTCCCAAGTGTTATTTCCCAAATTATATGCCAGTGTGCATGGGCCTATAAGCCCTTGTGTTTGTAAAGGCAGCATTCACTTTGTTTTCAAGTTCACAATCCTTTTGATCCAGCCACGAATTTTATACTTGTTTAGTGACAAGTAGAGTTCTGCAACTTCCTGTGCACATTTGAACTTAATCCTTTAGCTTGTAAAGGCAGCACCCTCTGTTTTTACACTTGACAACCCTTTGATCAAGCCATGAATTTGATACTTGTTTAGTGCCAAGTATCAGAGGTCGGTTATTTGAACTCCCAATTATCTTGTCGCACAATTGACACCTATTCAGTTGCATCCTTTTATAGATTTCACAGACTGTATGATCAAAGTGTCACTTACAGAGCCCAACCTCAGTTTCCACATAAGCACCTGCATATGACAGTAAAGATAAGGAATCAGAGTCGGACAATATTTACAATGACTAGACAATGATGGAGGATTTCAGAACTTTAATTGGTCACTCAGATGATGAGGATGAATTCTTGGGCTTTGTACCAGATGATATAAGACAGTGACATCTATAGGATACTGTGAATCGCAAAAGTGTGGACTTGACTTTCATTGTTTATTTGTAAGACATGTGGAATTAACATATTATGGGATATTGTGAATCAGATGATTCTGGTCTACTATTTTTATACCGGTATGTGACCTATAATAGAATTCATGGATTTATCATATAAATGGATTTAAAATGTCGAGCATTATGGATTTCTATGGATTTTATTACACGTAGATGGACAAAATATAAGTTTTCAATTTATTTGTGACATATTCCACTCAATAACTTAATTGCATTTTACACTGGTTTTGTCTTTATTTTTCTTATATATCTATCTATCTGTCTATCCAGTTTGGCTTGTTTATCTTTCCAAAGTGCAACTCTGACTCACTGACAACAAGTCACCCCATCAGACAGATCTGACTTGCAAAATAGACCCTGTCTTATAGGAAGGTCAAAGAGAAATTAGTTTTTTGCAGCCCTAAAAAGAGGGGGGGGGGGGGGTCAACTTATAGTCAAGTCGACCTATAATCGAGTATGTACGGTATGCAATGAACAGCGGATCAGGGTGTGTGAAGTTCATTCTACTTGTGCAAGAGCCTAGACCTCGATTTTCCAGCCCATTATGCATTGGTAGGTCTGGGTTTATGCTGTTGTTTTTTTTTTTGGTGCATGTTTTACACAAGTATACAGAACATATGGAGCTAAACTATTGCATTTTAATTGACACATACTGAAAAGTTGCTAACTCAAACAGATCTCTTTGGTACTTAATTGAGTGTGGCCTTCACAAAAAAAATATATCCATAAATACTTTTGGAAATACAGTACAACCTGTGATATCTACACATGCTCAAGTTAAGCACAATACCACCTATGACAGAGTATTGATTTAAGTGATTTCATGATCTGTGCAATTATTCCCATTTATAACAAAATTTTACCATAACCAACACATTTTGCCCTTCCTTAAGGAAGTCCAATATTTTAAAATCAACACTTACTGCGCTGTTTAAAATGACGTGATCATTATATTATGATATCACTGATATGACATCACACTTTTTACCAATACATGTATCACAGCAGTATGAACTATGGGAGCAGTTGGATGTAAAATGACGTGGTTGCAACTTCTGTCTCTTGTTAATTAATAAAATCAAAACATTCTTCTACAGTTTGAAATAACAGCAATAAGTCACATGAAGGAAAATTATAAAGTCAACAAAATATGTACAAAAACTTTGGAAATTTATAGTGATGTTTAACCTGCAGTAATTCAGCCAGGGCAGTTTTCTGCTGCAGAAAAATGATGTGATCTCAAAAATTGTGTAGTACTAAAAAGTTCACTCACCAACATACTCTTTTCTTTGTGTATTTGATAAGAGAAGTCTGCGATCTTCAACCTGTGCAGATTTGATGAATTTTTAAATACTCATTCAGCTATTATTTTATGAGAATTTAAACATGGTACCTTTTCCTATACATCTCAGTGTAATGATCCTTACTTGAGGATATATTCTCAGCTAAGAGTAGTGCAAGAAAATCTGCACTAATTTATACATTTTCAAGTGATTTTGGATTTCTTGAACCCTTAGTTACATAAATAAAATAGCAAATTTTAGAAAGGTAAATACACCAGCATTTCACAAGTGATCATCCTTATTTGGGATTCATTATAAAAGGGTTCTGTTGTTTATCTTGAACATCACTTTCTACTATATAGCAAGTCAATTGCCCGCAGAAGAGATACCATCTCTACCTGCTTATAAAGACATCCAACTGTGAACAGCAAAGACTCACAGCTGCCATTATGTACTGGTAAATAAGGGTCTATGCTGCTTGATTGAAATTATAAGTAAAGTGAACAGTGTAGACCTTGATCTACTGACACATTATACAACATCAGATCTAGATCCGTACTGTTTGTAGTAGGGTACACAATACAAATGAGCAAATATAATTCAAATGCTGTGTAGGGAATAGATATATTCCCTTGAAATTTCCATCATTATGTGGCAGACACTATATTTTGAGTAGACTTAATATTCTACTTTACATTTTTGATTATCTGTCTGCACTCAGCTGAAGTAATTGTTATCTGTCAAATCTCAGGAGCTTCCACAAGGAACAACAGACCTTATTTGTAGTAACTTGATAATACACAAAGGAACACAACAAAGACCTGTTCAAATTGTTTTTAACACATGAAACAAACATTATTACTTTAAATCCTATTGAGAAATGAAGCTAATTTTTAGTATCCTGGTTGTGCCTCCACTCTTGCCAAGTTGGAATTGATAACTTTCAAAAAAAACTTGCATAGCATGGTCATTATGTAGAGGTGGTAATAGAGATTTTCATTACAAATAAGAGGCTTTTAGAAGAAATCCTGGAAATGACAGCTTTGTATTTCAGTTTACTTGCAGATTGATGACTATTGCTGTTTAATCGCATTACTCTTGTATGTTATGTCCGTCTAAAAGTACCGATCTGTGTAGGCCACTGCTTCCTCAATGTCAGCCTTTTAAATCTTAATCAAAACAACTGATGAGAAACAGACCTTAAACCTATATTTCCTGTTCATTAAATATGATATCTCCTCTCAGTCATTGATCCATTTCCAAAATTGTGTTCACCTTATTACAAGAGCTATGGTGGCGCAGTTTGTGTGTCACTCATGAACAGTAGGATGTACTTTCAGATCCAGAGAAGACCAGGCTACCATGGTGTGTCTCTGGGCAAGACACTTTATTCTAATTGCCTCGGCCTGATATAACCTTTCATGTGTTGATATACTATTAAACACCAATCTTCAGTCACTAGATTGGGGCCCCGGGTGGCAGAGTGGTCTAAGGCGCTCGCCTTTACCAATCACTGCCATCTCACCTCTGTCCATGTGGGTTCGAGTCTTGGGCTCAAACCAATGTGGTTATGTGAAAAAGCTTGCCAGTAGCTTCCCGTGGGTCGGTGGTTGTTCCTGGGATTTTCCCGGGTTCTTCCTCCACCAGATATACTGGCCGCCATGTATAGCCTATCATGTGCTGAAAAATGGCGTTAAGCCCATAAAACCACACCATCAGTCACTATATTACATTCATAATAAAATGGGATGTTGATACTTTTACCTGTTTACAATAGTTAAAATTATTAGAAGCTATTCTAACTATCTGATAAAGAACAAAAATAATAGTAACAAAAATAAAGACAGCTACTGTGTAACATTTTACCTCAAAAAACAACAGAGAGTGCTCCATCTACTTATTTTTATTTGCATAAATATTTCTTCCAAATTGGGGTTTTTATGTTCCATGAATGTGATTGTGTCATTTAGTGTTACCCTTGGCCATCTGTTCATTATGCAAGTCTGTCCCTGTATTTAGTATGCAAGTCTGTCCCTGTATTTATTTAGTATGCAAGTCTGTCCCTGTATTTAGTATGCAAGTCTGTCCCTGTATTTAGTATGCAAGTCTGTCCCTGTATTTATTTAGTATACAAGTCTGTCCCTGTATTTATTTAGTATGCAAGTCTGTCCCTGTATTTAGTATGCAAGTCTGTCCCTGCATTTAGTATGCAAGTCTGTCCCTGTATTTAGTATGCAAGTCTGTCCCTGTATTTAGTATGCAAGTCTGTCCCTGTATTTAGTAAGTTTTGCATTTAGGTCAGTTTCTGTGGCAATATGGTGAGGCATTTATGTTCCATTAACACATTTTTAGTTTAATTTGAAAAAAATATGTAGTTATTGAAACAGGATTTGTTAAAATGGTTAAAATCTCATGGAAATATGTAAAAATATATGAATTATTCTTGATTCTGTGCAGTATTATTTTAACAAATACATTACAAAGTTAGCACTAGAGATAAGAAACATTTTATATCAGCAGCTTCAAAAATATACACAACTGAATAAATAACAATTAAGTGATTCATGTTGCTGGTGCAGATTCTACAAATTAATGACTTTGTATGCATCTTTGATATGAAATTTATAAAACAAGTTGAATAAAATTTTATGTCATGAGCTGCTTGCAGTGAGTGTCATCCTTTATTATTCAACGAGTTTCATAAATGTGATGTAATTGACCTATATGTCACTTATAAGTGATATATAAGTGTAGTAAGTGAATGGCTCATGTTTCGCTTCTTAGTGAAGTATATGTATAAGTGAAATAAGTGAAGTGTGCTTAATTTATAAGTGAAATGCCTTAAATTTGCACATTCATGTATAAGTTAAATGCCTAATTTACATATAAAATCTTAACACTTCACATGTAAGTCACTTATATGTCACTTATAAGTTTTTTACATAAGGGAAGCAACTACGACAGCAGGCATTCCATCCCAATCCAGAGTGGTTGAACCTGCACATCTGGATGATATTAAACAAACCTTCAAGAACAAACAGTTCTCTCATCAAGTGGTGGAGATAATCGCTTGAGGGTACGAGGGAAATGGAGAATTTTCGCACCATGGTGTGAGCACGAACACTTTGTGTAGAAGAGAGGATGTGGAAAGAACAAAGACCTATCCGATCTGCTGTCAATTTCGAGTTCACACGTCCAAAGGCTTTGACTCTGTGCCCAAAGTGGAATTTATCATGAATGCTAACATGGCTGAATAAGACACTGTTTGAACTGCTCTCGAGGGCTTAATTGGTTCACCTCTCATATAAGACCTGCTGCATACTCGCACTAGCGACAGCAGGCAGAATCAGCGAAATAGATACTCTATCAGCTGACCCAAACTACTTGCAGTTCCAACAAGATGGGTCAGTATCCCTCATGACCTGCTTTCATTGCCAAGAACAGGCTCCCATTCATGGGGAATCAGACTTTTGTAGTGAAATCCCTGTCTACTCTGGTCACTCCATCTCAAGGTCATCTACAGGAACCAGTGCGAGCTCAGAAGTGGTACTTGAAAAGGACTGAGCCAGTGCATCTTCTTACCCCACAAAGAAGGAAAGGCTGACATATCAGCACAGGCACTTTCGTCCTGGGTATAATGGGTTATTCACTCCACTTATTGTGAAATAACTGCAGATCAAATGAATTTGCTACGCATTTTGGCTCACAAAGTTAGGGCATTTGCCACATGCATTACATCTGAACGAAACTGTTCCCTAACTGACTTTATCCATGCTGTGTGATGGAGGTCAGAGTCCACTTCTCCAGCCTTTTTTTCAGAGATCTTTCAGCCCAAAAGGCTCAGCTTGACCTGGCAGGACCTATAGCCGTGGCGCATCAGGTTACCTTACTGGGTCATTTGACAGCTTCATAAGAACACGGCTTCATGACTTCCACTAGATTTCCAGGAGGGCAAAATTTTCCCATTCAAAGCCACTCCCTGACATATGGAGTCTATTTTCCAGTCGGGTTATCTAGAAGTGTCTCACGTACCTTATATGACCAGAGATGATGTCTCCGGAGTAAGGGGATGTAACTCCCTCCACCTCTTACCTATTTTCCTAAGATATTATGATCGGGTAATGTATTTGAAGAAGAAGCCAATTTTTTCTAGTAAAATATCTTTCTTCAGTAATACTGACCCAATCATAATACACATACACCCTCTTAGCCTCCCCACAGTTACATCCATATAGAGAGCATGCCTTCCACTCCAGTAGTAACTGAAGTATTCACGGGATTTGGCACCAATCCCTGTATTAAGGGGAGATCATTCTAACTGCCACCTAGGTGGGCAGATAACTTTTTTTGGTGAAAATATGGTGGAAAGATGGGACCCCCTTCTATCCAAATATACTCACCCAAATAGTTGCTGGCCTCTGGCACTGTTTGCATGATGGTGGAAGACATGTCAGTGTTTTTTAAAGATGATGACTCTGCATTTGCTGAATTTATAAAAACTTTGATACAAAAATGAAGGAGCTAACAGCTCAAGGAGTTGGTGTTACTAGGAAAAAATGACCCCATTATGTCATCCAATGACTTGCTTCTCACTCGATAAATGAATATTTGAATACCAGTTTTCTATTTGAATATTCGCTAATAAGTATTCTGATTAAATTTCCAGCATCATGACATCCTTACAGGAGTTATGGCCCCTAATTACCCATCCTTCTGACTTTGGTTTCCACAGCCTAATTTTACTAAGATTTGTTGGCTTTCAACCAAATTTGATATGCTGCTTCATATTAATGAGGCATTGGCTTTGGTTCCTGAATCATTACTTTATCAAAGATTGTTGGATTTCAACCAAATTTTGTATGAACCTGTATATTAATGATACCTTGAATGAGTTGGATTTCCAGTGTTCCACAGTATCATTTAGTGGAGTTGTGGCCCCTGATTTCCCCATCCTCATACATTTGGTTTCTGCAACATGACTTTACCTAGGGCATTTGGATTTCAACCTAATTTAGCATGCTTCTTTATGCTCATAAGACCTTGAATGAGTTTGATTCCAACTTAACTTTACCAATGATTGTTGGATTTCAACAAAATTTGGCATGCAGCGTTATGTTGATGAGACTATGGATCAGTTTTATTTTCAGCAGTTAACATCATCATTTGGGAGAGTTATGGAACCTGATTGCCTGTCCTCCTGACTTTGGTTTCTGCAGCATTATATTACCAAGTATTGTTGAATTTTAACCAAATCTGGCATGTACCTTTATATTGATGAGATCTTGAATGAGTTTAATTTACATCATTCCACATTATCATCTATACATTGGAGGCACTATATGCATCACAATACATAATAAATGAAATGATGGATATCATGATATGTTTTGGTTGGGAGAATATAATATGATGTACATTGCAGTATTGGACTTGTTATTAGAAAATGTTAGAGTCTGCAAGCATGACAAACATCTTGGTGACCAAGACAAGTGGGAATTTCTGCTATACTCTACACAATGATGTACTCTCATACCTTATGCGATGTTATTTCGATATGTTTACTGTTTATCATTGCTGTGATTAAAGAAAATGCTCTGTTTGTACAAAAAGGGGAGAGAAAAATTCATCTTTGTTTGGTAATTTCTATTTCTTATTTCTTATATGTATCAGTGGCACCGGTTGGCCGAGTGGTCGGAGGCGCTCGCCTTTACAGATCACTGACATCTCACCTCTGTCCTCATGGGTTGGTGGTTCTTCTGGGGGTTTTCCTCCACCAAATATACTGGCTGCCATGTATTGCCTATCATGTGCTGAAAAATGGTTTAAACCCATAACAACCAACCCACGAAATCTTATGTATCATAATTCTTGATATTTCATGAGTTGTATCAATACATCAACTCAGTTGCAATGTATTGGATTGTGATGAATCATAAATTACTAACTTCATCCAGTACTTGTATTGGCAGAAATAAATAGTGTGATACCAATGTGCATTGATGAAGTGTTAAACCCCTGGTTATGGCCCCTGATTGCCCATCCAGTTTACTTTGGTTTCCAAAGCATGACTTTATGAAGGAATGTTGGATTTCAATCAGATTTATCATGCACCTTTATATTGATTTGACCTTGAATAAGTTTAATTTCAAACATTCCTCATGATTTCAAGGATTTATGCCCTCTGAATACCCATCTTCTTCTAACTTTGGTTTCCCATCACAGGTTCCTTTGTTTAAGGCCTTGTCAAGTAAATAGTGGTGAGAAGAGCTCTTTGTGATGTATGCATCACAACAGACTCTAGTATGTTGATGTATTTGTAATATTGTAATTATTGTCTTTTAACTTTATATTATAATAAACTCTGTATTTTTCATCTTTTTCAGAATTAATTGATGTTGCATTTGACTCTGAAGCATAATTAGTATAATTTTTTCATCAATATTGAATATTATCCTTCTCCCTTCTTTCCACAATTCTTCTTAAAGTAAACATCAGTATCATGGATACTTTGATTATCATATGTCATGGTTATGCTAATAAATGTAAATTATGTGATAAATAGTGAAAACTACATAAGTGTCCGATTCAGCTCTTGTTTGGCCATGAAACAACTCCATTTAGATGTGATTATGTAGTTTTTCACACCCACCTGGCAATCAGATATGCCAGCAATCCCAATGGAATGTCTGTTATGTGAGAGTTAATTGACAGCTGCTGTACACCGCTGTGAGGTCAGTGGAAGTTAAGTATCTTACCTAAGGGCACAATAACATGGACCATGGTGGGACTCAAAACCATGACCTTCTGAATCAAAAGTATTTAGTTCACATCACAAGGATGCATTAACACTTTATTAATGTCTTTACCATTCAAATTGTATTCCTTCAGAAGAAGACATGAAATACAGAGCAAAGAAGCAACATCTTCCTACCCCTAAAGCCATGCATCACATTGTAGAAGACTTCCTCACCACCTGGAATGCACCCAACAGTCACATCCTGCCACTCCGTCGCTTCCTGGAAAATATACTTGACACCGACATGAGGAATTTCAACTGGGAAACATGTATGGAGTATGCCTTGACTCGCACCACTGTGCCAATAACTTGTCAAGAGTTCTTTCTGAAAGGACAGGGGATGGGTTCAAAACTTAGCTAAAATAAAAAAAATGCCTGTGCTATATGGGTTTTAAATAGTTTAAAAATACCATTGCAATTAAATTTACTAGAAAGAGGTGGAACATCAGTACATTATTTTTCTAATCTGATATTTTATGCACCAATTAGTTTTAATCAAAATGAAAAATGTATCCAAATGGTGGTGGATTTGTTTCCTTTATCATCACATCATTTTAGTTTAATTATTGCCAAGGAGATATAACCTGTATTTTTATTAGTTTCTTCTTATGCAATTCATTGGTTTGGCAGGTTTTGGATAAACCTTTGTGCTAAAATATACATACATAATATTTCATGAAAAAGTAGATATAAGTGAGACTTATATAGACAGACACATAGATAGATGGATTAAGAAACAGTTCTAAGACTTATCTTCCCCATCCATTATCATCAGAATATATTTGATACCACAAGGGAGATAAATCTTATAGAATCTGGTTTGAAAGATGCATATTAGTAAAATCACCTAGTAGTTAATCAGCTGAGTACATACTCCTATTTCAGAGAGTAAAATTTTTAAAAATAGAGGAAAGAATACTTTTAATTAAAAGAAATTTCAAAAATTGAAATATCACAAAAAAAGATGGCATTGTAAAAAGGAACTTATTCCACGTTGTGTCCCTTCAAAATGTTTGAATTGATGTGCTTGTTGATTTTGAATTTGTATTCTTAAAAATGTAAAAAAAAAACGAAGTAATTAGTCACTAATAATGCTGCTAATTTAATTTAAACACTGCATAATATGCTTATGTTAATACCAAGCTTGGTATTTGGGTGTATTTCAATGAGAGTAACTTGACCATACCAAAATTAGGTCACTGTGACCTCATTTTAATTTCTGTATTTTTAACAATCTGTTTCTTGCATCCTCAGTATCTTAGACCCTATTTCACTGACATTCATGAAAATGTATACGTGGATGCATCTCATGGAGAGTGACTCAACCATATCAAAAGTAGGTCACAGTGACCTAACTTTCATGCTTGAGTGACTTTTGTTGTATTTTTTAGTGATCTGTTTGTTTCACTAGTAATATCTAAACCAACATTCTTCTGTCTTGGAAATAGCTTTTTATTAGCTCTACTAGTTATAAACCATGGGATGGCCTGTTATTTGTCATCCGATGTCCGCAGCACAAGTTTGTTAATACTACACCTCCGAAACTACTAGGAGGATTGCCATGAAACTTTACACACACATTCATCTCAAGGTTTAGTTGGTCCTAAATGAAAATGGTGCTGTTCAGACATCCAATATGGCCACCTCAGCAGCCATCTTGAAAATCTTATCACTACTTCTCCTGAATGGAAAGTCGTATTGACATGGGGTTTTCATTTAAAGACTTCTTATATCCAGTTGGTTTCAAATGAAAACTGTGTTGATGTGATGTCCAATATAGCCACCATCGCAGCCATCTTGAAAATCTTTTTATTGCTTCCCCTCCTGGACAGAAAGTCATATCGACATGGGGTTTTCACCAGAATACTTCCTATGATGTCTATTTGGACCTAAATGAAGATTATTCCACTTGGACAACTAATATGGCTGCAGCAGCAGCCATCTTGAAAATCTTGTTATTGCTACTCCTCCTGAATAGATGGTCATATCAACATGGGGTTTTCACTGAAAGATTTTTTTATAATGTCTAGTTGGCAATAAATGAAAATGTTGCTGATCTGACATCCAAAATGGCCATCATGGCAGCCATTTTGAAAATCTTGTTATTGCTACTCCTCCTGAATGGAAAGTCATATCAGCATGGGGTTTTCACGAGAAGACTAGGTAATTATGATATCTACTTGGTCCTGAATGAAAATAGTACCAATCTTACCTCAGATATAGCCACCACAATGAACATATTGAAAATCCTGTCACTAATTCCCCTGAATGAATTGTCGTATCAGGTTGGGGTTTTCACCAAAAGTTTTCTAATGGTGTCTAGTTTGTCCTAAATGCACAGTTGCTAATTTGAAAATCTTATCACTCAAGAATATTAGCAATGGTTTCAACACTCGGCAGTTAAATAGATGAAATGGTTTTATATTGAATTCCTGGAAATTCTTTTCGGACAGTAGAGGGTCAGTTCCTTCGAGGGACTCTTGTTTATTTGGCTGTTACTTTCCATTTTGCAAGACAGACTGATGCACATAAATCATGTGCATAGAAGTGCAGAATTTGCCAGCATTTTATATGGCATATGTTTTCAAGGGCTTACATACTATTTAGGAAGCAAAATATTACATACATGGTTAACCTGAACATCGATCTTCACTTCCAAACAGCTGTCATTCTAATCCAGCATAATTATTTTTCCAAATTGCCTTTTTTAGTCAGCTACCTAAGCAGTCTTCTGAATTTCTATAGACATATTGTATCTTGTGCCTAATGCTAAAGGTTGTTTACTTCCGATTTCACGTCACAGCTCATATGGGTCATTACATTCCATATTAAGCTTTATTTACTACTGGTATGAGCTGCGATGTGGGATTGGAAGTAAATGGGCTGGTCAAGTAGGTTGGTTGAGCCAATATTTATTAGTTGTTATCATGATCAAGTTCATCAGCATATTAATAAATTCATTTGCATATGGAGGATTGAGCAACAAGCAAATATGCTTATATCAAGCTCTTGCCTTGGTAACAATAAACTTTACACAGATGATCTTTTAAAATTGACATGAATCAGGAAAATGTTTAAATATTACTGACAAATATTGCATAATTACACAAAAAGATGCAAAGATGACATTAGGACACTACATTGCTAGCTATCAAAAATGATGTCATTTAAAGGTTTAAGTGTTTGTGTGTCGAGATGAGGTGAACTTCAGATTAGACTTACATTTAGGTTTTTTAATGCATAGTATTAACATGTTGAGTAGGATATAGGAAAATGATAAAGTAAAAGAGAAATGAATTAAGTCAATGTTTTGGTTGCTATTATTCATCTATGAACTGCTCCAAATATCTCCTCATTATGTCATGTAGACTGATCAGTAATATACATTTGGGAAAATTACATGTATTTCATCTGACAGGTCCACCTTTAACTATGTAGACCAATAGCAGAAATGCTTGCTGTCCTCAGAAAGAAAAGGGGCAGAGCAAACCATAACCTTTTTTGATCCACATAAAAATATTATCTTTAATTTCTTATCACAAAAAAAAAATTAAAAGATCATAACTTTTTATCACTAATTGAATGATACAATCAATAATTTCCTCTTTGTGGTACCCAACTTTATAGTTAATGCCTCTTTCATTTAAAGCCTCTTAGCAACCGTGAAATCCACAAAATTGACATTCCATAAATGAAGTTATGTATGTAATACTATGTATATGTATCGAACTGTACAGTTATCAAACAAAGCAATCTCTTTAATTTTTCAAGTCTTTTATTTTCTTCATTTAGTATACTTGTCACTCAACTTCTTTGTGATGTATGGAAATACTGTATATACTAGCGTATATGCAGGGTCCGAATGCAAACAACATAGACCATGATCGGCTGTAGCATAATGTGCTGGCAGATTAGGGTCTATGTTATTTGTTCAAATGATTAGTCCTTACAAACTGCATTAATCCAAATCTGCCAGTGCATTATGCGATGGCAGATCTGGGTCTATGCAGTTTGCAGTTGGTATTGGCTTATACACGAGTATATACGGTAGCTCAAGGTTTTAACAACCAGCTTGGTTAAAAGACCATGATGCCAATTGTACCAAGGTTTTTTTTTTCTTTATATTTGTTGTTTTATTATTATCTGCACTTATTGCTATGTGTAAAAGATTGTATAATTTATTACGTTATGACTCTATTGTTTCACTCAGTATTCATGTGTTGTAAAGTCTCCCGGTCCTTTTTTATGCAAATTTTCATTGCACAAAGTTTGAACTTTGATTTTAAAAAAATCAAAATTTTTACTTCTCTTGTTTTAATTCTCTTTATTTTGGAGTAACTTTATTTTAGAAAAGTTAACATGCAGGGAACATTGATTCAAATATCAAATGGGAACATTGATTTGGGTATCAAAACTTTGCTTTTCAATTCAAGTACATTTTAAAGAGTGCAGTTAAAATTTAGAGGTATAGAATCAGTAATTTAACTTCTTTTCTTTTTCATTCAGCAATTTGACAGTGAGTAAAATTTAAATTACAAAACCATCCAATTTTTTCAAACTTTGATTCTTTGCTATAGTTATCAAAATTTCATTGACAAGGAGATGTTTTTTTTGCCTTGTTTCTGCTTTCTCTTCATTTTCTGAGTCCATAGCCAATAAAGTCCTGTCTGAAGCATTATATAATAGAACCTGTGTATACTGAACACTAAAGGATGACTCATTCAGCTTGATTTGTCATCAAATTTTGGAAATAAGAAATTGGCTAATGTTTGGGTCAGGTTATAGCAAACTTTTTTGAAATTTGCATTTAGCAGATGGCAAGTCATAGGTACATACAAAAGTCAGGGTGTCATTTAAGGTTGTGTATGTTAGTTATTGAACAACCTCCGAACCATACTTGTATTCTATATCAGTCTCTTTAAAATCTGTATATTTTTTATCCTTTTTATATTTTCTTATAATTTCCCTTTATAGTCCCTATCATTTTGACAAATATGGCTGGGAGACCTGATTGAAGGTATAACACAAAGCATGGTTCACAGCTGTATTTTGTGCAACCTTTGCTTTTCAATCTTCTATAAACTCTCCAAATTGGGATATTTATATGAATACATTGAAAAAAATAAAGTAGATAAAACATTGCAAGAAAAACATGATAAAGAGGGAGGGAAAAGTGAACTGTTTTGTGTGACAGTGCAAGGGGAAAAGGAATAAAACCTGCATTTGTAAGTTTTGGATTTGTGCAGGTTTTTCTGCAAAAACAAGATACTATTTGTCACAAGGATGTTTTTTTTTTATACAATAGGAATGGATCTACTTATTATATATGACGTGTCACAACTAACAAGACTTAGAAAGTAGATTCTTCAAACAAATGAATGTCATTTTTCACTGTTGCAGTTGAAATAAAGAAAAATGTATCTTTCTTGTTTCTTTGCTTTGAGTCCAATGTATGGTATTATTATATACTTAAGAGTAAAATATAGAAACTTAATAATGAAATAATTTTCATATTTTTTCACTCCTATATTTTCACATGTGAAAAATATATCCTTATATTTTCACATGTGAAAATATAAAATTTCCCATTTTGCCATGTGATGCTTGATTGTGTGTGCCTACAGAAGTTATACCTGCAGCAACAAAAATGAGCACTTTGTGAGCTAGAACAAATAAACAGAAACTGCATTACATATCAGACATGGAAATTAATTTTTGCTGAAGAAATTTGACTCAACACCGTTTGCATCTCCATGAAGTTATTTCCCCTTACTTCCTTGACGACAGTAATAAACCCGCTAGGTATCGGGTACTCTGTATTGCACATGTATAGGATTATAGCCAATATTTCACTGAAATTTGTAAAACTTGCTTGGCATAAATAATCAAAAGCTGCAGATGTTGTGCACCAGACTATTACTTCACATTCATTATCTTTTTTGTTATGTAATATTCATCAACTGCAACAGCAGAGACTCAGATATGCTGGCACATAATAGACTTGGACCTGCTGGCACATAATAGACTTGGACCTGCTGACACATAATAGACTTGGACCTGCTGACACATAATAGACTTGGACCTGCTGGCACATAATAGACTTGGACCTGCTGACACATAATAGACTTGGACCTGCTGGCACATAATAGACTTGGACCTGCTGGCACATAATAGACTTGGACCTGCTGGCACATAATAGACTTGGACCTGCTGACACATTATGTGCTGGCATATCAGTCTCCACTGTTCTTGCAATCCAATAATTCAAACAAACAGTGTAGATTATGATATGCTGACACATTATATAATGGTCTATGTCTATGATGGTCACATTTGTGTACCTGTTATACATCAATCAGTCAATATGCTATGTTATAGCAGCCATATTGTTTCCCTTAGCTTCAATGGTAAACTAGAGTATGTGCATAATTATTTTTATGAAAAATTATCTTATTTGAATCACATTCTTATTTTTGCTCAACTTTTTGTTTTTCAAAGAAGCTGTATCAGATGTGAAACAAATAATTCTACATTTTGTGATTCATTCATTTGTGGAACATTCTTTGTTTAAGTGAAATTCCCTGGGTCATAGTGGCTTCATTGCAGCCATTATATGTTGTATTTATTTTCTTAGTGATGGCTGACTGAATTGTCAGTTTTGTAAATCTCAAATGGATACTTTTACCTAGTTTATATTGTATGGGATCATCCATAAAGGACGTCCGCAAAGATGGGGGGTTTGTTCAAATGCGGACAACTGCGGACAAGGGGGGGGGGAGGGGGTGTAAAGGACCTTGCGGATGTCCGCAAGCTAGTATTTTTTGTTATGATATTCTGTGTTGAACAGCTGCTTTAGGTCTACTGAATGTATTCCAGTATGTTTTGCGGACGTCCTTTATGGGTGATCCCTAAGTATAAATTATTTGTAAATTTCAATTTGTACGATTCGTGCCACAGAATATATATGAATGTGTTGGCTGACCATGCGAGTGCAGAGCTAGTGCCTGAATAAAGACTTGTTTAAAGAAAGAACTTTCTGTTTATTTTCTTCTTTGTTTTGAGCTACATGTTGTGCTGAAACCAGTGAGCATTGTATTTTGAGACCCCAGCTATTACACTGCCAGACCATAGAGCAGTGTATAATGCTAGATGGGGGCGTCCGCAGCCGGGGGGGGGGGGTAAGCCACATGCGGACAAGGGGAGAGGGGGGGGTAGGAAAACGGGTATTATCTGCGGACGTCCTTTATGGATAACCCCTATCTAAATTGTTAGCATATGAAACTTACTATTGTGGATAATGACTGATTTTTGGAGATGACATAAACAACATACTCTAATGATTTGGTATTTAATGTGAACTTCTAATTTTGTTTGCTTGTCAATATTATCTTAATATATTAAGCACAGATATAAATATATTTTTCTAATAAAGAAGCATCTACATTATACTTAAGTCTTCATTTTTTTGTTGGTACAGAAATTATATTTGTAAGGGATGCTCTCTCTCCCTCTCCCTCTCCCCCTCTCTCTCTCTCTCAGACTAAGTTAATTATGACAAACTTTATTGTATAAAAAGTGTGACCTATCAAATGTGCTTGTCCAATATTTATAATGAAATTCTTATAAACATATGCATTGAAAATACAGGTCTTATATTTCCTCTGACTCTTTGTCATTAATACATTTAAATTTTAAATTACTCTCTTTTTCTTCACCTAATTCTGTGCATCACTAAAGTGCCCCCTCCCTTAGAACAGTGTAGTGGACTTTATTTTTCCACTAGGATGTAAAACAGGCACATGGAGACAACATCATTCTTACAGAACTCACAAAGCCTCAAGTAAATGAGCCTGCAATTCAAGATGCAGGAACCACAGAAATCATCTTTTCTCTCATCCTATCTCTCTATCTGTCCATCCATCCATCCATCCACTTCTGCAAGTATGTCCATCCTCACATTAGAAGCAGTGTGGCCCAGTAGCTAATTGTCATTATGTTCTTGCCATTTAGTATTTAAGCTACCCATCCAGTGAGAATTTGCCTTTTTATGGGTTTCGCAGCTGTTTCTCCAGTTTTGTTAGGGTTTTGACCCTTTTAAACAAATTTTGGATTTCATATTGGCAGTTGCTTGTAAGAAATTTATCTCAGTACTGTTCATTATATTGCAATATGCTTGCAGGTGTGTAAACTCAACATAAATTTTCATGTTGTGGGTTATCTCTCTTTGTTTCCATCGCTAAAGTGAGTTATGCCACTTTATCCCATAAACATAATAATAATAATAGTAATAATTGGCATCAGAGATTTCCTGTAACCAGCATACCAGTACTTGTATGCAATAATCAAATTTTGATGCAAGGATTTATTTCAACAATATAATAGATTGTGACAGATGTCATTCTTTTGTGGGTATTTGTCAGTCCCCTTTTTCACAGAGTTGCTGCATATGATCTTGCAATTTCCATTGAAACACTGTTATTTCTTGTATGAAAGAAAGAAAGCAAAAAACACACAGCTCACCAATCTTCAAACATCTATGCCCACCATTAGGCAGCATGCCCTATAATTGTACAAATCTTTTAAATAGATTTGTTAAATTGTCCTAATTTCTAATTGGATGATAGTCATCATTTTCAGACCTCTCCCTCTAGGCTCTTTAAAATTAGAAGCCTCAATAACTCTGTAAAGGCTCAGTACACTGGTGCTTAATAATATGATGGAAATCTTCAACATAAAATTAGCACATTCTGAAATCATTATATTACACTCTTGAAACAAGATTTGAAGGCAGATGTTGCTAATATTTTTTCTTTCTTAGAAATCCAGTAAATGTACAATGATAATAAATGCAATTTGATAGGACAGAAAAAGGGTTGACTGTAAACTTCTGGAAATTCAACCTGCCACAGCCTCCATTATATGGGTTATTAACCCATCATCCTTGTGTGGCCACCATTGAAGTTTCTGCATGCCAGCCCTGGAAATCAAACCCTGGACCACAAAGGTGCAAAGAGATACCACTATGTCATTTGGCTTTTTAAACTGATTCTAGACTAGCCAGACCTGACAAATCAGATATTGTTCCTGTAAATTCATTGAAATTATTCATATTTGAGCTCCCTTAACAAGCTAAAGGGATTAATCAACCATGTGATGATCCCAAGCGTACTGATCAATGGCTCACTTTTGAAGATCTCTTCCATCTCATTACTTGTTTTCCCATTTTCACTCATTTCTTCCTTTTTGCTTTTTCATCTTCCTGCTGGGGTAACAATTTATGTTCATAGTAAACATATGCTGACAAACAAAGCGATTTGGTCCCTATCCTTACACATCTTTTCCCTTTCAACCTGTCATTCTTTCGCACATTAAAAATATTTAGACAAAAATGTTATGTCACTTTTTTTCTTTCCATTTATATATTTCTTTCTCCATTTCAATTGCTTTCTTCTTTTTTTTCTCCATTTTGTAAAAATATTTCTATAAAGAAAACAATGACAACTGGGTATGGAGACAAGAAATGATTGTGCAATTCTACTCATTCTCTCTTATAAATGAGAGGCAACTCTGTCTAGCTGTGATTTGATGGCAAACCCAACACCAGCTTCACGTCGCTCTTCTTTACTTCGGCCTCTCCAGAAGAAGGTGTAGCTGGCTCCTACTTCAGTGAGTTGTCTTTCCTCAGCTAGGCGAGTTTCACTCATGGCTGTTATTTAGATGTTGAATCTGGCCAGTTCTCTACCAACTAGAGCTGTTCTTCTCTCTGGTTTATCTGATGGTGTACTGTCATTATTGTGCGCACGTTCCAGGCACCGATGGTGAGCGGTCATATTGAACACAGAAAGACGCGCAATGACGGGCAAAGACGCGCAAAGACAGGGCGAAGACGGGCAAAGACACGCAAAGACATGGCAAAGACATTTTGAAATTACAATAGTGTAAAATACTGAATGTTGATACAAAATTTATAAAAATTAATATATAAGAATTAGAAATGTTTGCTTTGTCTATGTGTTGGACCGTCCTTTTCTTTAAATAATTAAATATTTTGACATATGGAAGTTAATTCTACTCTATCTTTTTCTATTTGACCATGAAATGTCCTCGTGTAAATTTCTAAAATTATTTAATTACGGTAAGTGTTGAGATAAGGAATAAGACACACAGAGACGGACAAAGACATAGCAAAGACGGCACATAGACAGCAAGCGACACTTATCATTGTATTGTAGGCTGCCGAAAACAGTTTTGACCAACTGAAGGCCATGGGAAAGAGAGAAAAAACACTCTTGCCAGATCAAAGTGAAAGTATGAACAGAACATCTTTCAATCGATCAAACTTACATGTTGACTTCAACTCTCTCACATATTTGGAATGTTCTGATGTTGACTTGGATCTTCAACCAATTCTGACGGCAGGTGACGGCAATTGCCTCTTTAATGTGCTGTCAATAGCAGTATGTGGATACTTACACGTCTTAAATTAACATGTATTGGGAAATCAAAAGTATAATATCAATACTAATATAAAATTTAATACATGTTAAACCAATAGGTAGTTCTTAATTCCTTGTAAACGATTCACATTTTCAACGATATTTTATGCATTTAATTCAGTACATTGATATGTTAACATTTGAATTCAAACAAAACAATAATTTAAATAAGTATGTTTTGGACCATTTTGGCTTGAGAAATTCACAAGTATGCAATTAGCATACACAAAATTCAGAATTATGGGACTTAAGAAGCAGGGTCCACATCCCAAGTCCCGGGTACACATCTGTGCTGCTCCATACAGACAAATGTGTAGCAAATGCTTAACAAACTATACTAAAGAAAACAGCACAGTAAAATACTATCCAAGAACGTTTTTGAACTCTTTTTGCATGTCTTTGCCCGTCTCTGCCCTTCTTTGGCCTGTCTTTACCCGTCTTTGCGGTGTACACAAACTATAAAACTATGAACACATAGATTATATACATATTTCTTATATTTCTTTAGATGAAACATGTATAAATAACAGGAAATTTTCAGTTAAGTAAAGTTTTAAAATGTCTTTGCGTGCTTCTCTTATCCCAGTACTTACCACGTGTATATTAATAATATAAACTCCCCACAGAATTTACCGCATCATTATTAAATGAGATAAAATATGTTACAAATAATGATAAGAAGATTCCATTTTTGTTGACAAAAGACATTTTGGAATATTTACAATAATTCATTACAACTGTGAGTGCAAACAGACATTTAAAAAAAAACGAAGGACATATGGAAAACATTTCTATTTTTATAAAATTAGAATTAGAATCAACATTCAGTACTTACCACTATTGTCATTTTAAAATGTCTATGTGCCGTCTTTGCCATGTCTTTGCGAGTCTTGGCCCATCTCTACCCTGTCTTTTTGCGTCTTTGTCCGTCTTTGCACGGTTTTCGGTGTTTAGTAGGACCCATAGTGAGTTGCGTCACCTTTGTCTTCTTATTAGGTTTTCGACCGCTAAAGTGGAATCCCCGTCAACCGCTGTATGCTGACCAGTGTTAAGGTGACCTCCCTAATCGCTATCACCCAATAACACATTGAATCAGTTTTGAATCAGACTGCAAGGTTGAATACTTGGTTGACTGTCCAGTGTGCTCGTCATCTCATCATGCCAGTCACCACAGTGTTTCGTCCCTGCCTAGCATGCTCTTGAGACTTTGCAAATGTAGCTTCCGGAATTTCCCAGAAAACTGTGTCCTGTAGAATTAGAGCAAACTTGCTAAATAAGGAAAAAAAAGCTGCTTGCAAGTTTGAGAGGATTTGGTTGGAGGATTTTCGAGAGCGTTTAAATAATGTATTTGCCTTATATGGTGTCAAAAGACATCTAATAGCTGCCACGTGACATACATGGATACAGGTAGTGAAAAAAAGTAGTTTGCGATACCATTAGGAAAACCTTTTCACACTAATGTTAAAAGATTTTATAGAAAGCTTTCAGACATATGCTCTTCACAGTAATATAAACTCTGAGAAGTTCTTTCATGTCATTGTAAATAATGCCAATGTCATAAAAAAAATACACAACTGTTGTGTCCAACCCAGGAACGATATAAGTCTGTATGGTATCAAAGGATCTTAAAGGTAATACCATCACGACTAATCCAAAAATGTTATGGAATCGTCCAAATAAGGACAAAGGTAATACCATCACGACTAATCCAAAAATGTTATGGAATCGTCCAAATAGGGACAAAGGTAATACCATCACGACTAATCCAAAAATGTTATGGAATCGTCCAAATAGGGATAAGATCAAGAAAATTCACCCAGTTCATGGATTTCTCTACATCAAACTCTTTAAACACTTGAGTCAAAAGGTTAGGTCTGAATGATACTTGCAAATATAAAAAATGAAATTTCACTATTGACCTTGAAAATGCTGCAGGATTTGTCAAAACCTGTTTAGTGTTTAAAACCCACAAGGAAACTTCTCACTACATTTAGCTGCTTATTTTGTGCGATTTAAGAACAAGTAGGCTGTGTAGATGAGCCTTACGTTTTTGTGTATTAAACTTTTGTAATAATCAAATCGACATGGTGATCATGAAAAAAAGGCAGGTGCTTCAAATACCCTATCACTGTTTTTTGATGGTCTTAGAATTGACTTGTTAGCCACAGATAAGTTGTGACTTTTTTTTAGAGTTTTAGGATGAAGAATTTATGCAGGTTTGACAGGATTCAGTGGATCATTTTCAAAAAGTAAATGCAAACAAGGTAAATAATGCAATATTATAGTGCTGTCAGAAAACGTCATTCAAACAACATGCCTCGGACAAGTGAATAATAATAATAATAATAATAATAATTATTATTATTATTATTATTCCGTTCAAATAGAATACAATGACTGACCAAAAGATTGACGCGAGAAGATACTAGTAATCAAACAAAAATGTCTAGGTGTCAGAAAGAGTTATAGACTTCAGATTAGAATTAGGATCATCATAAATAACTTTTGCCAATTTGGGTTCAGTATGTTAAAGACGTGCCCAATTCTTGAATGGCCATACAGAGCCTAGGTGACCGATTGGGACCTCATTGGAATGATTGTTTGAATGAAATTGACGATGTTTGATTTACACGTGATAGATACAGGAATGAAGGTGTTTTGAGTGCTTTGTAAAAATAGTATTTTTTTGAGCTAATTTCAGTTATCTAAGTAAAATAACTGTAGCGAATTGACTATTGAATGATGCTTTGTTAATGAGCGCTAATGGGTAGGAGGAATCACTGTAAGAGGAGGAAAAGTAGTAAGTGATCTGAAGAAACTGGACAGTAAACACAGCAAAGATGGCGGCATTTCATCAGATGGTAAAATTGACATTTTGAGCAAAAATGTATCTGTTAGTGATTCAAGCAGAAATGCAAACTCTGTGTTATTATATGATTCTATTTTAAATATGGACAACTCTATGTTCGAGCCTGCATTTCAGGGAATTAGTTCATATTCGTATTTGAGTAATGCTACCAACAGCTCTAATAATGAGATCATCCCGTCCCGCGAGTCGCAAGGGATGGACACAAAAATCACTTCTATGGACAAAAAAGCTTATCACATTGGAATTATTGGATAAAAAGTAAGTAATTTTGAATCTGAATCAAAGAAGCTTTGGAATTTTGCGTATAATAACATAAATGTAATGATGAAAAAGGTGTCCAAAATCAGTGACAGAGTTGACTCTTTGGAGTTCTCACTCGGTATAACTCATGATAAGTTTTCACAGTTGCAAAAGCAAAATGAAAGCATGCACGGTGATATGTACAGTCGCAATCCATGAGACGACCGGTAAAACGGAGACCATGTTTAAGCGAGTTTTTGGTCGACAAATTGAAAATGGCACAGGATTTAGTAAATAAGATAAAGTTTGAAGTGTACACAGAATGGGACAGAAAAGTACCTCAGTACGTAATAGAAAGAGTATGGCTAAATTCATCTTGTTTAAAGATAGAGAGATTGTGTGGCGGATGAAAAATGAGCTAACGGGTACAACTTATTTTATGTATAAGCAATTCCTAAGAAGGTAACCGACCAGAGAAGGCTTAAATTCTTAAGCTTAAGGATGCCAAGCGGAATGGTAAGCAAGCATGGATCAGCTACGATGCACTGAATATCAAATGGTCGACCAGTGAAGGACGATGCGGTGTAGAGATACAAGAAGGCTGAACATAGTGTGCTGTCATGTAACTGTAATGGTCTCACACAGGCTGAAGAGGTTAACTTTATTTGTAAACTTTTGAATTAGGATATTATATTTCTTTGTGAATCTGGGGAAAATGAGAATTCAAAATTGACATACATGGTTTTACTATAATTTTTGTATGACATTTCAACACAAGAGATCTAAAAGATGCTGTGGTGAAATTGTTTTTAAAGGACGCTATATTTTGGCATCCAAGTGTTCTTGGGCTGTTTATATTTCTTTAAGACGAAGAGTACTTCCTTGTTGGACTGTCTCTCTCATCCGTAAACAAAAGACACACTGACTGAATACTATGCCTGTAATAAATCCTGTAAATTGAACAGAGTAGCATACAGCTGTAAAATGGTTCATCTCACAGGGTGCACAACAACTAGAATCTTTTTAGCTTCTTCACTGAATGAGTACTGCTGAGCATGCGCAGCACTGCATATAGTAAGCTGAGGTGTTTCGTTCATATTGAAAATAAGATACAATTGTTCCTTTCCATGGTCAATAAAGCATATTTCTGAAGATGGGATTTTGTTGGTAGTTTGCATAGGCTCTCTGCGAGTGAAGCGTTGTTGAATCCTTGAAGCTGGATCACTTGTGTAGTGTTGCATTTTTTCCATTCCATGATTAGTAAGGCGTATTGCTGAAGTTCAGTTTTTGCTGGTTAGGTGCACAGGTGCTCTACCAGGGGTACTGTTGCTGAATGCTTTAGGTTCGTTTAATTTATTAGTCATGGATTTGTTCCATTCCATGGTTAGTTAGGCATTTTTCTCAAGATCAGTTTTTATTGGTAGGGTGTACAGGTTCTCTACCAGTGTTATTGTAGTCGAATGCTTCAGGTTAGATCGTTTGTTTAGTGTCACATTTGTTCCAAAACATGGTCAGTAAGATGAATTCCTGAAAATCAGTGCTCAATCCGTTTGAACTTTAAATGTTCCATTCCATTGTTAGCAAGGCATGGGCTTTTATTGGCATTATTCGCAGGTTCTTTGTCAGTGAAAGAAATGTTGCATGCTTCAGGTTGGATTGCTTGCATTTCTTTCATTTAGTGGCCAGTAAGGTGTATTCCTGAAGATCAGTGGTTGTTGGTAGTGCAGATTGATTCTCTACCATGGGTTTTTGTTGTTGAATGCTTCAGGTTGGATCAATACTTTCGAGTCACAAATGTTCCATTCCATGGTCAATAAGGCATATTTCTGAAGATGGTATTTTATCAGTAGTGTGCATAGGTTATCTGCAAGTCATTGTTGTCAAATCCTTCTCATTGGATCTCCGCGGTCAGAAAGATGAATTGTTTAAGATCAATTTTCATTGGTTGTGCGCACAAATCCTCTATCAGAGAGATTTTTGTCAAATGCTTCAGGTTGGATCGATTCTTGAGTGTTGGAATTATTGCATTCCATGGTCAGTTCGGCATTTTCCTCAAGATCAATTTTTATCGGTAGTGTGTACAGGTTCCCTACCAGGTAGGTTGTTGTTGAATGCTTCAAGCTGGATCAAGTCTTTAGTGTCGCAGCTGTTTTGTTCTATGGTCATTACCATGCATGGTCATTACACTGTATTTATGAACATGGGATATTGGTAGCGGAAACAGGTTTGCTGCCAGTCACAATGTTGTCGATTGCTTCAGACATGATAGCTTGTGTGGTGTCATATTTGTTTTGTTTAATGGTCAGTAAGACATATTGCTGAAAATAGTGTGCACAGGTAACAGGGATATTGTTTTTGAAATCTTCAGAATCTTTAGTGTTTTGTTTCATGATTAGTAAGGCACATTGCTCAAGATCAGGTTTTGTTGGTAGTATGCAGTGTTTGGTGTCACAATTGTTTTCTGTTGTCATATTCTTCACACTGGATTGTACCTTTAGTGTCGCAATTGTTCCATTCCATGTTGAGGAAGGCATTATTTTGAAAATCAGTTGTTATCTGTAGTATTTAGTTTCTCTACACACAACTCGTGCATAAAAACAGGAAGCACTGAAGGCCCTGAAGTCTGTTCACGGTGTGCAAGACACTATCGTGTGTGGTGGAGTGACCAGTAACTGGTGGCATCATTCCAAGTTTCTCGGATTACACAAAATCACTGTTATTCCACAGGAAATAAAATTTCTGAACATTTGAAATATAAGCAGTTAAATAGGGGCCAATCAGATTACATTAAGGAACAGCTGGATCCAAAACCCTCAACAAGCTCTCAAGGAATGCACAATTAAGATCACACCTATTCAATGTGAGGATGGACAATTCTGTGGACAGGACATTTACTTATGGACTATTGTCAACTAGCTCACTAAGAGAAATACATTATGAACATTTTTTATATTTCTAGAATTATTTCTAAGTTAAAATTCATTAATTTATGTGTTTCAATGTGATGATAATTCAAATATTATTGGGTACACTGTGTGCCAAAATTAGGTTCCTATATTTATTGAAAAAGCCATCCAATCTGGATGTTTAGCAGGATAATAAGATGAAAATGAGGCTAAAGATGCAGAGTAAGAATATAAACTATGATATCTGACCTCATCATGATACAAGTTGACTGATACAATGCTGAAAATTAAATTTAATGTAAAAAAATTAAAATAACTTTTAAATTTTAAATTAATTTTAATTTTGTTTTTAATTATTAAAATTGTATTACTGTCCAATTTTCTAAAGTATGGAGCACAGCTGTTTGAATTATCAGCTCTGTATCATAAGTACTTGTCTTAAAAATTAGAGATCAAAGAGACATACCCAACTCAAATAAGAACTTTCAAACAGGCCTCAGACCACAATTATTTTTCTTCTATTTTATGTATAAGCTTTCAACACTATGCCACTTTTGCCATAACTGATAGACCTCTATTGCTTTTTGCTACACATTAACCCACCTTAGTTCATCATAGGCTGACTGGCTCCATTTTGTGTATTATTAATGTAAACAAACTGACATAGAGGAAGTAACCAAAAAGCATCTGCATGACACAGAAAGCAGGGACATTGACCATCCTACTGTTCTCATGAAACAACAAGCAAATGCAACTTTCTATTGTTACGACTAGGGGTAAATGTAACAAAAGAAAAGATGCAAAAAAGCTTTCAAGATTTAAATACAAATATTTAATTTCCTAAAATATTATAATATTTCAACAAACAACAAAAGTGAAAGAATTAAAAATAACTTACAGTACAGAATATCCTTAAAAGTCCTAAATTGTTCTAAAGTTCACTGATCCAGAAGTTTATCCAAATATTCCGAATGAAGTAGGTTCCGAATGAAACCTTCACTGTACTGATGTACTAACAAGAATCAGTTATAAATTCCAAATAGTTCTTGTGACTATGTAATATCACAAGTTCTAGAAATGTTTCCGATAATTCCACAGAGCTGTATAATTATTAAAGTTTAAGAAGCAGTACTAAATCCTAAATGTACTGTATTATATAATATATATAATATCACTGAAGTAGAATAACCACACACAAAATGAACCAATCTTGTTTATGACCTCTCAGGCTGAACGAACTATGAAAAGAATGCATAACACAGCAATACGTCTTATTACATAGCTTCTGACTGCACAAAACAGAATAAAGAAAACCAATTTAAACTGTATTGCGACTTAAAAACAATTTAATCCTTCTAGAACCAATCAGAAACCTGGTTATGCGTGACACCGCTAAAGTACTTGTGCACTGACGTTATTACCAGTCAACAAAGTATTGACTCTTAATTGAACATAGAATCTAGGTCAGAAGTTCAACAAATTCTCACGCTCTAGGTCACATGATATGATTTATGTTTTAACCAATATTTCCCAAGTCCAAGGTACTGAGTCACATTGAAATACCGTATATGTACTTTCTGCAAGACGACAGCTGTTAGACTATTATGCAGAGATCATAAAACTATACCATTATTTAAAAACGAAATGATACATAATTCCGTAACATTATACAGTTTCACACAATTTCAGGTCTACCCTTGCATAATTATTAGAATAAGTAACTTTACCACACAAGTCACTGGCAAAAAGACCATGCAAACAAGGCACAATTTCTTCTGAATATCTTCCTGATTTAGGTCAACTTAGGGGTGGGGGAATATTTGTCGTCGGAGGCAAGTCAGTTTTCACTTTTTGCAGCAAATTCCAGTCAAACTAATATATCTTCAAGAAAGGCATAATTTAAACTTACTCAGGAAATATTATCAAATATCATGCACTACTAACAAATTTGTAGCCATCTGAAATGATGTCTTGTTGCTGTTCGGCAAGGTACAATTTTGAGGCCTGATGTGCCTACAAGTGAGAACTTCAATCTGTAAGAACCCTTTTAATTATTGGAAAAATTTTCATGCAGTAAATTTTTATCAGAAAATTGGAATAATATCTATCAGAAAATTTGATTTCAAGGTCCTCATAACAGTACATGTAATTTTTTTAAAAAAATTTAAAAAGTTGGTAACATTTTTAACAAAATGTAATTACAATAAAAATCGAAAGTCAGAAACTGCTAAATTTTAGATAGAAAAATTGACACAAATCTGCTGAGCACAACAAGTGGTCACTAATGCACAAGTTAGATAGGGTATTAAATCTAGTAACAGTGGGCCATGACAGCTCACCCCCAGAATGCCAGAGAATACACAATGCACTTAAGTCTTTAGGTACTGGACTTAGCAATAAACAAATACTGACACTTGCCTTGTGGTAGTTGCAAGGTGTCAGTGATGTGCCTAGTTGCCAGAATGAGTGAAGCTGAGTTTTCCCTAGTAATCAAGTCAAATGTTGATGGAGCCTTTGGATCAACACCAGACTGTGATGGTGCATCCGAGCCACTTCAACTGCTGTGCCATGTTCCCGGTACCAAGTTATACCTGAAAAAGAAAACAGAATGTCAGGACTTTGGGGGAATGAGACTAGTAGATAATGAAAAAGTGGCAGATGCATGGAATACATCTCTAAAGTATCATCACCAAGCATCCCCCGATTGTGGAGATGAAATGGGGAGTCTGCTGGAAAATAATACTAAAGTGTGTAAAGTGTGAATTTCAAGCACCTGAATGAAAGCTGTATAAGGAAGTAACGACAAGCAAGCCAGGACCAAACCCTGCAGCACCAAATATTGGACTTGCAGACAGTTTTCAGGACACGCCTGTAGGTAATACAAAAGCATGACTTATTATGGCTAACATGGATATGCCACCACCAGCCAGAAACAGCATGCAAAGGACATCTAATATTGTGGCCAAGAATGTGTCGGAGTTAAATAAAAGGGATATGGCTGAAAAAGTTGAATTATTGAAAGACATTAATGTGAAGCGTGGAAATGAACCCAGTACTATAAACATTGCAATGGATGGCAAAAAAATTCGATAAGCATAGTAAGTCGCAAAAAACTCAGCCAGAATGCTTCACAAGCTATTGGCATCGCATGTGAAACTATGACTGACAACAAGTTTATCATAAGTGCTTGCTTCCAAAATAAACTTTGCTGGACTGGAGCTTGGCTGAAGGGACAAGGAATGGATGTGCAATATCTCGGTGGTCATTCAGAGTGTGCAGTAAACTTATCACCCTATGCACCACTATCAGAGTATGATATGGAAAAGATAATTGGAAATCAGCTTGCTCTACAAAGTGCACTTATAAAATATGCCACCACAGATGGAGATGCAAGATCAGCTTAATGAATAGACTATGCCCTCCAATTTCTTGATCCCATGTGAAAAGTGCACCAGAAAGCTGACCCAATTCATTTGGGACAGGCTCAATTTTAACATTGTAACAGCAAATTTTAACTCTGACATGTTTCCTGGTACAACTCGTTTAGAAAAACAGGAAGCACAAGAGGCCCTAAGCCAAGGTGTAAAATCTAGATGTAATATGATTCTAAAGGAGCTTATGAAACAACATGTTGGTGATATAACTACTCTTACTAAACACTTACCAAAAGTTCTTGAATCCACTCTGCTGTGCTATACTGGAGACTGTTCACAGTGTGCAAGATACTCTGTCGTGTCTAGTGGAGGAGTGACCAGTAACTGGTGGCATCATTCCAAGTATCTCGGACTGCACAAAATCACTGACCTAAGCATGCATGAAATTGACAAAGTGTTATTTCTTGAAATTTGGAAAATGAAACAGTGTATCAGCAATTGAAGAAATGAAACTGTATATTGATACTCAGAAACATTTAGCAGTTAACAGATCACTGGTGTTTCACAACCAAAATATGTGAACAATTCAAGGAATATGGTTGGTAGAGCTTCTTCAACCATTTACAGATTGAATAACAACCCTGGATCATCAGCTATTACAAAATGTCAAGATTCTGGTGTGGAACTGTCATCGCATGCAAAACATGCACTATATCAAATGGATAGGGAAGCTGAATATTAAAAGACTTATCAAAAGAGTACAGATATTGTGAAAAGGCAAGTTGTTCAGCAGGAAACAAGACTTCTGAACATTTAAATTATAAGCAGTTAAATAGATGCCAATTAAGGAACAGTTGGATCCAAAACCCTCAACAAGTTCTCAAGAAATACACAATTCAGATCACACCTATTCAATGTGAGGATGGACGATTCTGTGGACAGGACATTTACTTACGGACTATGGTCAACTAGCTCTCTAAGAGAAATACATTATGAACATTGTTTATATTTCTAGAATTATTTCTAAGTAATAATTCATTAATTTATGTGCTTCAATGTGATGATAATTCAAATATTTATGAATTTTATACTGCTGCATGAAATGTAATGTCATTACAAATAAATGTTTTTAATTTAATATGATACCTTTGTTATTTTTTCTACATCTTTCTATGAAGCAGACATCGAAAATATTCTCCATGCCCCTTGCAAACACCTCTGTTCACACATTTCATTCTCTCTGCATTCTCTACATGTGGCTCAGCAAACAAGTGATCTTTAAAAATGCACAGAGAGTTATGACAGAGATGACAACTTCCAGGTTTTCTATCTCCATCCTCTCATTAAAGACCATATAACTGAGTCTGTCAGCATTTACTGTATATGATTCGCCAGATATTGGTGACTTAAACTTTATAGCACCATAACCACTAGACTTTACAGCCCTGCTCCACATCAAACATTGCAAATTGGCGTACACCATGTGCCAAAATTAGTTTCCTATATTTATTGTAAGAGACATCCAATCTGAACTTTTAGCAGGATAATAAGATGAAAATGAGGCTAAAGATGCTGAGTATGAATATAAACTATGGTCTCCAACCTCATCATGATACAAGTTGACTGATACAATGCTGAAAATTAAATTTAATGTCAAAAAATTTAATTAAACTTTTAAATTTTAAATTAATTTTAATTTTGTTTTTAAATATTAAAATTGTATTACTGTCCAACATTTTAAAGTGTCGAGCTCAGCTGTTTGAATTTTCAGCTCTGTATCATAAGTACTTGTCTCAAAATCAGAGATCAAAGAGACATACTCAACTCAAATAAGAACTTTCATACAGGCCTCAGGCCACAATTATTTTTCTTCTATTTTACGTATAATCATTCAACACTAAGCCACTTTTAACATAACTGATAGACCTCTATTGCTTTTTTGCTACATATTAACTCACCTTAGTTCAATAAAGCCTGCAAGATTTCATCATAGGTTGACTGGCTCCATTTTGTGTATCATTCATGTAAACAAACTGACATAGAGGAAGTAACCAAAAAGCATCTGCATGACCCAGAAAGCAGGGACATTGTACATTATACTGTTTTCATGAAACAACAAGCAAATGCAACTTTATACACAATTTCATGTCTACCGTTGCATAATTATTATAATAAGTACCTTTACCACATAAGTCACTGGCAAAAAGACCATGCAAACAATGCACAATTTCTTCTAAATATCTTCCTGATTTAGGTCAACTTCAAGGGGGGGGGGCGAATATTTGTCGTCGGAGGCATGACAGTTTTCACTTTTTGCAGCAAATTCCAGTCAAACTAATATATCTTCAAGAAAGGCACATTATAAAGTTATTCAGTAAATATTGTCAAGTATCATGCTCTACTAACAAATTTGTAGCCATATGAAATCATGTACTGTTGCTGTTCGGCAAGGTGCAATTTTGAGGCCTGATGTGCCTGCCTACAAGTGAGAACTTCAAGTTGTAATAACCTTTTTTATTTATTGGAATTTTTTGGAAATTTGGAATAATCTCTATCTGGAAATTTGATTGGAAGGTCCTCATGACAGTAAATGGATTTTTTTTTTAATGTTTTCTAAAAAGTTGGTAAAATTTTCAACAAAATTTAATTACAATTTTTAATTATAATAAAAATCAAAAGTCAGAAACTGCTAAAGTTTAGATAGCAAAGTTGACACAAATCTGCTCAGCAGAACAAGTGGTCACTCATGCACAAGTTAGATAGGGTATTAAATCTAGTAACAGTGGGCCATGACAGCTCCCCCCCCCCCCCAGAATACTAGAGAATACACAATACACCCAAGTCTTCAGGTACTGGACTTGGCAATAAACAAATACTGACACTTGCCATGTGATAGTTGCAAGGTGTCAGCGATGTGCCTAGTTGCCAGAATGAGTGAGGCTGAGTTTTCCCTACTAATCAAGTCAAATGTTGATGGAGCCTCTGTATCAACACCAGATGATGGAGCCTCTGTATCAACACCAGACTGACGGTGCATCCAAGCCACTTCAACTGCTGTGGCCTGTTCCTGGTACCAAGTTATACCTGAAAAAGAAAACAATGTCAGGACTTTGGAGGAATGAGACTAGTAGATAATGAAAAAGTGGCAGATGCCTGGAATACATCTCTAAAGTATCATCACCAAGCATCCCCCCATTGCAACAACCCCCAAATGCAGATTGCAAAGGAGACGAAATGGAGAGTCTACTGGAAAATAATACTAAAGTGTGTAAAATGTGACTTTCAAGCACCTGAATGTAAGCTGTATAAGGAAGTAACGACAAGCTTCAGGACATGCCTGTAGGTAATACAAGTGCACAACTTATTCTGGCTAACATGGATATGCCATCCCTATCCCCTTGATCCCATGTGGAAAGTGCAGTGGCAAGCTGACCCAGTTCATTTGGGACAGGCTCAATTTCGACATTGTAACAAGGCAAATTTTAACTCGGACATGTTTCCTGGCACAACTCGTGCAGAAAATCATCAAGCACAAAAGGCCCTAAGCCAGAATGTAATATGATTCTAAAGGAGCTGATGAAACAGCATGTTGGTGATATGACTACTCTTAATAAACACTTACCAAAAGTTGTTGAATCCATTCTGCTGTACTATACTGGAGACTGCCATCGTAAGTAAGAAGATTTTCTTAAGATCAGTTTTTATTGGAAGTGCAAACATGTTCTGCAGCAGGGATGTTGTTTGTTGAATGCTTCAGGTTGGATCGCTATGTAGTATCAAATTTGTTCCATTCCAAGGTAAAAGACATTACTGAAGATGAGTTTTTATTGACAGTCTGCACAGGTTCTCTACCAAGGATATTGTTATCAAGTGCTTCAAGTTTTAGCAATTTTCTAACATTTCAAATTATTTTTTTTGCATTGTAAATAAGGCATTTTTCTGAGACCAATTTTTTCTGGTTGTGCCTACAGGTTATCTACAAGAATATCATTCTCGAATCCTTCAGATTGGATTGGTTGTCTAGAATCGTAATGGTTGCTTATGGTGAATAAGACATATTTTTGAAAATGGGATTTTATGGTAGTGTGCACAGATTCTCTGCCAGTCAAGGATTTGTCATTTGCTCAAAGTTGTATTGCTTGCATTGTGTCACATTTCATTCATTCCATGGAGAGTAAGAAGGTTTTCTGAAGATCAGTTTTTATTGGAAGCAAGTACAAGTTCAATACCAGAGATGGTTGGATCGATTCGTTAGTGCATTTTTTTTAAAATCAATTTTTTATCCATAGTACATACAGGTTATCTACCAGGGATTTTGTTGTCGAATGCTTTGGGTTGGATTGCTTGTTTAGTGGTGCATTTGCTTTGTTCCATGGTCAGTATGACGTATTGCTGAAGATGAGTTTTTCTTGGCAGTGCACACCATTTCTCTACCAAGGATATTGTTTTCAAATGTTTGAGGCTAGATTGATTTAGTGTCGCAATTGTTGCATTGCATGGTCTGTAATGGGTATTGCTGAACATCAGGTTATATTGGTAGTACATACAGGTTCTCTATTAGGGATATGTAGTCAAATGCATGAGGTTGGATCACTCATATAGTGTTGCAATTTTTATGTTTCATGGTTAGTAAGGCATATTGCTAAGATCTGTTTTTATTGGTAGTATGTGCAGGTTCTCAACCACCGATACTGTTGTCAAATGCTTGAGGTAGGAGCAATTCTTCTGTGTTGCAATTGTTCCATTCCAGAGTCATTAATGCGTATTTCTGAGGATGAGATTTTATTTGTTCTGCGCAAGAGGTTTTGGGCCAATCAAATTGTTGAATGCTTGAGGTTACATCAGTTGTGTAGTGTTACATTTGTTCTGTTCCATGGTCAGGAAGGTGCTTTGTTCGTATTAACAAAGATTCACTACTAGGGATACTGGTGTCAAATGTTTCAGATTGCATTGATTCTTTAGTGCCACATCTCTTCCATTCCATGGTCAATAAGGTGTGTTGCTAAAGATGAGCTTTTTATTGGTAGTGGGCACAGATATTGTTGTTGAATGCTTCAGGTTGGATTGCTTATGTAGTGTCCCATTTGATCCATTTCAAAGTTTAGATCAGCTTTCAGAGTATGAGATGTGGGAAGTATGCAAGATCAGCATGTGACAAAGTGTGATGGAGTTACATCCCTTTGAATAGTAAATATAATACATTTAGTTATATTGCTGTGTTTGTGGCAATTTGTACAAGTGAGCCTAGCCATTGCTACTTAAAGCTAAAAGTCTCTCATAGCAATACAGCTACATTTATACTACTGTAATAGTTATGCACATCATTTGGCTGGCTGGAATGAACATCATCAAAATGAACAAATGTTGCTGGGTTTTTGTAAAACTTGAAATCACTGACAACATCATCACACTTCCAGTACTAATGAGATGACAGCTATCATCTTCCATCTTTAGTGAAAGTATGGTATCTCCATTGTTTTTCTCCCATACTGTACCTCGTTCTATGTGGAGAGGATAAGAGAAGGCACAGTTCTTGTCTTGTCCTGTTCCATCTTGCACTATGCCATCTGTCTTGTCCTGTCCCTTGCCATACTTTGCCATTTTGTCATGTCTTGTCCCATTGCATCATGTGCCATCTTGTCTTGTTTCTCTCTACATCTGCAACTATGCGCGATGGTGCTCCCAGGATGCCATCATCAGACAGTTCATGAAAGATTGATGCTTCAAATGTCCTTTCTGCCTTCTGCTTCAGATTCACAGCAAGCAGATCCTCCAGAATTACCTCCGAGACAGGGGAGAGACCTAACAGGGCTTCAGAGATATCCAGCAATGGCAGAGAAGGGGGTGGACCAGACCACAGTTTCCGCACCCCTTGCCAGTTCTGGAATCTGCATCTGAAAAAGAGTTTTATTAGTTTATTAGCGTAAGGAGAGGTTGAGCTACTCAACTCTAGTTTACTAATGATAATATCAAAGCAAAAGAGCAGAGACCATTTTCTAATATCATGTTAATTGCAATGAGAACAAAGTCAAATGCAAACTCCTTATCCACAACAATAAATTAATTCTGGGTCTAATTCAAATGTGAATAAGTTAAAAAGTGTTATTTTTGCACATCCTACATGTTTCATATGTTTATATTATTCTGTTTTGTCATTTTCTGTTTCCAAAATTGAACCTTAAGAGCTGCAAGTCAAGTTTTGCCAATTTTCATAGGAAGTAAAGTTTATGGCAAAGTATACCATTGAAAGTATTTTATTAATCAGTTATTTGGTTTATTAAATATAAAATAGTAGTTTTACTATGGTTTTAAATAGTGATTGCCTTACCTACGAGAAAAACGCAAACGAGCTTCAGTAAAGACAAGCGGAGTTATTGTTTTGAGCATGACATGATTGGTGCCACTCATTCTACAATTATCACTGCTTACATCAACTGATAATAATGTCTATTAATGCCAATTTACTTTCAAGATATCAGTTGTAAATAGAAGACTACAATTTTAAATACTTTCAAATCTGGGCACACATTTTGCTTCTAACGTTTGCTTCGTTGTTTGGTCTTGTTTTCATTTTCTACACACTATTTGAAATACTGATCCAACTTGCTCATTAGTTAACATGAAACAAGTTTGTGCAACAAACCAAGGGTTATTATAAGCAATTCTCAAGTAAACTGTACTGAACCCTAAGTTAACTGGAATAACCTCAAGATATACATTTATTTTTAGTCCTGGATTTGTCATTCAATAATATAATCATTTTTTTCCCAGTAAACCAAAACCCCTATACTCCATAAACTGAAACAAATTTCAATCCCACATTTCAATTTTACACTAAAACAACCTCCATAAAATTGAGCTCACTTCAAACTTGGAAATGTAGTTTAGCTGTTAAATTCCTGACACACACTGGACCAGATTATTTATGGTTAGCAAATACCACAGTAATTTTATCACTGATAAATTGTCTGAAGGGAATGCAAGGTTAGACCAATACTTGACATGCATGCCAACACAAATTAGGGCTGACAACAGGTAATACAAAGTCTTTGCACCATAAAAGGAGCCACCTTTTAAGTTCAATTAATAACTAAATGCTTGTAGATAAGCCATTTAAGAAATATTATGTTTATCTAATTGTGATTGATGCTATTCATTCGTATGAATGATCCATAGACGCTTTTTGTTGGTGTTTTTAATTAAATCCCCAGGCTTAGTTAACTAGGCATGCTGCCTCACAAGTGATACTTTACAGATGGAGACCGACAACACAGTATTCTAAAAGTCAGTTTCACTCAACTGAATTTCAAAGGAGAAAAATCATTACAGACAAGTATTTAAGTAGCCATGACTGTTATTTGTCTTCATTTGCATGTCAAAATGACCAACCAGAATTGAACTATCCTTACAGCATAAAACGAGTCTGATCAGAGACATACACTGAAGAAACTAGAAGAATTTGGTACGTGAACATTATGAATTGTATGGAGTATTTAAACACTATGAATTATATGGATTATTTAACATTGTGGATTATGAATCGTAATTCTAATGGACTTTTAGTAAAGTGATAATAGTATCTCGTTCCTTAAATGTTTCTTTGAGACAAGGATTGTATTTATGTGTGGAACAACTGTATTTATTCCAGTGACCAGATGTGATGTTTGGAAGCAACGTATGTTTTTCAGCTATGTTTTCATTAAATGTTTAAAAAAAACAACAACCAGTTTTCTTAATTTTTGCACTTGTACACACACACAGAAAGATGTTCTCATAATTACATTCTCTCCACCTCTCTCTCTATTTCTCTTTCTCTCAAGTCACACAAGTACTTATTAAAAGATGAACTTTTTTCATATCTCTCAAATTCCAAAATGTAGTTTTTTTGTGGAGTAAAACTAATTTTAATTATGTAATACTTACCTGTCACTATTATTAAGCTTTCTCCTTTACGCATGGAAAGACCTCGTCTGTGCTAGATGCACCAACTCCCTGTCTGATCTACGTCATCAGCTCGTGCTCCACAGAGCACCCTCATTCTTTTCAGAAGGTGAGACTAATGAAGGACATCAGCGTGGGGTGGGAGGAGGGCATGCGTAAGCTGACAGTCGATCCCAGTTTAGGCTGAAGGCATCGACTGCCCAGGCTGCCTGATCACTGGGGAGACATAAAATGGGAGCTTGTTGTTGAGTTTTGTTGCAAACAAGTCCACTAGAGGTTGCTCCCATAGACTGAACAGAGACTCTGAAGAGACCATTCTGTTAGGACTACCTTGCCTGTTCTGGACAGACTGTCTGCCAGAATGTTTTTCTTCCCTGGAATGTGACGAACTTGGAGTGTAATCCCTTCTGACTGTGCCCAACGTAGAAGGTTCCAGACTGATAGGCGAGCAAAAGAACCCGCTGAAATGCCCACTTGTGAAGCTTCGGCGTCCATGTGGGGGGGGGGGGGTTTCAACGGCCAGGCAGGTGAATGTACCTTATAGCTCGAGGCTGAAATTAAGGGCCTCAGTGTAGCAGAGGGGACAGACCACCCTTTAATCTGTCGCACTGATTACTGACCTTTGCTCAGCCATTTTGCAACTTCGCTAACCATTGGGGAGTGCTGAAGTAGCAGTAAGTCTGGTCTGGGCATTGCTCCTGACAGTTTCTCTAAACAAGAGGGAATCTTGGTGTCACTTGGACAATTTGGTTTTGGGCACATGTCAGGAGGAAGAAGGCGGTATACTTCATTTACAGCCATGTCAAATGACCAAGTCTCCCCTTCCTCGATCACTTGTGATGATGGTGGTGAGAGGTTCAGAGCACTTTGAATGGTAGGGTATACCCTATCCTCCGGAGTTTCAGGAAATTCCTGCGAATCTACTAAGAATGACGAGGCAACATCTTCCTGTTCCAAAGCTCAGTGTGAAGCAGGAGATATGTATCCCGAACGATCCCTCAGCGGGGACAGCCGGGAAGTAGGGATATATCTATTCTGTGTCTCAGCACGGGGAGTGACAGAATTGTCCTCACTGGGTGTTATGTATGGAGATCAAGAACTCTTCTCGCCTCTCTTTCGTCTCTTAGTGGGAGGGGAATTAATCTTCCCTTCCCTTGACAACCTATTCTGCAGAACTTGTGAGGTGTCATCGGATCTCATCATTCATACATGCATAGACAACATCCATGGTAGAGGTAGTTCTCTCCCTTGTGGGGGGGGGAGTTCCACATACCAAATGGATTGAAAGGGAACATGCGAAAGGAAGGGCACATCGGTACAATTTCCTATCCCAAAAGCGTGTTTATTTGCATGTTCTGTCCCTGTGCTGTGACAACTAGGTAATGTAGCGAACGGGGGGTATTCAAACCTAACCATGCGAGACCTAGATTTGGCATGTCTCACAGACCTATACCCAGTATATGGTCTGTCTGTATCCAGTGACCTGTCACTTATAGTTAAGGCGATCTAGATCCGATAGAACTTCTCTCAGAACTAGAAGAATCTGAACGATGTCTAAACCCCTTGGGTTTGCATGATGTATTTTTTGCCTGACTTCGGATACTATGGAGGTCTTATTCCTGCCCCAAAGGGAAGATGCAAGGATTCTCCATATTTGGACTCAGTGAAACCCCTTCTGGGGGTATAACTGTGTCTGCTTGTGTGTCTGTGCTACCCCTCCCTCCCGTAGTAAGGGGGTACACTCGGATCCGGCAAGTTGATAGCCCTTAACGATAGAAGCTGCCTTCTTAGAAGACACTCTATCATGACTTGGGAAGGTACCGCTCCTCCCTCTTATATTCAGGGGATCGCACTCGAACCCTTGAGAGATATCTGTTACCATCTCACCAGTAGTAGCATTATCTCTCTCTCTTGTCTAGGGAAGGTGCTGCTTCTCCCTCTTTTATTTGGCGGATCGCACTCGAACCCTTTAGAAACATCTGTTTCTACCTCACAGGTTGCACCAATATTCTTTCTAAGTGAGATTTATTTGATTGTGAAGGAGAAACACGTGCTTCTTTCCTCTTCAGACAAGTGTGAGAACTTTCGGCCAGATCCCAAGTGTCGTCCGACCATAGACAACACATGGGGCATCCATCCATACGTGTACATTTTGTACATGACAAACAAGTTTGGTGAGTGCCTCATGGGCCTTTCTTATGCCCACAATTACCAACTGATTGAGACATCTGAAAATTAATTTCTGAAAAAGAAACTTAGTTAACAAAATAACAGAGCAATGATAATAATAAGGATTGAGTCAGCCCATTGTATCTCCTTACTACTTATTTTTTTTTTTTTTTTTTGGTAAACTAGAATGTCTGAGTTTTTTTGGTACTTCGTGATGGAGATAAACACCAGAGCATCATTGTAGGTTAAGGTAATGTTATAGAAAACTTTAATGAAAACATTTATGGGCACTAGAATCTTCTAATAGACAAGAGTTATGAGATTTTGTGTCGTGACCAAGTTATTACTTTTTTAATAAATAATAATCACAGTAAAGATGGACCCCAATGTTGCAACAGTTTTTTTTTAAAAGTTAATTCTGAATACTTATTTCTACCACTATGTCCCAAGCCCTTTACGTAGGAGGAGGGGTAGGTGGCTCGTAGTGCATTAACAATGCACGAATGGCGAATATCAATGTTATTGTTATCAATTACGAATTTGATAAATACGGACAGAGGTTAATGTTCATTATAGAGAATATTCATGACATGTCCTGGTTATTAGCACTGAAACCACTGCACTTGTAGATATTTTCTTCATCATAAAGTTTTCCACGTGTGTTGACTCAATGGTTGTCCAGAAAAGAATGAGTACATTCTGTGGAGCACGAGCTGATGAGGTAGATCAGACTGGGTCGATGCACATGTTCTAAGAAACTTCTAGAACAGGGAGTTGGTGCATCTAGCACGGATGAAGTCTTTCCATGCAGAAAGGAGAAAGCTTAATAATAGTGACAGTTAAGTTATTACTGATATTAAAATTAAATTTGCTCACAAAAGTTTATGGTTTTGTGGGGTTTAACTGACAATCAAGGTCTTTTCACTTTTAAATTGCCATGTGTACAAAGAATAAACAAGCATAAACAGATGTGGCAGATAAATTAACACACTATACTGAATGTTGCAGATTACATAACATGATGACTTGTTTTATTGTCTCAAGTCCTATAATTAGGGGAGATTAGTGGCCTAATTGTCAGGTATGTTGAAAGTTTATTGTGTGCACCCAAAGGTTACATGCTAATGAGACAACTGTATTATTGACCTGTCTAATGATAAGACTAAACTCTTCAAAAGTAACATCTGCCATTCTTGTAATTTACACCTAACAACAATTCCTCGAATGAACTGATGCTCTACTGTCCAAAAAGAATTTCCAGGAATCCAAGATACTGATAAGAATGTTTTTCATTTTAACTGCTGAGTGTTGAAACAAGTCCAATATGCCATGTTGAATGTCAGATCAGCACCATTTTCATTTCAGATGAACTAGATATCAATATAAGTCTTTGGTGAAAATCCCATGTCAACATGACCATCCATTCTGGAGGAGAAATGATAACAATATTATCAAGATGCACATCATGGCAGCCAGATATTGGATGTAAGATTAACACCATTTTTATCGAGGACTAACTAGTTATCTAAAGTAGTCTTTTCATGAAAACCTAATATCAATATAGCCATCCATTCAGGAGGAGTGACTATAACAAGATTTGAAAGAGCATGTCAGATTTACATCATTTTCATTTAGGACCAACCAGCAACTATATCAATTCTGGTGAAAAACCCATGTCAATATGAATTTCTATTTAGGAGTAGCAATAAGAAGATTTTCAAGATGGCTACCATGGAGGCATATTGAATGTCAGATCAGCACCATTTTCATTTAGGACCAACTAGTAGACATAACAAGTGTTTTGTTGAAAACCTCATGTTGATGTGACCATCTATCAAGGAGTATCAATAACATGATTTTCAAGAGGGCCAACATGGTGGCCATATCCAAGATCAGATTGGCACCATTTTCACTTATAACCAAGTAGACATCATAAGGGGCCTTCTGCTGAAAACCCTATGTCAATGTGGCTTTCTATTTAGCAGGAGCAGCTATAACAAGATTTTCAGTAAGGCTGCTATTGTGACCATATTGTAATGTTTCACAACAATCCTCCATGTTGTATAGAAAAAGTATCAATAACATGCTTGTTTTAATGGATGGACGAACAGTGGATGATGGAAAACAATCCACCCCATAAACTCATCTGGTCTATGACCATTAGACCCAACAAGTGTCCAGTTAAACCTGTTAACAGCGGCCACCCATGGGAAAAGACAAAACTGCCTTTGTACACAGGTGACCTCTGTCACAGGCTCATCTTTTAAAATTGGCTTTTGAACAAATACCATGCACCAAATCTCATTATCATTACTATTATTATTATGATTATTATTATTTTATCAAGACTTTTTTATGTGTATCATACAACAAAATCAAAAAATATGCATAGATATTGTTCTCTCCCAAAGTTATGTTTCACACAAGATTACTATATTCTGCTCAATATAATCCATCCTATAAATTAGATAATCACTGATTTAAAATAATCACCAATCTTTGTTTTGTGCACCATGACAAATTCCACTACTTATTGACAGCTTCCATATGACTGTATAACAGAGGACTGACTCTTTAGTTGGCAAACTTGTGCAAGTTTTACTTGGAAACAGCTGTTCATGCTTTGAAAACAATATCTGGATAAAGCCAGTTGCTCAACTCACCAAGATCAAAAGACAGTTGGCTTAATTTCGAAGCCTGGGATGAATAGGAACTCAAAGTGAAGCCGTATATGGATAGTCTTTGTGACCCATGAACCAAAACTTTCCCTGCCTTTACAGACAAGTTTTCAATACTGAATAACCCCTGACCCTAATTAAAAGGTATGTAACTCCTATCTCTTCTCAAAGATGAACTTTGTTCTTCAGATATAGTTTTAATTTCACTGGCAAATAGATGAAGATATTGAACTATACCTGTCACACTAGCACAAGATGTGACTTCCATTTCTGCTGCAATAACACTACTTTTCCCCCATATACAAAATTAATTGCTTTGACCCTCAACCCTAATGATAAAAACTGCCTCACTTTTGAATCTGACATACTGACACCTTTCAGGTACGTGTCAATGTGACTGGTATACGAGTACAAGTGAGATAAGAAATGATTTTCATGCGGAATCATAAAAATATCCATTTTGAACAGGTGTCTGCTATACTGAGGCATCAGCTAAGGGAGATACACATTAAACCTTGTTATAACCTAGGTAAATAAAGAATACTATGTAAATATATACACTTCTTTTTTATTTTATTGATATTAATTTGTTTCACTTTTATGAGATGTTACCATGTGCTTTTTAAAACATTTTATGACCCTAACAAGCTTACTTCGATGCTATCAAAAATTTCTGGGGAGATCACCAAGACCAATGGTGAATTGTACATGTGACTCTTTAAAGGACCTGATTGGGTGTGAGGGAGTATTTGTGGGCAATCTTAGTGAATATGTGGTGTGTGATGGGGAAAGAGTTGTGTACAAGAGACCTGTTAGTGAGAGTGAGGAAGTGGCTGTGAATGAGAATGTATCAGACAATGTTGATGGATTCGAGGGATTTAGTGAAGGAGATAAGGCTGAAGAGACTGATAACGACAAAATGACAGAGGCTGAGTTGAAGTTTTATGAGAACCAAAAGAATGTTATTCCAAAGCTGATGCCAAACTATATTGAACAGATAGTTGAAAATTTGATGTACAGATTTCAGGAGTGCAATATTTTGTAATCTATGCAAGGCTGATACCAGAAAATATTCTAATTGCAGAGAAGGACAATAGTTTGGCCACCTATGGCAAGGAAGATATTGCAAAGCTCTGTACACACTTTGCTCAGCAAATTGAGATTGGTGTGGAAAAGTGCACAACTGAGTAGAGGCTGTACTAAAGACTTGTGGTAGGAACATACAAACAGTGCTCAATAATGGAATGTACAAGTATCATCAACAGGAAATACATGGACATGCTTCCAAATATGGCTATGTTACTTAAGTGCTGTGTGATATTTTCCATGTCAACTGTTCATTGTGAATGTGGCTTTTCTACCCAGAATAGAATCAAAACCAAGTACCACACAAAACTTTGTGAAAAGAGCTTGAATATGCTAATGCGAATATCTGAGGATGGGCCAAACATGAATGAGTTTGACTTTACCAAAGCCTTGAGAAAGTGGAAAGAAGAAAAAGTGAGAAAGATATACAAAATGTAAAGTTATGTGTTGATAGCTTGCATGTATTCTAACACATTTAAGATCTGTGTGTGTTATAAAACCTATGTTCTAAACCTTCTATGAATTATTGATTTATGAAATTGAAGTGTAACGATACTATGATGATGATTGTAATAAAAGTCTGTTTCGTTTACAGTGTATGTTCATACATTCACCTTCCATCCAGCCATCGATGTATATATCTCTACATCCAAATACACTGCATATGAATATGATAAATTCATACACTTATTAAATATGTTTATGATAAACATACAAGACAGTATGTTCTACTTGCAAATAAAGTATTGCCTAAAAACAATGTTAAATGCAAAGATACATAATGAGAAATAAACACGATTAAAATAAAAGAACACGAAGTGCACACACACACACACATATATATATCTCATATATGTATCTCATATACACATATCTCACTTCTCCCTGTTCAGCTGTCACTTCTCACTATTCTGTCCAAAAGGAGAAGTCACCTCTCCCTAAAATTCCAGTCTAGCTTGACCCGTGTAGCTGTGTGCCGATTCAGTTACTTTATGTTTCATTTCACATAGGTTACATCATTGTAATTATCAATAGGCATAACTAGTTAATCAACTGCCACTAGAACAAGCAATTTATTTTTTATACTTTTAAAAACTTCACCAAAATAATTGAGCCAAAAGATTCACATTTACTTTATAATCAACTTCCTCAAAGCACAGTTGTAAAGTGAAGATTACTGATCAGTGACCACTGTGGTTTGAATGGATGAACACTACTGAAGACATGTCTACATGTGCTCTCATGTACATGTAATATGGGTTGTTTCAAACTTTTTTAGAACTGTTTTTGACTGCTGTCTTCTAGTGAAGAAACTACTAAAAAATTAATTTGTTCTTTAAGTGGCAGTTGCTTAAGTATTTTTACCAATTTTTAATTACAATACTATAATCTAGGTGCTCCTGTCAGTTAAATTAATTACAATTTATCGTTTCTGCTATGCTTTTTTGAAGTCATATGGCCAAAATACATTGAATATTTCTCTCTATCTAAACATACACACTTTCAAGTATGAATACACTGCATATGAGTATGATACATTCATACACTTACAAAATGTGTTTATAATATACATATAACATGGAGAATTTTCTGCTTGAAAATAAAGTATTGCTTAAAACCAATGTTAAATGCAAATATGCATTAGAATTACGAGACACAGTTAAAATATGAGAAATAGAGCACACAAATGCTTATATATATATATATATATATATATATATATATATATATATATATATATATATACACACACATGTATATATATATATATTGCGTTTCTTCCTTTGCTGCCCCTTCTCCCTGTTCTGCTCTCACTTCTCCATATTTTGTCCAAAAGGAGAAGTCACTTCTCCTTAAAGTTCAAGTCTAGCTTGACCCCTGGTCAGAGACACTGTATTTGCACACATTTCTGGTATAAATCATTTTCAAAGTTATTTAAACCCTCAGGCTCCTGCATTGGTGATTTCAAATGACAAATAAATCTGAGTGGGACTTGCTTGAACTTGGATTATAACTGCAAATGTCAAATAATAAAACGAACAAGATTTCAGAAAAATAATTTTCCACAATATGCTGTATGCTAGATAACAGAAACATAGGTTAAATTTTTATATCTAAAGACCCTAGTGCATTTTAAGTTCTGTTCTGTGAAACAAAGAGAAAAGAATTTTATTTTCTCTGTATAGTTGCATGGAGTGGATAAATAGCATATATAATGCCATTTTTAAGGCAAAGTCTTTCCTCATGACACTCAAGAACAGCCCAAACTTTCTTTACATTTACAATGAAAATATTGTTCATACTATTTTGTAGGAACCACATACCTCAGCTGCTTTCTTCTGTGTGATGGACCTGATCACAACCTGACTGCACACAACACTGTGGCAGCAGTAGTAATTCCTCAATGGAATAACCATTACTCACACACCACACTTATTCCTATCTGAATACTTGCAAAAGTCTCAAAAATCACACTGACAATAGCAGAGTACTTCAAGCACTATGGGAGGATAAGCAAGAATGAAGGATCTCAAGCTCTGCTCAAAACTACTGAAAAACAAAAAAAAAGACAAGTATGGCAATATTACTTTGAGACCTATCTGATTGAGGAAGAAGATAAAAGAAAAAATACAATTTACAACCTTTCTTGAGGTGAATATGAAATTTTATGAACCAGTAAACCTCATACTGACTGACTTCAAGCAGAAGTCAATGTAACAGGCTTATGGATTTATAAAACTTCATATTCATCAAAGCAAAGGTCTGTAATTGTTTTATTATGTAATTTTGAGAACAAAATTGAAAAATGTGCTTTAGAATTCTACAAATGCCATTCTGACTGCATAATGCTAAGAACTTAAAGCTATGACATTACATATAAGACAATGAGGTCATGAATATGTGACATCAAGAATGACCATGCGAAATCAGGAAACATCACTTATCAATGATAAGAACAACAACACATGGTGCTGTTGAACACTTGCCTGAAAAGAGCACAATAATGTATGGCAAATTACTTTAAACTACATTTGTGTCTGTTAAACACATATATCCAACTGCAGCAACAACAAAAAAGAGAAAACATGCTTCAAAATCCAAGGAGTTCAAAACTTGAGCAAAGGTGTAAAATTTGCTTTTATCAGAATTGAATCAAATAATCCACATACTGCTTACAACTATGTCTTCCTAATATTATTTTTCTGAGTTATTTTCAGTCATGTTAATAATGCTTTCATCCAATACAAATGTCCAAAAACCACCTTCCATACATACTGTTGTACCTAAAATCATGCAACTTGGTGAGAGGATTGCATCTTGATAAATACTACACCCTCATCACAAAAGTTGGTCTCTGTGGCCCATGTTTCCCTTGGGTTCAATCTGGAGCACTGTTAATGCTAGAATCAAACTTGTATGGGTGAAGTATTTCTGTTTATGACAACAGATTCTTCCAGCCATAATACTTCCTAAACCTGCTCAGAAGCCCCTTTCTAACCAGTGCAGTTGAAATCAGAAATACAATTACTTTCAACTAGATTTGTGTTTATTCAATGTTAAACTGCCACTATTAATGACTATACATTTTATGTTGTGATGGGTTACCCTCAACATGTTAGCTGTGTTTTACATATTGAATAAGTATAGGAATTGGACGAGTAAAATAGACGAGTTGTCATATGTACATCAATACTCTAGTTCACTACAAAAGAGGCATGTAGACATGATGGAGTTTCGATTTCTCCAAGCATACTTTTATTTGTGTGTTGAAGTTCTTGATGAAATGATAGAACAGTAAAACAATTAAGGAATCACTATTAATAAAACTGAACATCTGCAGCCACTGACATTCCACCAAATAGCAGAACATCTATGCACAATACATCTTATAACATTGTAGAAGTAGAGCTATATGGCAGAGCCAAATGACAGTGATATGGCAGGCGAATGTCAGTCGTTTCATAACCTAGCTGGTCATTTCATAACTGGGATTTTTATCTGGCAATTTCAAAAGATGTTTTTTAATTTAATTTCACACATATACTACTATATATATCACTAAACTATTATTCTAATTACTTTTTCATTATTTTTATTAAAAGTTAATTTCGTTTATTCTTTTTCTCTAAGTACCGTATTCTATAATTAAAATCTGATTGATCGCTTTGTATTGTAAATACTTTTCTTGCTGCCTAACAGCCTATACATTAAGCTGTTCTGTTCTATTCATACAGGTCTTCAACACTATTTATAAACTTATTCTTGTGATTTTATGCACTATAATACTCATGTATACAAACTGTTATTTTAAGATCCATTTTTGACTCATATATTTTTCTGATTTTATTGTTTTATTGTACTTTGAACAATTTTAAAATTTGACTCCTTTTTCATTTTTAACAATAAAAATACACAACTATAATTTATAAATATTCGAAATTCTTTTCTATTAAAAGCAACTAATGTTAACAGAAAATGTGTAGAAATACTGGGTACGAAACATCCGGTTACAAAACGACCTGCACCCTGGCAGACAAGCTGAACTTGTCAGACAAGTTAAAGTGATGCCTCGTGGGGAGGATTATTTTCTCTGACAGTTTGAGCAGTATCCGCCATTGGAACTTTTCTATTGTGTGGTAATACATGATGATACTTACCCGTTTCAACTTTCATACTGATGCCTAGTCAGACAGGCAGCTGGATTTAATTGGACATTTTTTTACTAGGCAAGCACTAAGCAGGCACAAAAACTAAATTCAAAGACAATCAAGTTGCTCTTATCCATCTTTACTAGGTCGCTCTCCTGGTTGCACCGTCTCTTCAGACGGTACAGTAGGAACACGTCCTGAACACTATTCCAAGTTATTTTATTCATGTTCCAAATATGTTGGACGTTCTGCACAACGAATCGACCACACCCCATATTTAGGGGTCCTACTAAATACCGCAGAGTCAGACAAAGTCAGACAAAGGCAGACAAAGTCATGCAAAGTCAGACAAAGTCTGTTTATTTTTGTTTTATTTGTACATATTTGAATACATTATACTATATTAACTTTGGTTTGATATTTAAATTTTAAAAAAGCATGATTTAATGTTGTTTGAAAGTAAAATTGGTACATACGCACCCTTAGTTGAGTCCCTTTATTTAGCGTTGTGACGACGATATATATGCCGACAATTGTTAATAAACGTTCATTAACGAGTTATGTAACAAAATAATTATATTTAATCTCATCTAGAAAACATGATTTTCTTCAAATACATGTACAGAAAGGAGATATACGACAAACTACACAATTATCATTTACCTCGTTCAGTCGGAAGAGAGCGTTCATGTAGCTATATTCTTCACCATCATTGTTCTTAATGCAAACTCGGCACATCAAATTATAATTTCCAGAAAGAACATTTAATTCACAACTGTGATGCCTTCACACAATGCATGTACCCAACTTTTGCAAGAATCACAATGGACCGAATCATTGGCACAATTATGTTTGCAAACAGCGCACGGGTACTGATGGAGTTTAACACGCTTACGAGCACGGGCAGAAGGCATTCTGATATTTCAGTAACAGTACCTACGTTTGAGATTGCCGACGCCGGTATATAATTAAAGGTTGATTAAATGATTACTGTTTGAACAGTACTGCATGAACAGATTTATATAACAGCTTGAGACAACGTAAAATAGCCAAGAACCGCGTTTGATTTTGCCGACAGCGGCAGAGTAATTTGTTACTGTTTGTAGCATAATCGCTTCTTCTCATCATATACCGCAAACATTAATAGCAACAGAAAAGATTTGTATTACTGCTTATGACAAAGCAATGATTATGCTGAAACAAATTAGGACATTAACATGTGAAATGATGTTCTATATTTGTACTATACATCTTGTCATGGTCTATCTTTTTCGATGAAAGTACATCACGAATTTATGATTATGAATGTTAATAGAATATTTAATTGACATATAATTTATCAATCTGTCTTTGTCATACGATGTCTTAAGTTTATTACATCACGTTGGCATACTATATTCGATTAAATACTTATACATTTTATATTACTTTCATAATATTATTACGTGTCTCTCAATAAGATAATTATTATATAAAATTATTAAATCTGGTTTTGTGACATTGAGATTGCCTTTGTCATACGCTATCTGTGTTATATGACTTGTCATAATCTATCTGCCTTTGTTTCATTAAATATTTATATTATACTTATGTAATATAATACTGTCCTAATATAAATCACGCTTTTTTAAAATTTAAATATCAAACCAAAGTTAATATCTATAATGTATACAAATATGTACAAATAAAACAAAAATAAACAGACTTTGTCTGCCTTTGTCTGCCTTTGCATTACTTTGTCCGCCTTTGTCTAACTTTGCGGTGTTTAGTAGGACCGCGTATTTAGACAAGTTAGAAAGGAATTGTTTCGTAAATTGGCCTCTTAACTTAAGTCCATACTGTGACTTTTTCTGCTATTGTTGTTTAATAATTACAAATATCGATATATTTGTGAATTAAGTGCTTCGATCTTGTGTTGTTCTTAACAGTGAAATACCAATTGTTGGCTAGAAAGCAGAGCTAGTCTACCATAACAGCAGACGCGTGGGGTTAAAGGCAAGTAAAATATCTTTAAAAAATGGCCTAGATGGCAATTATTTTGAATTGCATCACGCTGTTTATTTAGTAGAAAATGTTTTCAAATATCAGGGTGGACGTCTTACATTGTCGGACTACTCACTGTCCTTTTCTGGCTTCTAGAACAGTCCATTTCAGTAAAAACTGTGTCGTCTGCGTCCAATATTTGCAATGTCAAGTTTTAATATTTCTAAAAAACATTGAACAAATAAAAAGGAGGAACTCTTGGATACACATGTTCAAAGAGATGTAACTAATCAATTTACGGAATTATTGAGATTATCAAAAACGGTGAACTACATCACATCTGTTGCTTGAAAACATAGATGTGCCCATGCAAACATATCGACCATGTTACTAAAGAAACTCCCGTTTGATTTAAAACGCCAACAAACAAACGGGAGAGTGTGCATATGTAACAAGATCTCACTGGACAGTTGTTTTGGTGAATTTTTCATTGGACTAACTCATCATGCAGAAAAATTATAACATTTTTTAGATTAAAGATACAAATAAAAAATAACCAATGATATTTGTGGAAAGCATGCTTGTCAGATTTTAATTAAGGCATTCAGGTTAATTCCTTATACAACAGAACTTTTACACTGAACCATCACTATCCCCCCCCCCCACGCATATTTTACGTTCATGTTTGACAGTAATGAACTATTTTGAATATTTCCAGTGACAGTGTCATCAAGTAGTTCAGTACCCTCTGCGTCAACCTGTTCCTTAAAACACTCTTAATTCTTTTCATTGAGGAGAAGGACCTTTCACAATCTGAAAGAAAAATGGAACATCAAATTTATTAATGGATGTACAAAAAAGAGACAAAACTACCTGAATCCTAATTAAGTGAATTACCTAGAACAAATTCTTAAAGAGTCATGACAGTGATGTGTTTTCAAATAATCATCACAGAATAAGATAATACATATTCCTTTCCATTAAGAACAATACAGAGGAGCCTCGTTAATCCGGACACATTCATTCCCAGTGAATATTTCCAGATTAATGAGTTTTCCGGATAATTGAATCATGCACATTTTTATTTTACGATGTCATCATACCGTATACATGTACATGTATTTGCTAGCTGTAAATGTACTGTATATGCAATAATGGTTGAAATAAATTAATGAATACATCTACTGACTTGTGTTTATTTCACTTTATTATAACATGCACTTGTACGGCCTGCACTTTGTTCATGTCGGCACTATCTGCTTCTCCCTCAGTGGCACTGTCTGCTTCTCCCTCCTTGAAGTGTTGTAGCCAACCACGAGAATAGGCAAAGTCAGTGATGTCGAGTTGGTCTCCGAGTATCTTTGCCTTGGCAATGAGCATTTCATCGTTGACGGCAGCGTGGTGGGCCGGCATGTCTGAGAACCACATGAATACAGCATCATCGACTTGTTGATATTTGGCGTGGCGAGCGCCGGTTAGGTCTGCTGAGTCAGCAGGTATGGACAACCATTTGTCCTTGTTTTTTTATGATGTCTGCAATTGTCGATTTGCCAATGTCTATGGATGAGTAAGCTATAATATGCTGGCGGATATCTTGAATTTTAGCTTTTGGGTGATCTTCTTTGTGCTGGCAAATCTTCTGGCAAATCTTCTTTTTTATGCTGGCCGATATCACTACTCGTCTATGCTTGCTTGATGGTGTCGCCATAATAATATAAAAAGTACAACGAATACAACCTTATATCTCGCAGTTAAATGCATTATGCTAAACTTATAAAATGCAGTCATTTCTATAAGTCGTATTTTACAACTGCTATAGCTGCTAATAAGCCGATAATTGACGTCTCCTTTTATTCTGAAATGAAGCCCTATACTGTCCACAGCTTAAGTCAATCCACTTTATTTGTTCAGCCATCAACAAACTGTGATTGTTACATACAATTGGTAAACAACAAAGAGACTTAATGACACACTTAATTTATTAACCATATGTTACGTCAAAAAGTGTGGACAATTTGATCCCAGTGTGTTTATTTAATTATTAACACACCCGTTGGCGACTAGCTAAAACAGACATTGTTTATACAATCGCAGGTTACAAACGGTCACGCTACTTGAAGTTTTTCCACACACGCGATCAATTTATAACTTTAACCTGCCACTAGAATTTGACCAATCAGAGATTGATACATTGACACATGTTATCCGACTGACTGTATTTTCATATATGATTTTTCGAATTTTCTTATTTTTGGACAGATTATTTCCGGATTATTGAGGCAAGTTTTATAGTAATTTTACAGTTTGGTCCCCGATTTTTATTTCCAGATGCGGAACGCGGATTTCTTCATTAACAGAGCAAAATAAAGTTTAGGAAATCCGTTCCCATTGAACTCTGTCCAGATAGCGAGGTTTCCGGATAAACGGAGTCCGGATTAACGAGGCTCCTCTGTATATCAAAGTGCTTGTTATTGTTTAATTTCTTCACTGAATCAATGTCAGAGAGCTTAAATATTGTTCAAAAGTTTAAATTAAATAAAAAATGACTTTACTGAATAATTAGTTGGCATATGGATGAAACTGTTAAAGTTATATTTATGAAGGAATACTTTTTATTTATATCTTTTCAAAAGAGATAAAACTGGAAGATAAATATTGTTCCGTTAATGACTTGGATAGACAGGAAAGAGAAAGGAGAAATTAATAGGGCAGCACCCTCTTAAGTTAAGGTTTACTGACCAGACTATATTTCTCTTGCTCAGAGTATACTATGTAAACATAATAACAACTCGTGAATAAAATGCAACTTTCATTCCTCGTCACAACTTAATAAGAACGACAACAATTGCAACTACAACTACTGATTACTAATATAAAAAAATATATTACAACCCGCCCCCCCCCCCCCCCAGTAGATCTAACCAAAATTTAGCAATATGGAAAACTTACCATCTGATCCAGCAATTTCCACCCAAGGGTATAACGTCTTCCATTTATTGTTAAATCCTGTCCTTCGTTACTTTATATCTTTCTTTGTGGAAATCATGCTGACGCTATCGGAATCGGAATCACTGCCACTATTGGTGACGCCAATTTCTGATTTTCGTAACCAGTCCAACATTTGGCTAGCCGGGCTTTGGGTAATTTTACGTTTCTTGGAAGGTGGTGTGTTAATTTTTCACAAGAATTTTTAATATAATATGTGTAACTGCTTTTGGCTGGTAGTGAAAATGACTGAAATATATGTAACATACTACCAGTAGACTCCATCATCGCTGGCCAATCACTTGACTATCTCTGTGCAGACGAAACCCATACCAAAGGTCGCTCACCGGCAGTTGCGCAATCCAGGTACAAAAGATGGTTAAGTGAGTGTGTAATTATCCTGGATTTTTTAATAAAATACCCAAGAAGATGGCTTTGAATTAGGTGACAGGATGTTTGTTTAACAGATTAATTTTATAAGGGTAGTGTGAAACATTTAAGCATAGCGTCACAAGAGCATAGCGTAGCGGCAGGTTCTAAAGCGTCGGGGGTTATCGGGGTTTTAAACGATAGCGTAGTGGGCCCACTACAGTAAAAGGCCCTCGGAAGTACACTGAGCCCGATGTCCGGGGCCCCTCTAATTTCAGATCGGGCCCCTTCTATATTTTAAATGAAAAGCCCGTCGGGCTTGTAGAACAAAAAATCTAAATTTGCCTGAGAAAACTTCAATCTCGCTAACTAAATGCAGACTTTTATTGTAATGTTGTTGAAAAACCAGTACATTATAAATATTTATCCCCATGTGGGCTCCTTAGTCATTTGAAATTCGTCTACTGATCGTAATTCTATAGAAAGCTGTAAACTTTGTGTAGAACGCGAGGCATGTGACCTATGAATCGGGAACAGATTGCCCTGGGTTACATGTACCTATAATTAGTGCTCAGTTGGCTTCAAGGAATAAATTGAGCTGCCCCTTACTCACGCTTCTCGTTCCATTCTGAATCGTACACCACCTTCGGTCTTCGAAAGTATTTACCTGGGCCAGTTACTATCTAGCTGAGGATTATTTAATCCCTTTATACCTTACAAAATTTCAAATCAAGCCTTGTTCCGTCTGTGCAAACTTTTTTAATTTGGAAAAGTTAAGTTGTTAACGGTGAGAGCACTGTTAAAGAAATGCTATTTATAGTACAAGCACAGCCTAATACACGTCTTAAGGTGCGTGTTTGTGACGCAGATCCTCGCACAGGTAAAACTAAAAGTCAGTACATTTATACTGTATAAAACTTGCACAATACGATCTGCTATAATCAGTAAAATTAAAATAATGGCTACGAAACTACAATGAAAAAAATGTCTGAATCATAAAAATGTAATGTCACACATTTCCCAAAAAAATGCATTCTGAATAAAAATTGCATTATAATATCTTTGTAAAATTCATAATTAAGTACATTTAAAAAAAATCAAATAATTAAGACATTATTATTATTATAAAAGAAAAAAAAAAAACAACATACACATGCATGCAGAATAAGTAATAATTAAAATAATAACTAATTATAATGTCTACATTACATGCTCTTTTTAAATGTTACTCAAATCTCTGGCATGCTAAATGCCATGTAAATATGAATTAAATATGATGGTACAGTGAAGACTGATCTTTCTAATTACATGTATGTATGACTGTGTATATTTGGTATATCAGAACAGAAAAAGGATTATTTTATACTTTATTATATTTTTAACTTTCAACATATTCTATTTTTAACTTAAATCATTTTAAAGTGAAAAAATATACCCATACAACTATGAGAGTTAATATATTAATCCAATACGAAGGATGAACATCACAATAGGTGACTTTGTATACTCTGAAGTTATGTCAACAGAACAAGTCAGTTAATTATTTCCTCCTATTTTTACTCTTTACAAACTTGGAAACAACCCTTTTTTGCATCAAAGTTTCAGGCACTTTTTTGAAGATTGGAACTGCCTTGGTGGCAAAACGGGTTTCATTTTCCAGCGGTCCTTTCATAACTCACATATCACTACATTTGCATCTTTATAAACTTTTTTCACCCACGGAAATTCACTTTTCCACTGTTCCTTAAATTTTATAACTTTAGATTTACACTCATTCTCAAACTTTCTGATTCTTTGGAGTCTGAGGGTAAAAGAATTCATCACTGGCAGGTCGTTTCAGAGACCAAGACAGAAAATAAAATATACTTTGTGCCATCGTGATTTCAAAGTTCAGATGTATTTCCTGAGTGTAATGTCCGGTAAATTTTTACTGAATGATACATTAATTAAAACACCAGAGTTTTTAAACGTTTCGCTGATTGAAGCAAATCAATCACTAATAAAACACAATTAAAGTTTGTCCACTTACCTTTGACAACTGGCTTTGTGAGCTGCCATATTAATGTTTTCCACAATTTTGTCTAATTGAGTATAATTTGATGCGCAATCAAACAAAAGCCGTTATTTTTTCAGAAGTTAATCCAATCAAGTCGTAATTGATTTTTAAACCTCTGGCCAAATGAAGCAAATTAATCACCAATAAAACAATGAAAGTTTGACCACTTACCTTTGACAACTGGCTTTGCAAGCCACCTTATGTTCCACAGTTTTGTCTAATTGATTATAATTTGATGGGCAATCAACCAAATGCCGATATTGGATAAAACGTTAATCCATTCAAGCTATAAGTGTTTCTCTCTTCCTGTAACTATTATAAATGTTGAAGACAATCTCGAAACAATCTACCTTTGATTCAGTTATTCACACCTAATCGTGACATCAGTGAGCTGTTAGCTCTGCCAAGTTCATATTAATTTTATATAGGTGTGATATTATTGGCCAATAAGGTGTAAACAGTAGTCCAGCAAATGTCAATCACTGTCACATGTAGTAAATTTCTTATGGACAGCGTGCGCTTCTTAAGAAATGAAGCCAGAGGCGACTCAAGGGTAATTAAGAGTGATGCTCCAGTCCAAATCTATGTGCATACAAAAAAAGCATAGGCTGGAATTTCCACGCATCACAAATGGGTTACATTTAAATTCCAAGCGTGACCTATCATTATGGAAGAATTTCTTCCTCACACATCTAGCACGATGTTCGTCTTCCAAAAACTGATTACATCAGAAAGTATCACTCTGATTCCCTCCAAGACTCTTTTTCTTTGACTCGCGTCCCAAAGAGAGGACTATGCTCGAATGATCTTTTTTTATTCTGCTTTCCCTTCATCAGTACATGATTTTGACGTACATAATTGTTTTTTCTTCTTCTCCAAATCTATAACTCACCTGTTTTCTCCAACAGTTAATCTATACGTGCTGTTTCCAGTCCTCCTCCCTGGAAAACAAAACTGCCAGATGTACTTGGTTAGATAGGAAGGAGTCGTGCTGGAATGAACAATTTTACCGGGGGAGGTCCATTACTAGACAAGGTCCCCGGATAACAAATACTTATTTAGTACATGTCCCTAACTGTTTTTTAATTGACCAAAGGAAAACGACGCCATGAGAGAGGTGCCGTTTCCCTCCACCCGACCCTCTGCCGGGTGTACTTAGTTAGATAGGATGGTGTTGTGCTGGAACGAACAATTTTACCGGGATGAGGTCTAAAGGAGACCACCATCATGGAAAAAAACACTTATTTAGTACATGTCCTATTCGTTTTCAATTGACCGAAGGAAAATGACGCCCTGCGAAGGTGCCATTTTCCTCCACCCGACCCGTTGCCAGGTGTACTTAGTTAGATAGGATGGTGTCGTGCTGGAAGGAACAATTTTACCGGGGGAGGTCCATTACTAGACCAGGCCCCCGGGTGACAAACACTTATTTAGTACATGTCCCTAACTGTTTTTTAATTGACCGAAGGAAAACGACGCCATGAGAGAGGTGCCGTTTCCCTCCACCCGACCCTCTGCCGGGTGTACTTAGTTAGATAGGATGGTGTTGTGCTGGAACGAACAATTTTACCGGGATGAGGTCTAAAGGAGACCACCATCATGGAAAAAAACACTTATTTAGTACATGTCCTATTCGTTTTCAAATGACTGAAGGAAAATGACGCCCTGCGAAGGTGCCATTTGCCTCCACCCACCCCGCTGCCAGGTGTACTTAGTTAGATAGGATGGTGTCGTGCTGGAAGGAACAATTTTACCGGGGGAGGTCCATTACTGGAACCAGGCCCCCGGGTGACAAACACTTATTTAGTACATGTCCCTAACTGTTTTTTAATTGACCGAAGGAAAACGACGCCATGAGAGAGGTGCCGTTTCCCTCCACCCGACCCTCTGCCGAGTGTACTTAGTTAGATAGGATGGTGTTGTGCTGGAACGAACAATTTTACCGGGATGAGGTCTAAAGGAGACCACCATCATGGAAAAAAACACTTATTTAGTACATGTCCTATTCGTTTTCAATTGACCGAAGGAAAATGACGCCCTGCGAAGGTGCCATTTTCCTCCACCCGACCCGTTGCCAAGTATACTTAGTTAGATAGGATGGTGTCGTGCTGGAAAAAACAATTTTACCGGGGAGGTCCATTACTGGAACCAGGCCCCTCGGGTGACAAAAACTTTATTAGTACATGTCCCTAACTGTTTTTTAATTGACCGAAGGAAAACGACGCCATGAGAGAGGTGCCGTTTCCCTCCACCCGACCCTCTGCCGGGTGTACTTAGTTAGATAGGATGGTGTTGTGCTGGAACGAACAATTTTACCGGGATGAGGTCTAAAGGAGACCACCATCATGGAAAAAAACACTTATTTAGTACATGTCCTATTCGTTTTCAATTGACCGAAGGAAAATGACGCCCTGCGAAGGTGCCATTTTCCTCCACCCGACCCGTTGCCAGGTGTACTTAGTTAGATAGGATGGTGTCGTGCTGGAAGGAACAATTTTACCGGGGGAGGTCCATTACTGGAACCAGGCCCCCGGGTGACAAACACTTATTTAGTACATGTCCCTAACTGTTTTTTAATTGACCGAAGGAAAACGACGCCATGAGAGAGGTGCCGTTTCCCTCCACCCGACCCACTGCCATCCAACCCCCTGCCGGGTGTACTTAGTTAGATAGGATGGTGTTGTGCTGGAACGAACAATTTTACCGGGATGAGGTCTAAAGGAGACCACCATCATGGAAAAAAACACTTATTTAGTACATGTCCTATTCGTTTTCAATTGACCGAAGGAAAATGACGCCCTGCGAAGGTGCCATTTTCCTCCACCCGACCCGTTGCCAGGTGTACTTAGTTAGATAGGATGGTGTCGTGCTGGAAGGAACAATTTTACCGGGGGAGGTCCATTACTGGAACCAGGCCCCCGGGTGACAAACACTTATTTAGTACATGTCCCTAACTGTTTTTTAATTGACCGAAGGAAAACGACGCCATGAGAGAGGTGCCGTTTCCCTCCACCCGACCCTCTGCCGGGTGTACTTAGTTAGATAGGATGGTGTTGTGCTGGAACGAACAATTTTACCGGGATGAGGTCTAAAGGAGACCACCATCATGGAAAAAAACACTTATTTAGTACATGTCCTATTCGTTTTCAATTGACCGAAGGAAAATGACGCCCTGCGAAGGTGCCATTTTCCTCCACCCGACCCGTTGCCAGGTGTACTTAGTTAGATAGGATGGTGTCGTGCTGGAAGGAACAATTTTACCGGGGGAGGTCCATTACTAGACCTGGCCCCCGGGTGACAAACACTTATTTAGTACATGTCCCTAACTGTTTTTTAATTGACCGAAGGAAAACGACGCCATGAGAGAGGTGCCGTTTCCCTCCACCCGACCCTCTGCCGGGTGTACTTAGTTAGATAGGATGGTGTTGTGCTGGAACGAACAATTTTACCGGGATGAGGTCTAAAGGAGACCACCATCATGGAAAAAAACACTTATTTAGTACATGTCCTATTCGTTTTCAATTGACCGAAGGAAAATGACGCCCTGCGAAGGTGCCATTTTCCTCCACCCGACCCGCTGCCAGGTGTACTTAGTTAGATAGGATGGTGTCGTGCTGGAAGGAACAATTTTACCGGGGGAGGTCCATTACTGGAACCAGGCCCCCGGGTGACAAACACTTATTTAGTACATGTCCCTAACTGTTTTTTAATTGACCGAAGGAAAACGACGCCATGAGAGAGGTGCCGTTTCCCTCCACCCGACCCTCTGCCGGGTGTACTTAGTTAGATAGGATGGTGTTGTGCTGGAACGAACAATTTTACCGGGATGAGGTCTAAAGGAGACCACCATCATGGAAAAAAACACTTATTTAGTACATGTCCTATTCGTTTTCAATTGACCGAAGGAAAATGACGCCCTGCGAAGGTGCCATTTTCCTCCACCCGACCCGTTGCCAGGTGTACTTAGTTAGATAGGATGGTGTCGTGCTGGAAGGAACAATTTTACCGGGGGAGGTCCATTACTGGAACCAGGCCCCCGGGTGACAAACACTTATTTAGTACATGTCCCTAACTGTTTTTTAATTGACCGAAGGAAAACGACGCCATGAGAGAGGTGCCGTTTCCCTCCACCCGACCCACTGCCACCCAACCCTCTGCCGGGTGTACTTAGTTAGATAGGATGGTGTTGTGCTGGAACGAACAATTTTACCGGGATGAGGTCTAAAGGAGACCACCATCATGGAAAAAAAACACTTATTTAGTACGTGTCCTATTCGTTTTCAATTGACCGAAGGAAAATGACGCCCTGCGAAGGTGCCATTTTCCTCCACCCGACCCGTTGCCAGGTGTACTTAGTTAGATAGGATGGTGTCGTGCTGGAAGGAACAATTTTACCGGGGGAGGTCCATTACTGGAACCAGGCCCCCGGGTGACAAACACTTATTTAGTACATGTCCCTAACTGTTTTTTAATTGACCGAAGGAAAACGACGCCATGAGAGAGGTGCCGTTTCCCTCCACCCGACCCACTGCCACCCAACCCCCTGCCGGGTGTACTTAGTTAGATAGGATGGTGTTGTGCTGGAACGAACAATTTTACCGGGATGAGGTCTAAAGGAGACCACCATCATGGAAAAAAAACACTTATTTAGTACATGTCCTATTCGTTTTCAATTGACCGAAGGAAAATGACGCCCTGCGAAGGTGCCATTTTCCTCCACCCGACCCGTTGCCAGGTGTACTTAGTTAGATAGGATGGTGTCGTGCTGGAAGGAACAATTTTACCGGGGGAGGTCCATTACTGGAACCAGGCCCCCGGGTGACAAACACTTATTTAGTACATGTCCCTAACTGTTTTTTAATTGACCGAAGGAAAACGACGCCATGAGAGAGGTGCCGTTTCCCTCCACCCGACCCCCTGCCGGGTGTACTTAGTTAGATAGGATGGTGTTGTGCTGGAACGAACAATTTTACCGGGATGAGGTCTAAAGGAGACCACCATCATGGAAAAAAAACACTTATTTAGTACATGTCCTATTCGTTTTCAATTGACCGAAGGAAAATGACGCCCTGCGAAGGTGCCATTTTCCTCCACCCGACCCACTGCCAGGTGTACTTAGTTAGATAGGATGGTGTCGTGCTGGAAGGAACAATTTTACCGGGGGAGGTCCATTACTAGAACCAGGCCCCCGGGTGACAAACACTTATTTAGTACATGTCCCTAACTGTTTTTTAATTGACCGAAGGAAAACGACGCCATGAGAGAGGTGCCGTTTCCCTCCACCCGACCCACTGCCACCCAACCCCCTGCCGGGTGTACTTAGTTAGATAGGTTGGTGTTGTGCTGGAACGAACAATTTTACCGGGATGAGGTCTAAAGGAGACCACCATCATGGAAAAAAAACACTTATTTAGTACATGTCCTATTCGTTTTCAATTGACCGAAGGAAAATGACGCCCTGCGAAGGTGCCATTTTCCTCCACCCGACCCGTTGCCAGGTGTACTTAGTTAGATAGGATGGTGTCGTGCTGGAAGGAACAATTTTACCGGGGGAGGTCCATTACTGGAACCAGGCCCCCGGGTGACAAACACTTATTTAGTACATGTCCCTAACTGTTTTTTAATTGACCGAAGGAAAACGACGCCATGAGAGAGGTGCCGTTTCCCTCCACCCGACCCTCTGCCGGGTGTACTTAGTTAGATAGGATGGTGTTGTGCTGGAACGAACAATTTTACCGGGATGAGGTCTAAAGGAGACCACCATCATGGAAAAAAACACTTATTTAGTACATGTCCTATTCGTTTTCAATTGACCGAAGGAAAATGACGCCCTGCGAAGGTGCCATTTTCCTCCACCCGACCCGTTGCCAGGTGTACTTAGTTAGATAGGATGGTGTCGTGCTGGAAGGAACAATTTTACCGGGGGAGGTCCATTACTAGACCAGGCCCCCGGGTGACAAACACTTATTTAGTACATGTCCCTAACTGTTTTTTAATTGACCGAAGGAAAACGACGCCATGAGAGAGGTGCCGTTTCCCTCCACCCGACCCACTGCCACCCAACCCCCTGCCGGGTGTACTTAGTTAGATAGGATGGTGTTGTGCTGGAACGAACAATTTTACCGGGATGAGGTCTAAAGGAGACCACCATCATGGAAAAAAACACTTATTTAGTACATGTCCTATTCGTTTTCAATTGACCGAAGGAAAATGACGCCCTGCGAAGGTGCCATTTTCCTCCACCCGACCCGTTGCCAGGTGTACTTAGTTAGATAGGATGGTGTCGTGCTGGAAGGAACAATTTTACCGGGGGAGGTCCATTACTGGAACCAGGCCCCCGGGTGACAAACACTTATTTAGTACATGTCCCTAACTGTTTTTTAATTGACCGAAGGAAAACGACGCCATGAGAGAGGTGCCGTTTCCCTCCACCCGACCCTCTGCCGGGTGTACTTAGTTAGATAGGATGGTGTTGTGCTGGAACGAACAATTTTACCGAGATGAGGTCTAAAGGAGACCACCATCATGGAAAAAAACACTTATTTAGAATGTGTCCTATTCGTTTTCAATTGACCGAAGGAAAATGACGCCCTGCGAAGGTGCCATTTTCCTCCACCCGACCAACTGCCAGGTGTACTTAGTTAGATAGGATGGTGTCGTGCTGGAAGGAACAATTTTACCGGGGGAGGTCCATTACTAGACCTGGCCCCCGGGTGACAAACACTTATTTAGTACATGTCCCTAACTGTTTTTTAATTGACCGAAGGAAAACGACGCCATGAGAGAGGTGCCGTTTCCCTCCACCCGACCCACTGCCACCCAACCAACTGCCGGGTGTACTTAGTTAGATAGGATGGTGTTGTGCTGGAACGAACAATTTTACCGGGATGAGGTCTAAAGGAGACCACCATCATGGAAAAAAACACTTATTTAGTACATGTCCTATTCGTTTTCAATTGACCGAAGGAAAATGACGCCCTGCGAAGGTGCCATTTTCCTCCACCCGACCCGTTGCCAGGTGTACTTAGTTAGATAGGATGGTGTCGTGCTGGAAGGAACAATTTTACCGGGGGAGGTCCATTACTGGAACCAGGCCCCCGGGTGACAAACACTTATTTAGTACATGTCCCTAACTGTTTTTTAATTGACCGAAGGAAAACGACGCCATGAGAGAGGTGCCGTTTCCCTCCACCCGACCCTCTGCCGGGTGTACTTAGTTAGATAGGATGGTGTTGTGCTGGAACGAACAATTTTACCGGGATGAGGTCTAAAGGAGACCACCATCATGGAAAAAAAACACTTATTTAGTACATGTCCTATTCGTTTTCAATTGACCGAAGGAAAATGACGCCCTGCGAAGGTGCCATTTTCCTCCACCCGACCAACTGCCAGGTGTACTTAGTTAGATAGGATGGTGTCGTGCTGGAAGGAACAATTTTACCGGGGGAGGTCCATTACTGGAACCAGGCCCCCGGGTGACAAACACTTATTTAGTACATGTCCCTAACTGTTTTTTAATTGACCGAAGGAAAACGACGCCATGAGAGAGGTGCCGTTTCCCTCCACCCGACCCTCTGCCGGGTGTACTTAGTTAGATAGGATGGTGTTGTGCTGGAACGAACAATTTTACCGGGATGAGGTCTAAAGGAGACCACCATCATGGAAAAAAACACTTATTTAGTACATGTCCTATTCGTTTTCAATTGACCGAAGGAAAATGACGCCCTGCGAAGGTGCCATTTTCCTCCACCCGACCACCTGCCAGGTGTACTTAGTTAGATAGGATGGTGTCGTGCTGGAAGGAACAATTTTACCGGGGGAGGTCCATTACTAGACCAGGCCCCCGGGTGACAAACACTTATTTAGTACATGTCCCTAACTGTTTTTTAATTGACCGAAGGAAAACGACGCCATGAGAGAGGTGCCGTTTCCCTCCACCCGACCCTCTGCCGGGTGTACTTAGTTAGATAGGATGGTGTTGTGCTGGAACGAACAATTTTACCGGGATGAGGTCTAAAGGAGACCACCATCATGGAAAAAAACACTTATTTAGTACATGTCCTATTCGTTTTCAATTGACCGAAGGAAAATGACGCCCTGCGAAGGTGCCATTTTCCTCCACCCGACCCACTGCCAGGTGTACTTAGTTAGATAGGATGGTGTCGTGCTGGAAGGAACAATTTTACCGGGGGAGGTCCATTACTAGACCAGGCCCCCGGGTGACAAACACTTATTTAGTACATGTCCCTAACTGTTTTTTAATTGACCGAAGGAAAACGACGCCATGAGAGAGGTGCCGTTTCCCTCCACCCGACCCTCTGCCGGGTGTACTTAGTTAGATAGGATGGTGTTGTGCTGGAACGAACAATTTTACCGGGATGAGGTCTAAAGGAGACCACCATCATGGAAAAAAACACTTATTTAGTACATGTCCTATTCGTTTTCAATTGACCGAAGGAAAATGACGCCCTGCGAAGGTGCCATTTTCCTCCACCCGACCCACTGCCAGGTGTACTTAGTTAGATAGGATGGTGTCGTGCTGGAAGGAACAATTTTACCGGGGGAGGTCCATTACTAGACCAGGCCCCCGGGTGACAAACACTTATTTAGTACATGTCCCTAACTGTTTTTTAATTGACCGAAGGAAAACGACGCCATGAGAGAGGTGCCGTTTCCCTCCACCCGACCCTCTGCCGGGTGTACTTAGTTAGATAGGATGGTGTTGTGCTGGAACGAACAATTTTACCGGGATGAGGTCTAAAGGAGACCACCATCATGGAAAAAAAACACTTATTTAGTACATGTCCTATTCGTTTTCAATTGACCGAAGGAAAATGACGCCCTGCGAAGGTGCCATTTTCCTCCACCCGACCCGTTGCCAGGTGTACTTAGTTAGATAGGATGGTGTCGTGCTGGAAGGAACAATTTTACCGGGGGAGGTCCATTACTGGAACCAGGCCCCCGGGTGACAAACACTTATTTAGTACATGTCCCTAACTGTTTTTTAATTGACCGAAGGAAAACGACGCCATGAGAGAGGTGCCGTTTCCCTCCACCCGACCCTCTGCCGGGTGTACTTAGTTAGATAGGATGGTGTTGTGCTGGAACGAACAATTTTACCGGGATGAGGTCTAAAGGAGACCACCATCATGGAAAAAAACACTTATTTAGTACATGTCCTATTCGTTTTCAATTGACCGAAGAAAAATGACGCCTTGCGAAGGTGCCATTTTCCTCCACCCGACCCGCTGCCAGGTGTACTTAGTTAGATAGGATGGTGTCGTGCTGGAAGGAACAATTTTACCGGGGGAGGTCCATTACTGGAACCAGGCCCCCGGGTGACAAACACTTATTTAGTACATGTCCCTAACTGTTTTTTAATTGACCGAAGGAAAACGACGCCATGAGAGAGGTGCCGTTTCCCTCCACCCGACCCTCTGCCGGGTGTACTTAGTTAGATAGGATGGTGTTGTGCTGGAACGAACAATTTTACCGGGATGAGGTCTAAAGGAGACCACCATCATGGAAAAAAACACTTATTTAGTACATGTCCTATTCGTTTTCAATTGACCGAAGGAAAATGACGCCCTGCGAAGGTGCCATTTTCCTCCACCCGACCCACTGCCAGGTGTACTTAGTTAGATAGGATGGTGTCGTGCTGGAAGGAACAATTTTACCGGGGGAGGTCCATTACTAGACCAGGCCCCCGGGTGACAAACACTTATTTAGTACATGTCCCTAACTGTTTTTTAATTGACCGAAGGAAAACGACGCCATGAGAGAGGTGCCGTTTCCCTCCACCCGACCCTCTGCCGGGTGTACTTAGTTAGATAGGATGGTGTTGTGCTGGAACGAACAATTTTACCGGGATGAGGTCTAAAGGAGACCACCATCATGGAAAAAAACACTTATTTAGTACATGTCCTATTCGTTTTCAATTGACCGAAGGAAAATGACGCCCTGCGAAGGTGCCATTTTCCTCCACCCGACCCACTGCCAGGTGTACTTAGTTAGATAGGATGGTGTCGTGCTGGAAGGAACAATTTTACCGGGGGAGGTCCATTACTAGACCAGGCCCCCGGGTGACAAACACTTATTTAGTACATGTCCCTAACTGTTTTTTAATTGACCGAAGGAAAACGACGCCATGAGAGAGGTGCCGTTTCCCTCCACCCGACCCTCTGCCGGGTGTACTTAGTTAGATAGGATGGTGTTGTGCTGGAACGAACAATTTTACCGGGATGAGGTCTAAAGGAGACCACCATCATGGAAAAAAACACTTATTTAGTACATGTCCTATTCGTTTTCAATTGACCGAAGGAAAATGACGCCCTGCGAAGGTGCCATTTTCCTCCACCCGACCCGCTGCCAGGTGTACTTAGTTAGATAGGATGGTGTCGTGCTGGAAGGAACAATTTTACCGGGGGAGGTCCATTAATGGAACCAGGCCCCCGGGCGACAAACACATATTTACTACATGTCCCTAACTGTTTCTTCATTGACCGAAGGAAAACGACGCCATGAGAGAGGTGCCGTTTCCCTCCACCCGACCCTCTGCCGGGTGTACTTAGTTAGATAGGATGGTGTTGTGCTGGAACGAACAATTTTACCGGGATGAGGTCTAAAGGAGACCACCATCATGGAAAAAAACACTTATTTAGTACATGTCCTATTCGTTTTCAATTGACCGAAGGAAAATGACGCCCTGCGAAGGTGCCATTTTCCTCCACCCGACCCACTGCCAGGTGTACTTAGTTAGATAGGATGGTGTCGTGCTGGAAGGAACAATTTTACCGGGGGAGGTCCATTACTAGACCAGGCCCCCGGGTGACAAACACTTATTTAGTACATGTCCCTAACTGTTTTTTAATTGACCGAAGGAAAACGACGCCATGAGAGAGGTGCCGTTTCCCTCCACCCGACCCTCTGCCGGGTGTACTTAGTTAGATAGGATGGTGTTGTGCTGGAACGAACAATTTTACCGGGATGAGGTCTAAAGGAGACCACCATCATGGAAAAAAAACACTTATTTAGTACATGTCCTATTCGTTTTCAATTGACCGAAGGAAAATGACGCCCTGCGAAGGTGCCATTTTCCTCCACCCGACCAACTGCCAGGTGTACTTAGTTAGATAGGATGGTGTCGTGCTGGAAGGAACAATTTTACCGGGGGAGGTCCATTACTAGACCAGGCCCCCGGGTGACAAACACTTATTTAGTACATGTCCCTAACTGTTTTTTAATTGACCGAAGGAAAACGACGCCATGAGAGAGGTGCCGTTTCCCTCCACCCGACCCACTGCCACCCAACCCCCTGCCGGGTGTACTTAGTTAGATAGGATGGTGTTGTGCTGGAACGAACAATTTTACCGGGATGAGGTCTAAAGGAGACCACCATCATGGAAAAAAAACACTTATTTAGTACATGTCCTATTCGTTTTCAATTGACCGAAGGAAAATGACGCCCTGCGAAGGTGCCATTTTCCTCCACCCGACCCGTTGCCAGGTGTACTTAGTTAGATAGGATGGTGTCGTGCTGGAAGGAACAATTTTACCGGGGGAGGTCCATTACTGGAACCAGGCCCCCGGGTGACAAACACTTATTTAGTACATGTCCCTAACTGTTTTTTAATTGACCGAAGGAAAACGACGCCATGAGAGAGGTGCCGTTTCCCTCCACCCGACCCTCTGCCAGGTGTACTTAGTTAGATAGGATGGTGTTGTGCTGGAACGAACAATTTTACCGGGATGAGGTCTAAAGGAGACCACCATCATGGAAAAAAAACACTTATTTAGTACATGTCCTATTCGTTTTCAATTGACCGAAGGAAAATGACGCCCTGCGAAGGTGCCATTTTCCTCCACCCGACCCGTTGCCAGGTGTACTTAGTTAGATAGGATGGTGTCGTGCTGGAAGGAACAATTTTACCGGGGGAGGTCCATTACTGGAACCAGGCCCCCGGGTGACAAACACTTATTTAGTACATGTCCCTAACTGTTTTTTAATTGACCGAAGGAAAACGACGCCATGAGAGAGGTGCCGTTTCCCTCCACCCGACCCTCTGCCGGGTGTACTTAGTTAGATAGGATGGTGTTGTGCTGGAACGAACAATTTTACCGGGATGAGGTCTAAAGGAGACCACCATCATGGAAAAAAACACTTATTTAGTACATGTCCTATTCGTTTTCAATTGACCGAAGGAAAATGACGCCCTGCGAAGGTGCCATTTTCCTCCACCCGACCAACTGCCAGGTGTACTTAGTTAGATAGGATGGTGTCGTGCTGGAAGGAACAATTTTACCGGGGGAGGTCCATTACTGGAACCAGGCCCCCGGGTGACAAACACTTATTTAGTACATGTCCCTAACTGTTTTTTAATTGACCGAAGGAAAACGACGCCATGAGAGAGGTGCCGTTTCCCTCCACCCGACCCTCTGCCGGGTGTACTTAGTTAGATAGGATGGTGTTGTGCTGGAACGAACAATTTTACCGGGATGAGGTCTAAAGGAGACCACCATCATGGAAAAAAACACTTATTTAGTACATGTCCTATTCGTTTTCAATTGACCGAAGGAAAATGACGCCCTGCGAAGGTGCCATTTTCCTCCACCCGACCCACTGCCAGGTGTACTTAGTTAGATAGGATGGTGTCGTGCTGGAAGGAACAATTTTACCGGGGGAGGTCCATTACTAGACCAGGCCCCCGGGTGACAAACACTTATTTAGTACATGTCCCTAACTGTTTTTTAATTGACCGAAGGAAAACGACGCCATGAGAGAGGTGCCGTTTCCCTCCACCCGACCCTCGGCCGGGTGTACTTAGTTAGATAGGATGGTGTTGTGCTGGAACGAACAATTTTACCGGGATGAGGTCTAAAGGAGACCACCATCATGGAAGAAAACACTTATTTAGTACATGTCCTATTCGTTTTCAATTGACCGAAGGAAAATGACACCCTGCGAAGGTGCCATTTTCCTCCACCCGACACACTGCCAGGTGTACTTAGTTAGATAGGATGGTGTCGTGCTGGAAGGAACAATTTTACCGGGGGAGGTCCATTACTAGACCAGGCCCCCGGGTGACAAACACTTATTTGGTACATGTCCCTAACTGTTTTTTAATTGACCGAAGGAAAACGGGACCATGAGAGAGGTGCCGTTTCCCTCCACCCGACCCACTGCCACCCAACCCCCTGCCGGGTGTACTTAGTTAGATAAGTTGGTGTTGTGCTGGAACGAACAATATTACCGGGATGAGGTCTAAAGGAGACCACCATCATGGAAGAAAACACTTATTTAGTACATGTCCTATTCGTTTTCAATTGACCGAAGGAAAATGACACCCTGCGAAGGTGCCATTTTCCTCCACCCGACCCGTTGCCAGGTGTACTTAGTTAGATAGGATGGTGTCGTGCTGGAAGGAACAATTTTACCGGGGGAGGTCCATTACTGGAACCAGGCCCCCGGGTGACAAACACTTATTTAGTACATGTCCCTAACTGTTTTTTAATTGACCGAAGGAAAACGACGCCATGAGAGAGGTGCCGTTTCCCTCCACCCGACCCTCTGCCGGGTGTACTTAGTTAGATAGGATGGTGTTGTGCTGGAACGAACAATTTTACCGGGATGAGGTCTAAAGGAGACCACCATCATGGAAAAAAACACTTATTTAGTACATGTCCTATTCGTTTTCAATTGACCGAAGGAAAATGACACCCTGCGAAGGTGCCATTTTCCTCCACCCGACACACTGCCAGGTGTACTTAGTTAGATAGGATGGTGTCGTGCTGGAAGGAACAATTTTACCGGGGGAGGTCCATTACTAGACCAGGCCCCCGGGTGACAAACACTTATTTAGTACATGTCCCTAACTGTTTTTTAATTGACCGAAGGAAAACGACGCCATGAGAGAGGTGCCGTTTCCCTCCACCCGACCCTCTGCCGGGTGTACTTAGTTAGATAGGATGGTGTTGTGCTGGAACGAACAATTTTACCGGGATGAGGTCTAAAGGAGACCACCATCATGGAAAAAAAACACTTATTTAGTACATGTCCTATTCGTTTTCAATTGACCGAAGGAAAATGACGCCCTGCGAAGGTGCCATTTTCCTCCACCCGACCAACTGCCAGGTGTACTTAGTTAGATAGGATGGTGTCGTGCTGGAAGGAACAATTTTACCGGGGGAGGTCCATTACTGGAACCAGGCCCCCGGGTGACAAACACTTATTTAGTACATGTCCCTAACTGTTTTTTAATTGACCGAAGGAAAACGACGCCATGAGAGAGGTGCCGTTTCCCTCCACCCGACCCTCTGCCGGGTGTACTTAGTTAGATAGGATGGTGTTGTGCTGGAACGAACAATTTTACCGGATGAGGTCTAAAGGAGACCACCATCATGGAAAAAAACACTTATTTAGTACATGTCCTATTCGTTTTCAATTGACCGAAGGAAAATGACGCCCTGCGAAGGTGCCATTTTCCTCCACCCGACCAACTGCCAGGTGTACTTAGTTAGATAGGATGGTGTCGTGCTGGAAGGAACAATTTTACCGGGGGAGGTCCATTACTAGACCAGGCCCCCGGGTGACAAACACTTATTTAGTACATGTCCCTAACTGTTTTTTAATTGACCGAAGGAAAACGACGCCATGAGAGAGGTGCCGTTTCCCTCCACCCGACCCACTGCCACCCAACCCCCTGCCGGGTGTACTTAGTTAGATAGGATGGTGTTGTGCTGGAACGAACAATTTTACCGGGATGAGGTCTAAAGGAGACCACCATCATGGAAAAAAACACTTATTTAGTACATGTCCTATTCGTTTTCAATTGACCGAAGGAAAATGACGCCCTGCGAAGGTGCCATTTTCCTCCACCCGACCCGTTGCCAGGTGTACTTAGTTAGATAGGATGGTGTCGTGCTGGAAGGAACAATTTTACCGGGGGAGGTCCATTACTGGAACCAGGCCCCCGGGTGACAAACACTTATTTAGTACATGTCCCTAACTGTTTTTTAATTGACCGAAGGAAAACGACGCCATGAGAGAGGTGCCGTTTCCCTCCACCCGACCCTCTGCCGGGTGTACTTAGTTAGATAGGATGGTGTTGTGCTGGAACGAACAATTTTACCGGGATGAGGTCTAAAGGAGACCACCATCATGGAAAAAAACACTTATTTAGTACATGTCCTATTCGTTTTCAATTGACCGAAGGAAAATGACGCCCTGCGAAGGTGCCATTTTCCTCCACCCGACCCGTTGCCAGGTGTACTTAGTTAGATAGGATGGTGTCGTGCTGGAAGGAACAATTTTACCGGGGGAGGTCCATTACTGGAACCAGGCCCCCGGGTGACAAACACTTATTTAGTACATGTCCCTAACTGTTTTTTAATTGACCGAAGGAAAACGACGCCATGAGAGAGGTGCCGTTTCCCTCCACCCGACCCTCTGCCGGGTGTACTTAGTTAGATAGGATGGTGTTGTGCTGGAACGAACAATTTTACCGGGATGAGGTCTAAAGGAGACCACCATCATGGAAAAAAACACTTATTTAGTACATGTCCTATTCGTTTTCAATTGACCGAAGGAAAATGACGCCCTGCGAAGGTGCCATTTTCCTCCACCCGACCAACTGCCAGGTGTACTTAGTTAGATAGGATGGTGTCGTGCTGGAAGGAACAATTTTACCGGGGGAGGTCCATTACTAGACCAGGCCCCCGGGTGACAAACACTTATTTAGTACATGTCCCTAACTGTTTTTTAATTGACCGAAGGAAAACGACGCCATGAGAGAGGTGCCGTTTCCCTCCACCCGACCCACTGCCACCCAACCCCCTGCCGGGTGTACTTAGTTAGATAAGTTGGTGTTGTGCTGGAACGAACAATATTACCGGGATGAGGTCTAAAGGAGACCACCATCATGGAAGAAAACACTTATTTAGTACATGTCCTATTCGTTTTCAATTGACCGAAGGAAAATGACGCCCTGCGAAGGTGCCATTTTCCTCCACCCGACCAACTGCCAGGTGTACTTAGTTAGATAGGATGGTGTCGTGCTGGAAGGAACAATTTTACCGGGGGAGGTCCATTACTGGAACCAGGCCCCCGGGTGACAAACACTTATTTAGTACATGTCCCTAACTGTTTTTTAATTGACCGAAGGAAAACGACGCCATGAGAGAGGTGCCGTTTCCCTCCACCCGACCCTCTGCCGGGTGTACTTAGTTAGATAGGATGGTGTTGTGCTGGAACGAACAATTTTACCGGGATGAGGTCTAAAGGAGACCACCATCATGGAAAAAAAACACTTATTTAGTACATGTCCTATTCGTTTTCAATTGACCGAAGGAAAATGACGCCCTGCGAAGGTGCCATTTTCCTCCACCCGACCAACTGCCAGGTGTACTTAGTTAGATAGGATGGTGTCGTGCTGGAAGGAACAATTTTACCGGGGGAGGTCCATTACTAGACCAGGCCCCCGGGTGACAAACACTTATTTAGTACATGTCCCTAACTGTTTTTTAATTGACCGAAGGAAAACGACGCCATGAGAGAGGTGCCGTTTCCCTCCACCCGACCCAAAGCCACCCAATCCCCTGCCGGGTGTACTTAGTTAGATAGGATGGTGTTGTGCTGGAACGAACAATTTTACCGGGATGAGGTCTAAAGGAGACCACCATCATGGAAAAAAAACACTTATTTAGTACATGTCCTATTCGTTTTCAATTGACCGAAGGAAAATGACGCCCTGCGAAGGTGCCATTTTCCTCCACCCGACCCGTTGCCAGGTGTACTTAGTTAGATAGGATGGTGTCGTGCTGGAAGGAACAATTTTACCGGGGGAGGTCCATTACTGGAACCAGGCCCCCGGGTGACAAACACTTATTTAGTACATGTCCCTAACTGTTTTTTAATTGACCGAAGGAAAACGACGCCATGAGAGAGGTGCCGTTTCCCTCCACCCGACCCTCTGCCGGGTGTACTTAGTTAGATAGGATGGTGTTGTGCTGGAACGAACAATTTTACCGGGATGAGGTCTAAAGGAGACCACCATCATGGAAAAAAAACACTTATTTAGTACATGTCCTATTCGTTTTCAATTGACCGAAGGAAAATGACGCCCTGCGAAGGTGCCATTTTCCTCCACCCGACCCGTTGCCAGGTGTACTTAGTTAGATAGGATGGTGTCGTGCTGGAAGGAACAATTTTACCGGGGGAGGTCCATTACTGGAACCAGGCCCCCGGGTGACAAACACTTATTTAGTACATGTCCCTAACTGTTTTTTCATTGACCGAAGGAAAACGACGCCATGAGAGAGGTGCCGTTTCCCTCCACCCGACCCTCTGCCAGGTGTACTTAGTTAGATAGGATGGTGTTGTGCTGGAACGAACAATTTTACCGGGATGAGGTCTAAAGGAGACCACCATCATGGAAAAAAACACTTATTTAGTACATGTCCTATTCGTTTTCAATTGACCGAAGGAAAATGACGCCCTGCGAAGGTGCCATTTTCCTCCACCCGACCCGTTGCCAGGTGTACTTAGTTAGATAGGATGGTGTCGTGCTGGAAGGAACAATTTTACCGGGGGAGGTCCATTACTGGAACCAGGCCCCCGGGTGACAAACACTTATTTAGTACATGTCCCTAACTGTTTTTTAATTGACCGAAGGAAAACGACGCCATGAGAGAGGTGCCGTTTCCCTCCACCCGACCCTCTGCCGGGTGTACTTAGTTAGATAGGATGGTGTTGTGCTGGAACGAACAATTTTACCGAGATGAGGTCTAAAGGAGACCACCATCATGGAAAAAAACACTTATTTAGTACATGTCCTATTCGTTTTCAATTGACCGAAGGAAAATGACGCCCTGCGAAGGTGCCATTTTCCTCCACCCGACCAACTGCCAGGTGTACTTAGTTAGATAGGATGGTGTCGTGCTGGAAGGAACAATTTTACCGGGGGAGGTCCATTACTAGACCTGGCCCCCGGGTGACAAACACTTATTTAGTACATGTCCCTAACTGTTTTTTAATTGACCGAAGGAAAACGACGCCATGAGAGAGGTGCCGTTTCCCTCCACCCGACCCACTGCCACCCAACCCCCTGCCGGGTGTACTTAGTTAGATAGGATGGTGTTGTGCTGGAACGAACAATTTTACCGGGATGAGGTCTAAAGGAGACCACCATCATGGAAAAAAACACTTATTTAGTACATGTCCTATTCGTTTTCAATTGACCGAAGGAAAATGACGCCCTGCGAAGGTGACATTTTCCTCCACCCGACCAACTGCCAGATGTACTTAGTTAGATAGGATGGTGTCGTGCTGGAAGGAACAATTTTACCGGGGGGGAGGTCCATTACTGGAACCAGGCCCCCGGGTGACAAACACTTATTTAGTACATGTCCCTAACTGTTTTTTAATTGACCGAAGGAAAACGACGCCATGAGAGAGGTGCCGTTTCCCTCCACCCGACCCTCTGCCGGGTGTACTTAGTTAGATAGGATGGTGTTGTGCTGGAACGAACAATTTTACCGAGATGAGGTCTAAAGGAGACCACCATCATGGAAAAAAACACTTATTTAGAATGTGTCCTATTCGTTTTCAATTGACCGAAGGAAAATGACGCCCTGCGAAGGTGCCATTTTCCTCCACCCGACCAACTGCCAGGTGTACTTAGTTAGATAGGATGGTGTCGTGCTGGAAGGAACAATTTTACCGGGGGAGGTCCATTACTAGACCTGGCCCCCGGGTGACAAACACTTATTTAGTACATGTCCCTAACTGTTTTTTAATTGACCGAAGGAAAACGACGCCATGAGAGAGGTGCCGTTTCCCTCCACCCGACCCAAAGCCACCCAACCCCCTGCCGGGTGTACTTAGTTAGATAGGATGGTGTTGTGCTGGAACGAACAATTTTACCGGGATGAGGTCTAAAGGAGACCACCATCATGGAAAAAAAACACTTATTTAGTACATGTCCTATTCGTTTTCAATTGACCGAAGGAAAATGACGCCCTGCGAAGGTGCCATTTTCCTCCACCCGACCCGTTGCCAGGTGTACTTAGTTAGATAGGATGGTGTCGTGCTGGAAGGAACAATTTTACCGGGGGAGGTCCATTACTGGAACCAGGCCCCCGGGTGACAAACACTTATTTAGTACATGTCCCTAACTGTTTTTTAATTGACCGAAGGAAAACGACGCCATGAGAGAGGTGCCGTTTCCCTCCACCCGACCCTCTGCCAGGTGTACTTAGTTAGATAGGATGGTGTTGTGCTGAAACGAACAATTTTACCGGGATGAGGTCTAAAGGAGACCACCATCATGGAAAAAAACACTTATTTAGTACATGTCCTATTCGTTTTCAATTGACCGAAGGAAAATGACGCCCTGCGAAGGTGCCATTTTCCTCCACCCGACCCGTTGCCAGGTGTACTTAGTTAGATAGGATGGTGTCGTGCTGGAAGGAACAATTTTACCGGGGGAGGTCCATTACTGGAACCAGGCCCCCGGGTGACAAACACTTATTTAGTACATGTCCCTAACTGTTTTTTAATTGACCGAAGGAAAACGACGCCATGAGAGAGGTGCCGTTTCCCTCCACCCGACCCTCTGCCAGGTGTACTTAGTTAGATAGGATGGTGTTGTGCTGGAACGAACAATTTTACCGGGATGAGGTCTAAAGGAGACCACCATCATGGAAAAAAACACTTATTTAGTACATGTCCTATTCGTTTTCAATTGACCGAAGGAAAATGACGCCCTGCAAAGGTGCCATTTTCCTCCACCCGACCCGTTGCCAGGTGTACTTAGTTAGATAGGATGGTGTCATGCTGGTAGGAAAAATTTTACCGGGGGAGGTCCATTACTGGAAACAGGCCCCCGGGTGACAAACACTTATTTAGTACATGTCCCTAACTGTTTTTTCATTGACCGAAGGAAAACGACGCCATGAGAGAGGTGCCGTTTCCCTCCACCCGACCCTCTGCCACCCAACCCCCTGCCGGGTGTACTTAGTTAGATAGGATGGTGTTGTTCTGGAACGAACAATTTTACCGGGATGAGGTCTAAAGGAGACCACCATCATGGAAAAAAAAACTTATTTAGTACATGTCCTATTCGTTTTCAATTGACCGAAGAAAAATGACGCCTTGCGAAGGTGCCATTTTCCTCCACCCGACCCGCTGCCAGGTGTACTTAGTTAGATAGGATGGTGTCATGCTGGAAGGAAAAATTTTAACGGGGGAGGTCCATTACTGGAACCAGGCCCCCGGGTGACAAACACTTATTTAGTACATGTCCCCAACTGTTTTTCAATTGACCGAAGGAAAACGACGCCATGAGAGAGGTGCCGTTTCCCTCCACTCAACCCTCTGCCGGGTGTAATTAGTTAGATAGGATGGTGTTGTGCTGGAACGAACAATTTTACCGAGATGAGGTGTAAAGGAGACAACCGTGATGGAAAAAAACACTTATTTAGAATATGTCCTATTCGTTTTCAATTGACCGAAGGAAAATGACGCCCTGCGAAGGTGCCATTTTCCTCCACCCGACCAACTGCCAGGTGTACTTAGTTAGATAGGATGGTGTCGTGCTGGAAGGAACAATTTTACCGGGGGAGGTCCATTACTAGACCTGGCCCCCGGGTGACAAACACTTATTTAGTACATGTCCCTAACTGTTTTTTAATTGACCGAAGGAAAACGACGCCATGAGAGAGGTGCCGTTTCCCTCCACCCGACCCTCTGCCGGGTGTACTTAGTTAGATAGGATGGTGTTGTGCTGGAACGAACAATTTTACCGAGATTGGGTCTAAAGGAGACCACCATCATGGAAAAAAACACTTATTTAGAATGTGTCCTATTCGTTTTCAATTGACCGAAGGAAAATGACGCCCTGCGAAGGTGCCATTTTCCTCCACCCGACCAACTGCCAGGTGTACTTAGTTAGATAGGATCGGGTCGTGCTGGAAGGAACAATTTTACCGGGGGAGGTCCATTACTAGACCTGGCCCCCGGGTGACAAACACTTATTTAGTACATGTCCCTAACTGTTTTTTAATTGACCGAAGGAAAACGACGCCATGAGAGAGGTGCCGTTTCCCTCCACCCGACCCACTGCCACCCAACCCCCTGCCGGGTGTACTTAGTGAGATAGGATGGTGTTGTGCTGGAACGAACAATTTTACCGGGATGAGGTCTAAAGGAGACCACCATCATGGAAAAAAACACTTATTTAGTACATGTCCTATTCGTTTTCAATTGACCGAAGGAAAATGACGCCCTGCGAAGGTGACATTTTCCTCCACCCGACCAACTGCCAGGTGTACTTAGTTAGATAGGATGGTGTCGTGCTGGAAGGAACAATTTTACCGGGGGAGGTCCATTACTGGAACCAGGCCCCCGGGTGACAAACACTTATTTAGTACATGTCCCTAACTGTTTTTTAATTGACCGAATGGAAACGACGCCATGAGAGAGGTGCCGTTTCCCTCCACCCGACCCTCTGCCGGGTGTACTTAGTTAGATAGGATGGTGTTGTGCTGGAACGAACAATTTTACCGAGATTGGGTCTAAAGGAGACCACCATCATGGAAAAAAACACTTATTTAGAATGTGTCCTATTCGTTTTCAATTGACCGAAGGAAAATGACGCCCTGCGAAGGTGCCATTTTCCTCCACCCGACCAACTGCCAGGTGTACTTAGTTAGATAGGATGGTGTCGTGCTGGAAGGAACAATTTTAACAGGGGGAGGTCCATTACTAGACCTGGCCCCCGGGTGACAAACACTTATTTAGTACATGTCCCTAACTGTTTTTTAATTGACCGAAGGAAAACGACGCCATGAGAGAGGTGCCGTTTCCCTCCACCCGACCCTCTGCCAGGTGTACTTAGTTAGATAGGATGGTGTTGTGCTGAAACGAACAATTTTACCGGGATGAGGTCTAAAGGAGACCACCATCATGGAAAAAAACACTTATTTAGTACATGTCCTATTCGTTTTCAATTGACTGAAGGAAAATGACGCCCTGCAAAGGTGCCATTTTCCTCCACCCGACCCGTTGCCAGGTGTACTTAGTAAGATAGGATGGTGTCGTGCTGGAAGGAACAATTTTACCGGGGGAGGTCCATTACTGGAACCAGGCCCCCGGGTGACAAACACTTATTTAGTACATGTCCCTAACTGTTTTTTAATTGACCGAAGGAAAACGACGCCATGAGAGAGGTGCCGTTTCCCTCCACCCGACCCTCTGCCAGGTGTACTTAGTTAGATAGCATGGTGTTGTGCTGGAACGAACAATTTTACCGGGATGAGGTCTAAAGGAGACCACCATCATGGAAAAAAACACTTATTTAGTACATGTCCTATTCGTTTTCAATTGACCGAAGGAAAATGACGCCCTGCAAAGGTGCCATTTTCCTCCACCCGACCCGTTGCCAGGTGTACTTAGTTAGATAGGATGGTGTCATGCTGGTAGGAACAATTTTACCGGGGGAGGTCCATTACTGGAAACAGGCCCCCGGGTGACAAACACTTATTTAGTACATGTCCCTAACTGTTTTTTCATTGACCGAAGGAAAAAGACGCCATGAGAGAGGTGCCGTTTCACTCCACCCGACCCTCTGCCACCCAACCCCCTGCCGGGTGTACTTAGATAGGATGGTGTTGTTCTGGAACGAACAATTTTACCGGGATGAGGTCTAAAGGAGACCACCATCATGGAAAAAAAAACTTATTTAGTACATGTCCTATTCGTTTTCAATTGACCGAAGAAAAATGACGCCTTGCGAAGGTGCCATTTTCCTCCACCCGACCCGCTGCCAGGTGTACTTAGTTAGATAGGATGGTGTCATGCTGGAAGGAAAAATTTTAACGGGGGAGGTCCATTACTGGAACCAGGCCCCCGGGTGACAAACACTTATTTAGTACATGTCCCCAACTGTTTTTCAATTGACCGAAGGAAAACGACGCCATGAGAGAGGTGCCGTTTCCCTCCACTCAACCCTCTGCCGGGTGTAATTAGTTAGATAGGATGGTGTTGTGCTGGAACGAACAATTTTACCGAGATGAGGTGTAAAGGAGACAACCGTGATGGAAAAAAACACTTATTTAGAATATGTCCTATTCGTTTTCAATTGACCGAAGGAAAATGACGCCCTGCGAAGGTGCCATTTTCCTCCACCCGACCAACTGCCAGGTGTACTTAGTTAGATAGGATGGTGTCGTGCTGGAAGGAACAATTTTACCGGGGGAGGTCCATTACTAGACCTGGCCCCCGGGTGACAAACACTTATTTAGTACATGTCCCTAACTGTTTTTTAATTGACCGAAGGAAAACGACGCCATGAGAGAGGTGCCGTTTCACTCCACCTGACCCTCTGCCGGGTGTACTTAGTTAGATAGGATGGTGTTGTGCTGGAACGAACAATTTTACCGAGATGAGGTCTAAAGGAGACCACCATCATGGAAAAAAACACTTATTTAGAATATGTCCTATTCGTTTTCAATTGACCGAAGGAAAATGACGCCCTGCGAAGGTGCCATTTTCCTCCACCCGACCAACTGCCAGGTGTACTTAGTTAGATAGGATGGTGTCGTGCTGGAAGGAACAATTTTACCGGGGGAGGTCCATTACTAGACCTGGCCCCCGGGTGACAAACACTTATTTAGTACATGTCCCTAACTGTTTTTTAATTGACCGAAGGAAAACGACGCCATGAGAGAGGTGCCGTTTCCCTCCACCCGACCCACTGCCACCCAACCCCCTGCCGGGTGTACTTAGTTAGATAGGATGGTGTTGTGCTGGAACGAACAATTTTACCGGGATGAGGTCTAAAGGAGACCACCATCATGGAAAAAAACACTTATTTAGTACATGTCCTATTCGTTTTCAATTGACCGAAGGAAAATGACGCCCTGCAAAGGTGCCATTTTCCTCCACCCGACCCGTTGCCAGGTGTACTTAGTTAGATAGGATGGTGTCATGCTGGTAGGAACAATTTTACCGGGGGAGGTCCATTACTGGAACCAGGCCCCCGGGTGACAAACACTTATTTAGTACATGTCCCTAACTGTTTTTTAATTGACCGAAGGAAAACGACGCCATGAGAGAGGTGCCGTTTCCCTCCACCCGACCCTCTGCCGGGTGTACTTAGTTAGATAGGATGGTGTTGTGCTGGAACGAACAATTTTACCGAGGTGAGGTCTAAAGGAGACCACCATCATGGAAAAAAACACTTATTTAGAATGTGTCCTATTCGTTTTCAATTGACCGAAGGAAAATGACGCCCTGCAAAGGTGCCATTTTCCTCCACCCGACCAACTGCCAGGTGTACTTAGTTAGATAGGATGGTGTCGTGCTGGAAGGAACAATTTTACCGGGGGAGGTCCATTACTAGACCTGGCCCCCGGGTGACAAACACTTATTTAGTACATGTAACTAACTGTTTTTTAATTGACCGAAGGAAAACGACGCCATGAGAGAGGTGCCGTTTCCCTCCACCCGACCCTCTGCCGGGTGTACTTAGTTAGATAGGATGGTGTTGTGCTGGAACGAACAATTTTACCGAGATGAGGTCTAAAGGAGACCACCATCATGGAAAAAAACACTTATTTAGAATATGTCCTATTCGTTTTCAATTGACCGAAGGAAAATGACGCCCTGCGAAGGTGCCATTTTCCTCCACCCGACCAACTGCCAGGTGTACTTAGTTAGATAGGATGGTGTCGTGCTGGAAGGAACAATTTTACCGGGGGAGGTCCATTACTAGACCTGGCCCCCGGGTGACAAACACTTATTTAGTACATGTCCCTAACTGTTTTTTAATTGACCGAAGGAAAACGACGCCATGAGAGAGGTGCCGTTTCCCTCCACCCGACCCACTGCCACCCAACCACCTGCCAGGTGTACTTAGTTAGATAAAATGGTGTTGTGCTGGAACGAACAATTTTAAACGGGATGAGGTCTAAAGGAGACCACCATCATGGAAAAAAACACTTATTTAGTACATGTCCTATTCGTTTTCAATTGACCGAAGAAAAATGACGCCTTGCGAAGGTGCCATTTTCCTCCACCCGACCCGCTGCCAGGTGTACTTAGTTAGATAGGATGGTGTCGTGCTGGAAGGAACAATTTTACCGGGGGAGGTCCATTAATGGAACCAGGCCCCCGGGCGACAAACACATATTTACTACATGTCCCTAACTGTTTCTTCATTGACCGAAGGAAAACGACGCCATGAGAGAGGTGCCGTTTCCCTCCACCCGACCCTCTGCCAGGTGTACTTAGTTAGATAGGATGGTGTTGTGCTGGAACGAACAATTTTACCGGGATGAGGTCTAAAGGAGACCACCATCATGGAAAAAAACACTTATTTAGTACATGTCCTATTCGTTTTCAATTGACCGAAGGAAAATGACGCCCTGCAAAGGTGCCATTTTCCTCCACCCGACCCGTTGCCAGGTGTACTTAGTTAGATAGGATGGTGTTGTGCTGGAAGGAACAATTTTACCGGGGGAGGTCCATTACTGGAACCAGGCCCCCGGGTGACAAACACATATTTACTACATGTCCCTAACTGTTTTTTAATTGACCGATGGAAAACGACGCCATGAGAGATGTGCCGTTTCCCTCCACCGGACCCTCTGCCAGGTGTACTTAGATAGGATGGTGTTGTGCTGGAACGAACAATTTTACCGGGATGAGGTCTAAAGGAGACCACCATCATGGAAAAAAACACTTATTTAGTACATGTCCTATTCGTTTTCAATTGACCGAAGGAAAATGACGCCATGAGAGAGGTGCCGTTTCCCTCCACCCGACCCTCTGCCGGGTGTACTTAGTTAGATAGGATGGTGTTGTGCTGGAACGAACAATTTTACCGAGATGAGGTCTAAAGGAGACCACCATCATGGAAAAAACACTTATTTAGAATATGTCCTATTCGTTTTCAATTGACCGAAGGAAAATGACGCCCTGCAAAGGTGCCATTTTCCTCCACCCGACCCGTTGCCAGGTGTACTTAGTTAGATAGGATGGTGTCGTGCTGGAAGGAACAATTTTACCGGGGGAGGTCCATTACTGGAACCAGGCCCCCGGGTGACAAACACTTATTTAGTACATGTCCCTAACTGTTTTTTAATTGACCGAAGGAAAACGACGCCATGAGAGAGGTGCCGTTTCCCTCCACCCAACCCTCTGCCGGGTGTACTTAGTTAGATAGGATGGTGTTGTGCTGGAACAAACAATTTTACCGAGATGAGGTCTAAAGGAGACCACCATCATGGAAAAAACACTTATTTAGAATATGTCCTATTCGTTTTCAATTGACCGAAGGAAAATGACGCCCTGCGAAGGTGCCATTTTCCTCCACCCGACCAACTGCCAGGTGTACTTAGTTAGATAGGATGGTGTCGTGCTGGAAGGAACAATTTTACTGGGGGAGGTCCATTACTAGACCAGGCCCCCGGGTGACAAACACTTATTTAGTACATGTCCCTAACTGTTTTTTAATTGACCGAAGGAAAACGACGCCATGAGAGAGGTGCCGTTTTCCTCCACCCGACCCACTGCCACCCAACCCCCTGCCGGGTGTACTTAGTTAGATAAGTTGGTGTTGTGCTGGAACGAACAATATTACCGGGATGAGGTCTAAAGGAGACCACCATCATGGAAGAAAACACTTATTTAGTACATGTCCTATTCGTTTTCAATTGACCGAAGGAAAATGACACCCTGCGAAGGTGCCATTTTCCTTTACCCGACCCGTTGCCAGGTGTACTTAGTTAGATAGGATGGTGTCGTGCTGGAAGGAACAATTTTACCGGGGGAGGTCCATTACTGGAACAAGGCCCCCGGGTGACAAAGATTTATTTAGTACATGTCCCTAACTGTTTTCTAATTGACCGAAGGAAAATGACGCCATGAGAGAGGTGCCGTTTCCCTCCACCCGACCCTCTGCCGGGTGTACTTAGTTAGATAGGATAGTGTTGTGCTGGAACAAACAATTTTACCGGGATGAGGTCTAAAGGAGACCACCATCATGGAAGAAAACACTTATTTAGTACATGTCCCTAACTGTTTTTTAATTGACCGAAGGAAAACGACGCCATGAGAGTGGTGCCGTTTCCCTCCACCCGACCCACTGCCACCCAACCCCCTGCAGGGTGTACTTAGTTGGATAGGATGGTGTTGTGCTGGAACGAACAATTTTACCGGGATGAGGTCTAAAGGAGACCACCATCATGGAAAAAGACACTTATTTAGTACTTATCCTATTCGTTTTCAATTGACCGAAGGAAAACGACGCCATGAGAGAGGCGCCGTTTCCCTCCACCCGACACTCTGCCGGGTGTACTTAGTTACATAGGATGGTGTTGTGCTGGAACGAACAATTTTACCGGGATGAGGTCTAAAGGAGACCACCATCAACAAAAAAACCCCACTTATTTAGTACATGTCCTATTCGTTTTCAATTGACCGAAGGAAAATGACACCCTGTGAAGGTGCCATTTTCCTCCACCCGACCCACTGCCAGGTGTACTTAGTTAGATAGGATGGTGTCGTGCTGGAAGGAACAATTTTACCGGGGGAGGATTATGTTCTGTCACCAGATCCAGGTTTCCTCTAGAGTCAGCCTTTATTTTCCTCAGCATGGAAAATGTCCTTTCAGTGCCTGCACTGTAATGTGGCAATGTCAATACAACTCTACCAAGTTCACCAAAAAGTTTAAATTGTTTCCTGCCTGTGGGTAGAGTCAGATTGCCAACTGTCTGCCAAAACTGCTCACGACTGATACAGTCTCTGTCGAATTTGGGAAGTTGTTCTTTGGGAGTCAGAATGTAGTCCTGAATTTCATCTTCCAGTGCAGTTCTCTCACTCTGGGTTAACGTCATGAACCTCTCAGACAGCTTCACCACTACAATACAAAATGCAAAACATTAGAACTTTGAAATTTACTTGCCATGGATATACAATAGGTAAATTAAAATATTATAATAATGCAATTGTCACTTGCATATCCAATACAATTGGCCCAAGGGAGATTTCTCTCTGAAATATTATAGAATCTGTTGCGGTTGATTCACAAGGCTTAGCAAACTTTTCCTTGTAAAGGTACCTATCACTGTTTTCAATTTCCAATTATCAGTGCAGACCTATAAAAAAGTTTTTATTGCTCACCCATCAATAGCTGATAATTCTCTCTATTGATCATAGGAGATAAGAAAACCTACCTAATCGGATTAGTGAGTATTTATTGCCCTCGCAAGCATCTAATGTTTTAATGTCAGTAAGATTGTCCACATGAAACACTGATGCATACATTAACAATTAGACTATCACACCAATTGTGACTTTAAGCATAATTTGCAGACACCTTTGTTGTCATCATTATCATCACTATCACCATTATTTAACAACATCAATCAAATGCGGAAAACGATTATCACTTACTAGAATTATAGACGAAGACAAAGACCTCATTCATCTCGGGCATTATGGATTAATTCTTGTACTGTATTAATATTATTCACATTCATATTACCGGTATTATTATTATTATTATTATTATTATTATTATTATTATTATACAATTGTGATTATGATTTCTTATGAACAACAAAATAGTTCAACTTTAGTAATACTCACGTGAATATTTTATAAAAGTATGCTGATCAAATGTTACAGGTTGGTATTCCAAGGAATCTTGTTGATATCCTGTTTACATCCTTCTCGAAAACGCAAACTAAGACTGTCAGCATTTTATTATCCCCTTTATGGGGTTTCTGCATGATGCGTGATGTCATTCTTGCCATCATAACAGACTTTAAAATCAGCTTTACAGGAAGAGCAGAATGCATATTCATGTCCCTTTGAACTCTATTGCAATCACTGAAATTCCCATTTCCATCCATCACTGAATTTTGTGTGATATTTCGCTTGCTTGGATTTTGGTGTTTTGGCATTGGGAGATAATGCACGCTTAGACATCTCGACAAACTTTAAACACCGAAGTCAAACTGAGCCAGTTTTATGATACATGAGCTCTTGAGTAATCCAACCATAATCAATTAAAATCTTTAATCATGTCCAAATTACTTAATATCATACATAGTATAGACTCTAATTCATCTCGACAACTTTACCTTGCGGACAGAATCAAAGTAATGTCTATTGTTTCATGCTGATTGAGCTTTTCAGTGACCAAGCCGTAATCAATTATTGTCTTTAATCCTTTCCAAATTACTTCGACTCACACATAGCATAATCCACCTCAACAAACTTCAAATGAAGCCAGTTGACCATGCTGACAGGATGTAAGGATGAAATTAGCAAGTACATTGACTTGCCCTGCTCAAGCCAGTTCAGTCACGTGATCATAGGCAGTATTACCATAAATATACTACACTGGAGCCAGAATGTCAAAAAAAAAAGAAAAAGAAAATTTTCAATAATAATTTTGTGTATGCGGGAGATTTCAGTAAGGGATGGGAGACACCCCTAAACTCGGGAGAAAAACCCTCCCATGTGGGAGGTTCACATGTATGCAGAGTACATATTTTTTTTCTTCTACAAATCAGAGCAAGACAACTGTTTTCCAGTTTTTTACATAGAATCCTAATCCCATCTCCCCTGCCCCTTAGAAAATTAAACAGAAATCAAGGCAGTAGCCATTATTTACACTGTTATAAAATATTAACAAGAATTTGCATCAAACGAGGATGTCAATTTTGGCTTGGGAAAGGTGTCATTTATATTACACAAAGCCATCTGACTTTGAGCATTGTATTGGACAGCCCAATTATAGCCCATCGATTAAAATAATTGTGCACAATTGAATTGAATTAAATTTATTGCTGAATGAATAATAATAAGGAGAATTTTAATGATTCCAAGACTAATCCCCACCTCCTCTCACTCTGTGATAACTAGGTTGCAATGAAAGATATTCAGGTTTTATTTTCCAAAAAGAAACACCTTGCACTATCAATTAGTTTGCTTGCTTGCATTTTCTTGTTTTGGTAAAAAATTCAAGACTATATCTGGTTTATTTATTTTACTTATTTATGTACCTATATACATGTAAGCTACTGTTCTGTGAGTCATTGTCGATATTAAAATTTGAATTAATTTTTTTTTTGCAAAAAATATGTCGAGTGCCTTCCACAGGGTCACACCATAGTAGGTGAACCTGCCAAACTTCTCCAATTGCCTTGGCATCTCAAATTGTCAGCGATGGGTGGGGTGGGGGACTAGACTACTAGTCTTACCCTGCCTTGAATTAATGTGTTGCTGTGCCATACAACCCCAAACCAAACCAAACATACATCAAATCATATATACTTTTTTATTCTACAAATGAAAAAGAAAAAACATTCTAGTCCAATATCCAGATTGTTTTATGTACCTTTTATCCCAATATTTAGTGAAAATAAATGCAATAATGTAGTCATCTATCTTTGGTAATTCTGCATAACAGTCTCTCTCTCTAAGAAATGAGAAAATTTGGTAAATGGTATTTTCAGTTGAATATTATTGATACAGAAATTAAGTTTTTGATTTTCCATTTTGATGAGGTTGAGACAACATGAACCCACTCCTTTAACCGCAGACTTTAATATTTGTTCTCTGTTCCTCGGTTATTCTCACAGTTTAATTGTACATATCTTTTCCCATTCATGGTTAATTTAAAGTAATGATATTCACTTTTAAATGGAAAAGCGACTGCTTACAACCTGCTCTCTCTCCATCTCCCTCCATGTTGTGAATTGAGCCTATGTTTTTTTGTAAAAGATATCTGTGTAAATATAATAATATACTTGTAGCTAAGAACATCTTCACCAAAAATGGGAGTTAAATGTTGATGTGTCTGCTTCAAACAGACATGCTTGAGAAGAACCATGTTTTACCAATCTGATCATGTTATTTTTTTTTAAAAATAGCAACTGCATATGAAAAATCCTCATCCAATATATGGTATTATTTATATAACTTTTTTTTGAGAGCTGGAGGGAATCCATGTCTTGAGAAAATGTAAGTTTGGTTTGGTTTGGTTTTATGGGTTTAATGCCATTTTTCAGCACATGATAGGCTATACAAGGAGGCCAGTATATCTGGTGGAGGAAGAACCCAGGAAAATCCCAGAAAGAACCACCGACCCACGGGAAGCTACCAGCAAGCTTTCTCATATAACATTAGTACAGATTTACATGCGTTCAGCAGTCTTACACTCTTGTAAAAGAATTTGACAATTTGATACACTATATTTTCATTTGACATTTTGATGAAAATGAAACTGCTAGTTCATATTCCACTTTTCATGATGTTGAGACAGCATGGAAATACTCATTTAGCCTCTGATCTTCACTCCTTTTTAAGCAGTTTTTGGTGACCACTCACAACACACCTCCCCCTCTCTCTCACACACACATTTTAATACATTCATTACCACAATACTTGTTATACAATGAACCATACTTTCGTCAGGCTTCTGTCATTTTGTATTCAGGATTTTTCTATCACTAGCAAGCTTGGGTTTCACCAGATTTTGCATGTACAGATTTTAGTGGCTTTTATTCTAAATATATCACATGTCAACAATCAAAGCATTGTATTTATTATTCTTAATATCTGATGATAAGGAAATTGCATATAGTTTCAATAAATATCAGCTTGTTCAAATGGTAATTTAATTAGCTGGCACCTGTTATAATCTATTGTAAGACTATAATAGTATTTCATTTTGTCCACTTATTGCCATATATATATATATATGTGTGTGTGTGTGTGTGTGTGTGTGTGTTGTAGCAGACATCTAGGTACAAGGGGATACCTGCTCATAAAGAACAGTTCTTTGATTTCTGACAAATATGAACATTATTGTGTTAGCATGTTGTGGGCACAGTGTGACAAGTGTATTATGTAGCTGCATGAGCAATATATTCCAAGTAACTTTGAATACAATCATGCCCTTAATCCAGGAAGCTCAGAGAAATTCTTTTGTCATATTTGTAATAACTGACAATAACTTTCCTGCTTATGTTTACCTGCAGAATCAAGATCCAGAAAAATACAAGGAACCAGAATCTAGAAATGGAAAAGTTCCTGAGGATACAGATGCCTTCACTATTATTATGACATGTACCTACTGACAAGATTATTGCTATATGGAATCAGATCACAATTATTTTTTCTTTCTAGTCTTTAAAGATGAACTCTCAGTGAAGTTGTTGTTATAGGTTGTCTACTATTTTTTTGAGAAATTGAATTGTAAACAAAACAACATGCAATGGGTTACAGATTTCACTTCTGGACCAGCATCAATGCCTGATTACTCACTGTGCACTGTTGATAAAATACACACAGATAGCCACACCATAATGCCCATATTCTAAAGAATAAACCTTTTTCTTTAAATCAATACCAAGAATGCCTAAATCTAACTTGTGTATCACCACCAAAATGAGAGAGAGTAAAAAATGCTCTAAATATAGACTGGGACTAAATTCATGGGTACTGACCCAGATGTAATAATTGTGACTTCAGTCCCATCAGGCCAATATATTGATGACCAATTTTAGTCAAACTCTTATATTTGCATGCCATACCTATTTCAACTTTACTCACAAAATCTTTTTGATTTTCATGGCAAACAAAGTGTGTGATAACTGTCAATAAGTGTGTGTTGTTGGTGTTCCACAGGATGCAAGTTTTGGATCAAATGCTTTCGAACCCCAAAACTGAATTTGCTATATCTTCCTCATTATAGGAATTTTTCAATCCAGTAAAATCGTAATTGTAATACAAGATTATTTCTATCTGAAAATATATTTGAAATATACAAATGCTGATAAATTAAATTTCAATAGAATTTTAAATACAAATTTAAATTTAGAAAACTAAATTTAAATGTAAAAATTTAATTTTCATAAAAAAATTTAAAATGAAACTGACAACTTTTAGACAACAAAGTTGACTAATGAATTGTACATGTATTTAAGACAAGTGGCAGCTTAGGTCTGTGCAACTTATAATATTTTGTACAGGGGTAGTGAAGCAAGATAGCTCTGTGATTTCTGAGGCAATCTCCAATATGCCTATTCAAATGTATTTATGTGTACACATTAAAGAAACAATGACAAGTGCTCTGTTCCAGACTTGTTGTATCAGGTACTTGGCCAGTTGTTAGTATAAATAATAGCACACTCAAATTTGCCATTTTGATGGGCCCAGTACCACGTTTTATAGCAAAATTTCTATGAGTTTCAATGTCAGTAACCACAAAAGGCAACAATGTAATAGGAAAATACAACTCCAGGGAGGCTCTACCTTGCTGAACAGTGGTGCTGATCTCTCTCATGAAGACCTAAGCCATGTCATTGAGGTACTATATATCAGTGTGGTAGTATGAACTAATCCTGGAAACTTTATGGCAGATACACTGAACATGTCTTAATGAGACCTTGGTATCACCACCTGACTGCTGGACAGCTTCCAAGCTAATCCAACTCTTCCACTGTGTTCCAAAAGCCAGACCAGACCTGAAAAGATACAACATGTGTTACTTGATCTTATAGATCAGTAAGATGTAGGTAAATTACAGGAAAATGTGCTAGATACATGTATGGAGATTTCAAAATGACATCAAGTGCACAAGTGCAGGAAAAAAACATTAAATTTGACATAGTGACACTCAGAAATGTGAAGCAATGGATATTATTAAGTGACTATTCATCCCCAAAATATATGAGGTTTCCAGAAGTATGTTTATGATAGCATTTTCAGCCATTTACAGGCTAAATAGCAAATAATGTACACTAGCTATCATAAAGTTCAAGGCAATGAGGGGACAGTGAGATCTGATCATTCATTGGTGCAACACACAGTACATACTAGTATATAAGGAAGTGAAATGGCAATGTATTAAATTAAAAGATATTACCAGAAGTAAGCTAATTCATGATGGAAATATCATTTTTGGATTTTTCAAGTGCATACAGCCAATGCCTCACAGATAAACTATAGGTACAAACAGATCCTATATCATCAACTAATTGCGAAATTCTGATCCCCAAAAATGTTAAACAAGGATGGACATTAGCACATGTGGGACATGTATCATGTACTTGTTAAGATCAACTGTACAAACTTAATTCAAATGATCGGTTTGAACATTTCTAGTGTACTTTTAAGATTGTCAGTTAACAATTATTAAATAGAATGGTTCATTTGAAAGTGATGCCAGCTTATGCTGCAATGCCCCACTCGGTCAAAGCACTAAATTAAAAATATATTACCATAAATAAGCTAATTCATGATGGAAATACAATTTTGACGATATTTCAAGTGCATATAGCCAAATATGTTCCTAACAGATCAACTATAGATACAATTAGATCCTATAATATTGTACTGAATGTGAAATTCTGATCCCAAACATTCTAAAAAATATGGTAATTTGCTAATGTGGGACATGTAACCATGTCATGATCAACTGTACCAAGTTAATGCAAATGATCTGTTTGAACATTTTTGGTGTAATTTTAGAGTGCCAGTTAAGAATGATTATTAGTACAGTGAAACCTGGTAA